>CM019171.2:47481469-47536938 GCA_009739505.2 Apolygus lucorum | reverse complement strand
TAACCTGTGAGGGCGATGCAAAGAGTCCAAATCCCGCCGTGCATCGGCACCAGGAAGATCCTGGCCACCTCGGAAGCCTCGGGGCTCTTCTTGCTGCGGACAGTCAGGCGGGCCACTCGATCCTCCAGGTACCAAGTCACGTGCAGCTACGCAAATAATTAAAAAACTTCATCATAAATCTATCATAAATTCCAATATTTAGAAGTTTTGCTTCCGAGTCTACCAAGGTAGCGGAAGCTTTGTTTTCACTTTTCAAGGACGAAAAAAAAAGTTCTCCAAAATCAAAATTTCCTCTCGCGTTTTGCGTTTTAGACCTTTCTGAACAATTTTGGTTCCGTGTCTGTGTGTCTGTCTGTCTGTCTGTCTGTCATGAATTCCTTGTAACGCGCATAACTATACGAAGTTATTGTCCGATTTCAATGAAATTTTCAGGGATTGTGCGGGTTGGTGTGTAGACGGTCCCCTATGAAAATCATCATCCTCGGACTGATAGTAGCCTCTGCGCATGCGCAAACGTGAATTTCCTTGTAACGGCCATAACTTCCACATTTTCAACCCGATTTCGATGAAATTTTCAGGGATTATGCGGATTAGGTGGTAGATGGTCCCCTATGAAAATCATCATCTTCGGACAGATAGTAGCCACTGCGCATGCGTAAAATCCTTGTAACAGCCATAACATTTACATTTTTCATTCGAATTTGATGAAATTTTCTAGGATTGTCCAAATTAGCGTGTAGATGATCCCCTATGAGGGTAGTGAAAGGTACTTAGAGATTGGTGCTTTGAGATTAACTACTATGCATCGGATCATCTATATAATCGGGTTATGGATACGAGGAAGCTATGTGCAACACCCACTTGGCAGACGTTTTTTTAATTCGATTTTCGGATTCTAGTAGAATCATTCTACGTACTTTGAAACGTAAAACATCAAATTTTGAGGGGGGTTAATAAATTTTTTTTTTGCTCGATTCCAATGGTTTCATTATAGTCACCTCAGTCAGTTTCATTTTTCTGTACCTCTTATGCTTCAATTTAATGTCAATTATTAATTTTCCCGTAGTCCTTCGGGATCTGAGAGCCAGTGATTTTTTTCTGGGTTGCACAAGAATTGCACTGAAGGCTTCCATAATTAAACTAAGGTCAAAAAACACCAGGCGTGTAGAATTGTTCCAGTGGAGGCCGCGTGTAGTTAAGGCTTAAATTGTACATGGAATATGTTGGCATTTTCAGAAAATGTTGCAGACTAATTGAGTTTTGTTGAATTCTAAATGAAAAATCGTGGACTTTTGGAAATAGTAGGATTTCATTGGGAATCACTTTGCGATATAGTTATTGTAAATATGGGATATTATTGAAAAATATCAAAAAAATTTAGAAGTACCATTTTATTTATAGTTGAATTTATTTATTAGTATATTATTAATTATTACATACATATATTATTACTTATTAAAATATGTAATTTTATTGAAGAATGTTCGATTTTATTTGAAAAATGTGGAAGTCTATCATCTGAGTTATGTTGAATTGCATTCTTATGAAATATGTTGGACTTTTATGAAATTTTCGGATTTTTATTGGATAATGTGGTTTTTCTTTGAGATGTAATGAGTTCTATTAGGAAGATGTTGAACTTCTGGAAAAATTTGGATTTTGTGTGGGAAATGTTGAAGTCTGCTTGAAAAACCTGTAAATCTTTTCCTCGTAGATTAGAAACTCACCTCGATGTTGGTGAAATTGGCAGATGAGACGAGGTGAGCGAGCGTTTGGTGGTGCCAGACGATGGTCTCCCAGTGGCCCGTCATGATGGCGAGGCTGAGGACGAGCGAGGCGAGCGCCGTCAGGCCCACCGTCGCCAGGAGGAGGAAGAGTCTGAGGCCCCACTCCATCCGCCGCCGCGCCGCTCCGCCGACTGAAGACGCTTCGACGGGTGGCGCCTCCGAGCCGCCGGCTCCGCCTCCCGACAACGCCGTCATTATCAGGCGAGTTTCTGCTCATCTCAGCTGGGCTTCTAAACTGAACCTTCGTACGTAGAATTCGAAACTCTAACACACTTTGGCCGGTCTACCATTCTGATGAAATTTGGTATACAGGGCTCCAATTTGAAGAGAAATCCTGTGTGTAGAGTTCAAATTGAGAACTTTCCAAATCAAATTGATAGCTTTCCCAGTCATATTGAGAATTTTCCAAATCAAATTAAGAACTTTCCAAGTCAAATTGAGTAGGTACTTTTCAAATCAAATTGAGAACTTTCCTACTCAAATTGGGAACTCTCCAAATCATATTAAGAACTTTCCAAATCAAATAGAGAACTTTCCAACTCAAATTGGTAACTTTCCAGATCATATTGAGAACTTTCGAAGTCATATTGAGTACTTTCCAAAACGAATTGAGAACTTTCTAAATCAAATTGTGAAATTTACAAATCACATTGAGAACATTCGAAGTCATATTGAGTACTTTTCAAATCATATTGAGAACTTTATGAATCATATTGAGAACTTTCCAAATCACATCGAGAACTTTCGAAGTCATATTGAGTACTTTTCAAATCATATTGAGAACTTTCCAAACCAAATTGAGAACTTTATAAATCATATTGAGAACTTTCCAAATCACATTGAGAACTTTCCAAATCAAATTGAGAACTTTCCAAATCATATTGAGAACTTTCCAAATCAAATTGAGACTTTCTAAATCAAATTGTGAAATTTACAAATCACATTGAGAACATTCGAAGTCATATTGAGTACTTTTCAAATCATATTGAGAACTTTCTAAGTCATATTGAGAACTTTTCAAATCATATTGAGAACTTTCCAAACCAAATTGAGAACTTTCCAAATCAAATTGAGAACTTTCCAAATCAAATTGAGAACTTTCCAAATCAAATTGAGAACTTTCCAACTCAAATTGAGAACTTTCCAAATCATATTGAGAACTTTCCAAATCATATTGAGAACTTTCCAACTCAAATTGAGAACTTTCCAACTCAAATTGAGAACTTTCCAAATCATATTGAGAACTTTCCAAATCAAATTGAGAACTTTCCAAATCAAATTGAGAACTTTCCAAATCGAATTGAGAACTTTCCGAATCATATTGAGAACTTTCCAAGTCTTATTGAGAACTTTCCAAATCAAATGTAGAACTTTCCAACTCAAATTGAGAACTTTCCAAATCATATTGATTACTTTCCCAATCAAATTGAGAACTTTCTAAATCAAATTGAGAACTTTCTAAATCAATTGAGAACTTTCCAAACCAAATTGAGAACTTCCAAATCATATTGAGAACTTTCCAAATCATATTGAGAACTTTCCAACTCAGCTTGAGAACTTTCCAAATCATATTGAAAACTTTCCAAACCAAATTGAGAACTTTCCAAGTCTTATTGAGATCTTTCCAAATCAAATTGAGAACTTTCCAAGTCTTATTGAGATCTTTCCAAATCAAATTGAGAACTTTCCAAATCTTATTGAGATCTTTCCAAATCAAATTGAGAACTTTCCAAATCAAATTGAGAACTTTCCAACTCAAATTGAGAACTTTCCAACTTAAATTGAGAACTTTCCAAATCATATTGAGAACTTTCCAAGTCTTATTGAGATCTTTCCAAATCAAATTGAGAACTTTCCAAGTCTTATTGAGATCTTTCCAAATCAAATTGAGAACTTTCCAAATCTTATTGAGATCTTTCCAAATCAAATTGAGAACTTTCCAAATCATATTGAGAACTTTCCAACTCAAATTGAGAACTTTCCAACTCAAATTGAGAACTTTCCAAATCATATTGAGAACTTTCCAAATCAAATTGAGAACTTTCCAAATCAAATTGAGAACTTTCCAAATCAAATTGAGACTTTCTAAATCAAATTGTGAAATTTACAAATCACATTGAGAACATTCGAAGTCATATTGAGTACTTTTCAAATCATATTGAGAACTTTCCAACTCAAATTGAGAACTTCCAAATCATATTGAGAACTTTCCAAATCATATTGAGAACTTTCCAAATCAAATTGAGAACTTTCTAAATCAAATTGAGAACTTTCTAAATCAAATTGAGAACTTTCCAAACCAAATTGAGAACTTCCAAATCATATTGAGAACTTTCCAAATCATATTGAGAACTTTCCAACTCAGCTTGAGAACTTTCCAAATCATATTGAAAACTTTCCAAACCAAATTGAGAACTTTCCAAGTCTTATTGAGATCTTTCCAAATCAAATTGAGAACTTTCCAAGTCTTATTGAGATCTTTCCAAATCAAATTGAGAACTTTCCAAATCTTATTGAGATCTTTCCAAATCAAATTGAGAACTTTCCAAATCAAATTGAGAACATTCCAACTCAAATTGAGAACTTTCCAACTTAAATTGAGAACTTTCCAAATCATATTGAGAACTTTCCAAGTCTTATTGAGATCTTTCCAAATCAAATTGAGAACTTTCCAAGTCTTATTGAGATCTTTCCAAATCAAATTGAGAACTTTCCAAATCATATTGAGAACTTTCCAAATCAAATTGAGAACTTTCCAAATCAAATTGAGAACTTTCCAACTCAAATTGAGAACTTTCCAACTCAAATTGAGAACTTTCCAAATCATATTGAGAACTTTCCAAATCAAATTGAGAACTTTCCAAATCAAATTGAGAACTTTCCAAATCAAATTGAGAACTTTCCAAATCAAATTGAGAACTTTCCAAATCATATTGAGAACTTTCCAAATCATATTGAGAACTTTCCAAATCAAATTGAGAACTTTCCAACTCAAATTGAGAACTTTCCAAATCATATTGAGAACTTTCCAAATCAAATTGAGAACTTTCCAAATCAAATTGAGAACTTTCCAACTCAAATTGAGAACTTTCCAAATCATATTGAGAACTTTCCAAATCAAATTGAGAACTTTCCAACTCAAATTGAGAACTTTCCAACTCAAATTGAGAACTTTCCAAATCATATTGAGAACTTTCTAAATCATATTGAGAACTTTCCAAATCAAATTGAGAACTTTCCAAATCAAAAAGAAACTTTCCCTTTGGAAAGTTCTCAAATTGGTTTAGAAAGTACACAGTTTGATTTGGAAAGTTCTCAATTTGATTTGGAAAGTTCTCAAATTGGTTTAGAAAGTTCTAAATATGACTTGGAAAGTTCTCAATTTAATTTGGAAAGTTCTCTTCATGACTTGAAGTTCTCAATTCGATTTGGAAAATTCTCAATATGACTTGGAAAAATCTCAATTTGATTTGGAAAGTTCTCAATTTGATTTGGAAAGTTCTCAAATTGGTTTAGAAAGTTCTAAATATGACTTGGAAAGTTCTCAATTTAATTTGGAAAGTTCTCAATGTGACTTGGAAAGTTCTCAAATAGGTTTGGAAAGTTCTCAATTTGATTGAAAAGGTCTCAATATGACTTCGAAAGTTCTCAAGCTGAGTTGGAAAATTCTCATCTCCTATACATGAAACGCCGAGTATTAAGGGAGGTGTGACTCCAAATGGGATAGGAAACTTGTATCTTTGCTCTCATTGATATCGGAATACGTTTCCACTGGAATGAGGAATACAGAAGAAAAGGATGAGATTATATCAGTTTTATTGTATTCAGCTCAATAATTACAATATTATCACAATATTCACGATTATCGAAGGTTGTTGGGATGAATAAAGTCGACTACTAGACTAGTTGGCTACGAAGGTGGTTTACTGGTGATGAAGACGAATTCAACCTCGCAATCCTTGAATTTCATTTTCAGGTGTTGTTTTCACAGTATTTTTTCTATATGGTGAAGAATTCGTTCTGAAAATGAAATTGAAGCTGTTAGGAATGAATTGTTCTGTGAGGAAAATGATAATGAAACATTGGTTTTGTCGAAAATGACAACTTTTCCGCTACTATAATGACGTCACTGAGACAACACTGTTTGTGCTGCACTGCTTGCCAGCTCCGGCGGGCTATTTTTGTACTTCACACCTTCGTATGGGCCTGCTTGTATGTATGGCCTTTTATGAAACGACAGTTCAAAACGACTTTATATTCCTTCAAATCTTCACACAAAGTGAGTACCAACATAATATTAACTATATTCATTTGACTAAATACGTAAATTTCGCAATAGTTATTTATTTTTGGAAAATACCCACCTCTTTAGTTGCAGCAGCCAAACATTCTCTGATTGTCCTTCCCATAGAACATTTTTCACCTTCCTTGGGTGCAGCTGAAAAACAGACAATCGCGACAAATTAATACTAAATACACGTTAATCTGGACAATCCTAGAAAATTTCATCAAATTCGGATGAAAAATGTAAGTGAGTAGATGTATGTGATTGGATCAAAAAAATGCTTAGCCTCTACTGGGATTCGAACCCGGGTCCCCTGGGGGATAATTCCATGCGCTACCATCTGAGCTATTGAGGCCTAGTGATGAAATGTATAGGATTTGAGATTCTCGCAGCGGACGATCCCTCTATGAAAGAATCGCTCTATGAAAAACCATTCTTCATGATTTTCATAGGGGACCATCTAAACACTACTCAGTAACATCCCTGAAAATTTCATCGAAATCAGGTAGAAAATTTGGAAGTTATGGCCGTTACAAGGAATTCACGTTTGCGCATGCGCAGCGGCTACTATCAGTTAGGGAGTGATGATCTTCATTGGAAACCATTTACAACCTAATCCTCATAATCCCTGAAAATTTCAACAAAATCGAATGGAAAATGTGGAAGTTATGGCCGTTACAAGGAAATTCACGTTTGCGCATGGGCAGCGGCTACTATCAGTCCGAAGGTGATGATTTTCATAGGGGACCGTCTACACACCAACCCGCATAATCCCTGAAAATTTCATAGAAATCGGACAATAACTTCGTATAGTTATGCCCGTTACAAGGAATTCATGACAGACAGACACACAGACACGGAACCAAAATTGTTCAGAAAGGTCTAAAACGCAAAACGCGAGTGGAAACTTTGATTCTGGAGAACTTTTTTTTTCATCCTTGAAAAGTGAAAACAAAGCTTCCGCTACCTTGGTAGACTCGGAAGCAATAGTGAGTCATAACATACAGAACCCCAAAGCAGCTACGTCTATCCCCAATAACTCTATTTTGTTAGACAACCAAAATCGCACTTTCAACATCCACCAATCAAGATTTTGTTGGTTGCCCACGCCAATAGATAGTTTGGGAATCCAGCCCTTGGACAGATTTCATTACAGACACACTGGCACTAGCTACTGCAAAGACTGAGGTAGTCATCTTCACGCGTAAGCGCATACCTACCATCATCCCAATGCGGATTGCAAATACCGAAATAACAACTAAACCAGCAGCCAGATATTTAGGAGTCATACTGGACACAAGAATCACATTTGGTGAACATATAAGAAGAACTGCAGATAGAGCAGCACAAAAAACTCCAGCTCTCTGTCACCTTATGAAGAATATAAACGGCCCTAGACCTTGCAAGAGACGCCTTGCTTGAGAGAGATGATGACAGTCGTGCAGTCAATCCTCTTGTATGGAGCGGAGGTATGGGCAGGTGTATTGAATATGGCATATCTCCGACAGAGATTAATTGCTGTGCAGCGAAGAGGAGCCCTACGAATCGCCTGTGCCTACCGAACAGTATCAGAACCCGCTATCTTTGTCCTCACGAGGGTCATACCCATTCAGCTGATGGCTTCAGAGAGGAAAAGAATCTTTGTCAGAAGGGATGAAGGGGACAGGGCCCACATAGCCAAGGAAGAAAGGGAGCGCACAATGGCAAATAGAGGAAGATGGACTGCACGGTTGGTGCCAAACATGGATGGAAAGAAAACATGGACAAGTGAACTTCTTCCTTACGCAGTTCTTTACTGGACATGGACTGTTTTATGCCTACCTGCATAAAATGGGAAAGGTATCTTCCCCAACATGTTTACATTGCCAGAACAAAGAAGATGATTATGTGCTCCACACCTTCTTCAAATGCACCAAATAGGCACCTAAAACAAATCAGCTGATGGCAGACCTGGAGATAGCTCCCCAGAGTTCAACACCAGAGGCTGTTGTCAGCAGGATGCTGGAAGGTGAAAGGAGCTGAACTGCTGTGGCAGAATACACGGAGAGCATCCTGACAAGGAAGATGCTCTTGGAACGAGAAAGAGAGAGGAGGGAGCATCTGGTCCGCCCCTCACCCAGAACTGATTAAACGCCCCAGGACTCAGCCCGAAGTAATGTGGTAAACGGTTCCGGGCTGAGCTCCAACATGGGGGGAAAAAGGAGGTTTTTTAGTGGGTTTGAATCCCACATAACCTGGAGGACGCGGACCCTTCCAGGTATCTTACGAGATCCAACTCCACCTATTGATCTTAAAGATTTTCTCACCTGCCTGCCGAAAAAAACAAAAATTACAGACACACAGACAGACACACGCAATCAAAATTGTTCAGGAAATCCTGAAACGTAAAACGCCAGTAAAAATTTTGATTTTGGAGAAATTTTTTTTTTTTCAACCTTGAAAAGTGAAAATAGTGCTTCCTCTACCTTGGTCGTCTCGGAAGCATAATGATGAAATTCCCTGAGTTTTCCACTAGAGTAAAATTCCCTGTGTGCTCCCGGTTTTCCAGGTCGCTGGACACTCTGGATAAGTTCTGATATATCTCCACATGAAAGTTTTGTATGGGCGTGAGTGACACTCCGATATCCTTAGCAAATTATACACATATACAAGGAAGACAGTGAGACGAATACACTCCAGAATGGCTCGTCTTAAGCCCTAGCTCAATACCAGGTCACCTCTACCTTTGGGAACCAAACGGTTATTATACCTGATCAGACCAATACGACATTATGGTTGCTCAGTCTGGGGCTTGGCCAGCAAAACTTAAATAAAGAAAATTCAAACCCAGCAGAACAGAGCGCTAAGGACAATAACAAATGCTCCATGGTACGTGAGAAACGACGCTATCCACAGAGACTTTGACGTTCCAAAAGTCGAAGCAGCAATAAAATGCAACATCAACCGTCTACACGATAAAATTACCAACCACCATTCATCTACCACATTCCACTACCTTCTATCACTATGGGGGTCTCAAGAGCCGAGATGTTTAAAAGGAAAACGCTGCAAATTATTACACAATGGTTTATTATTTTTATATAGATCACTCGTCTGCAAAGCCACCAACCATCAAACATGAAGAAAAACATTGATCGCATTTCGGTCGGCTAACACTTGAAAGGCGATTAGGCCACTTTTGCGATTCACACTCGTGTTTCTGATTTATCGTACGGCCAAACTTTAAATTCTCGTAGTGAGCAAACGATTTGACCTACAGAGCTCCGCATGGTCTCAAAAAATTCTAAAAATTCTACAGAATCTTAAATTGAAGGAAAAACAATACCTTTATATCAAAATTTTTGAGTTAGGGCGTTTTCAAAATTTCAAAATTCATTTTGGAACCCTTAGAAGTGACCTACATCAACCAAAATCTTCGGGGCACAACTAGGTCCCAAATGGAGCCTACATACCAAATTTCATCAAAATCGGTCAATGCTAAGGGGCAAAAGTGCCGCGTACGGCGTACGGCGGACGGACGGCCAAATTTTTATTCGATTTTTGGATTCTACATACCTTGAAACGTAAACCATCAAATTTTGAGGGGGTGTTAAAATTTTTTTTTTCTTGGTCGATTCCAAAGGTTCATTATTGAAAATAATAAACCAAAAGAGCACCCGACATACTGGACTCAAATCACCGTACCTGATTGTTATTTTTGTCATTGTTAATTACTGTTATATCTTCGATAAGTTATTTATATAAACCTAATTAACTACAACTAATTTAAACACATAGAAAATAGAAAATTGTATAGAAAATTGTTTAGAAATTGTATAGAAAATTGTTTTTGTTTATATTATAAGGGACTGTCACTGGACAGTAACCCTAGCACAAGTGCCATAGTACTTATATACTAATAATTATACAACTACTAACAGAACAAATAGTATAACAATACTGAAAGTTAAAATAAACTGCTATGAAAAAAAAAAAAAAAAACAAGGATTATACGGTAAACGAGTGATACCTTTCGCCTCACAATCCGCAGCAATCTTCTTCGCTTTGGTATTTTCTTCTCCTTTGTATTTCATGTCAACCAGCTTTTTGAAACCTTCAACGCTGTATTTACCATCGGCGCCAATCTTCAAGGAAAATCAATAGTAAATCAATATAATATTAAACTATAATGCTCCATTTAGAAATCGAAGTTGACAGGACGACAGCTTCGACCTACCCTTCAAATTCCTTTAGATTCATGCCACCTCAAAAAATAAATAAATAAAACTTATCTGTCAAAAAAATGTTTATCTTTAAAGGTGTCTCACTCGGTCGCCGTTAATTTCTCCTTTCGGGTTAGTATTACTCTCAAGTACCGGCGTTCAAACTTTAAAAGTTGTACCTAAATTTGAAAATAACAAGGATTTATGAAATTTATTAGTGCATCTTCCTAGGCAATTGAAAAAACTAAAAATTGCCGCTGGAATCATCAAAATCGAACTATATGTGCCGGCGAAAAGTGGGAAATTCAGTTAGTGAATAAGTGAGTTCGATTCTGATGATTTCAGTGGCATTCTTTCAGTTTTTCAATTTCCTAGGCAGATGCACTAATAAATTTCGAGAATACTCAAAAATTTCTAATTTAAGAACAACTTTCAAAGTTTTAGCGTCGGTAATTGAGAGAAATACTAACCTGGAACGAGGAATGGCGACCTACTGAGACCCCCTCACCAAAAAGCTACCCAAAATTGTTCATTACGCAAAATGCGAGTGACTGCCCTTCTGGACGAATCTCTACCATTTTGAACAGTGAAGAAGCAGAAGGTCGTATTTATTACACAAAGGTCGTTAATAAATAGGACTCACCCCGCCAGTCTTCGTGTACATGCACTCCATTAAACACTGCAAACACACAAAATAAAAAAATTAAGATGTTTTGAAATTAGCGATGGGAACGATTACATGTGTTCGAGAACTTAAGTAATAATTAGTTAAAATTGGGTAAGTAATTAGATTTTTAATGTCTTGACTGATGGTGCGAATATTCCAAGCAAAAAGAGTCACGAATATATCGTTGGTCCAGAGCAAGACAGGGTTAACTCAAAAAAGGCGTTTGAGTTATTTGCATGAATTATCTTCAAATTCCGAATACTTTCACTGTGTAAGACCGCTTCATCTGAAACTAAGTGGATCAGCTCAGGTTAGCGGGATATCTCAGAGTTTCGGAGTGGGGTTGGATAAGTCAGTTGATCCGTGATTGTCCTGGATGCCCGAAGGAATTACACTGATTGGCTACGCCGATGACTTGGTGGTGGTGATAAGAGCTCGAAGGATGGAACACCTCCAGTTTAAGCTGAATCAGGCAATGCGCAGAGTGATGGAGTGGATGGAAGCACACACACTGTCACTGGCGATCCAAAAAACGGAAATTGTACGTGCTAACCACAGCGCGAATTGAGAGATCTGTACCTATGAATGTGGATGGGCAGGAAATCATCACCTCTCCAGCCATCAGCTACCTTGGTCTGATGCTGGACGGGAAACTAAGCTTCTGGAGGCACATCAGTGGAGCAGCAGATAAGGCTGCAGGTATTGTAAATAAGCTGAGCCGACTGATGGCAAATCTAGGGGGCCCATCACCCGCTAAGAGGAGACTCCTTATGCGAACTGCAGAGTTATGCTGTATGGAGCAGAAGTGTGGGCAGACTCCCTTAGGTACCAAAAGTACAGGGCACGTATGGAAGCTGTACAGAGGAGAGGAGCTCTGAGAATCAGTAGTGCATTTAGAACTGTCTCAGGTCCAGCATTACAAGTGATAGCGGGAACTATCCCAATATTCCACCAGGCATTGGAGCGTAAAAGGATAAGAATGAGGAAGGCAGAGTCAATTTCCATAGTAAAGAAGGAAGAGCGGGAGGAGACCATCCGTAGGTGGCAAGCAGACCTTTTCTGTGAAACCCGTAGAAGGTGGACAGCCCTCATAATTGACGATCTAAAGGCTTGGTTGGAGAGAAAACACGGAGAGGTGAACTATTACCGGACTCAATTCCTCTCAGGGCATGGATACTTCCGCTCCTTCTTAGTAAAGATCGGGGAAGCCACTGACCCAGATGCAGATACTGTGGAATTGAGGAGGATGATGTCTGCCACACCTTCACATGCCCTCAATGGGAGGGTATGAGGAGGAGTGCGGAAGAGGTTATCGGAACGTTGCGTCCACAGACAATCATACATGAGATGATTAAGAACAAGTCGAGCTCCATGACAACAACAAGACCATGAGCACCAACTATGGGACAAATCAGGGCTACCAACATCACACCCATAATACAATCTTGACATTTTTGTGTTAGTGTGTTGGCAGTACTGTTGACTCAAGTGACCCATATACTACTGGGACGCAATGGCAGTATTAAGATGTGACAAATTTTGTATGTGACAAATGTGACAAAGTATGCTTTGAAGACTGATGTGAAAAATTTTGTCACATCAGTCTTCAAAGCAAAAAAGCTGGATGGAAGATGGGAGGAAGAAGATGAGGAATAGAATTGAAGGAGAGACCAGAAGTAGGAGCAGCCATTTGGCACAAAAAAGGGCTCACCCTGAAGTAATACTGTACAAGTGGTTCCGGGGTGAGCCTAAGCAGAGGGAGTGGGGTTTTAGTTGGTAGGCCCTATGCATGGGGAGTCCAACACTGTTGGGGTGAACTTCCCCTTCGCTCTTAAAGAGTTTCCCCACTTCCGTAACAAACAAAAAAAAATCCGTGATTGTCCTGAGGTGAAGTTTCCGAAGGTAAGTGCAACATAATGAGATATTATCTGATTCAGCAACAAAATAACCTGTTACACAGTGGATCGTTAGTGCAAAACGGAGCTATTATGTGATGGCGTTTGATTTATCTTCGAGAAACCTGAAATATTTCCGTGCAAGAGAGGAATAACTTGCATTTTCCCCAATTATTGGTTCATTGGTAAATGATTTGGCTGTAGGGAGGGGTAAACCCCACTGGCATCTGATAGGAGGGTTCTTTGAGATTTTTCCCTCAAATTTTCAACTTGATTGAATTACCCGGTAAGTGGGTATCATAAAAAGAAGAAAGCAGAAAATTTAAACGACTCTCCTGAAAATTTGTGTTTTTTGAGATACTCTACTGCTCTAGGCCAACGATATGCAAAACAAATCATTGTTAATTATTGTATGTTCACTCACATTTTCAACGTCATCCTTTGGAACATCCTTGAAGTTATCGTAAATCTTCAATTGTTCTAAAAATGAAAGATCAAGTAATTATCAAACAATTAAAAACTGTTTTCTATTGTTGTGAAATGCAAATGGAACTATCAATGTGTACGAATATGTAAAGAAGCTCTGAATAAACCAGAACTTTGATATTATTGTGGTAGTAATTATTTTGCTTCCCAGTCGAGGTAAACTAATCGTATTCAAATTACAAACTGATATTGAAAATTAGTCTCTTCCTTCCGCCAATAGAAAATTAGACGTAGAAAACTCGTTCGGAAGGTCTAGAGAAGGTTATAAATTTACAATCTTGAATTTTTTGTATCTTTTTGCTTCCGAGTCTACCAAGGTAGCGGAAGCTTTGTTTTCACTTTTCAAGGACGAAAAAAAAAGTTCTCCAAAATCAAAATTTCCACTCGCGTTTTGCGTTTTAGACCTTTCTGAACAATTTTGGTTCCGTGTCTGTCTGTCTGTGTGTCTGTCTGTCTGTCATGAATTCCTTGTAACGCGCATAACTATACGAAGTTATTGTCCGATTTCTATGAAATTTTCAGGGATTGTGCGGGTTGGTGTGTAGACGGTCCCCTATGAAAATCATCATACCCGGACTGATAGAAGCGACTGCGCATGCGCAAACGTGAATTCCTTGTAACGGCCATAACTTCTACATTTTCCATCCGATTTCAATGAAATTTTCAGGGATGTTACAGACTAGTATTTCGATGGTCTCCTATGAAAATCATCATCTTAGGACTGATAGTAGCCACTGCGCATGCGCAAACGTGAATTCCTTGTAACGGCCATAACTTCCACATTTTCCACCCGATTTCGATGAAATTTTCAGGGATTATGTGGATTACGTTGTAGATAGTCCCCTATGAAAATCATTATCCCCGGACTGATAGAAGCGACTGCGCATGCGCAAACGTGAATTCCTTGTAACAGCCGTAACTTCAACTGTCCCCCAGGGGTCGCGGGTTCGAATCCCAGCCGAGGCTAAGTATTTTTTTGATCCAATCACACACATCTACTCACTCAATTTTTCATCCGAATTTGATGAAATTTTCTAGGATTGTCCAGATTAGCGTGTAGATGGTCCCCTATGAGGGTAGTGGAAGGTACTCAGAGATTGGTGTTTTGAGATTAACAACTGTGCATCTGATCATCTATATAATCGGGTTATGGATACGAGGAAGCTATGTGCCACACCCACTAGGCAGACGTTTTGAATATTACAAATGAATTAATGAAGAGACAGGAGATGGAGGTACCTACAAACCTCGTAAGATGAGATAAACTCAAAAATGTGGAAACCCAGATAAAACGTCTGTAACTGAGGAAGCATAGATTTTTCACATGAAAAACGCTACAAATTATAACACAAAGGTTTATTATTTTTCTATGTAGATCACTCGTCCGCAAAGAACACGGCTTTGCCATTGTCACCACCTACCATCCATATTTTCGCTTCACAATCAAGTTTATTTTGAAGAAATAAGAATGAAGAATTCATGAGTAAATTTGATTGCTGATAGATAAGGACGCCAAACTGCGTACAACTTGAAGAGATTAGGTTAGTTAGGGTAGTTAGATTAGATTAACTCTTTCGCGATTCACAGACGTGTTTCTGATTTTTATCAAGTCCAACCCTTAAGTTCTCATAAGGAACGAACGGTTGGTCCTCCAGACCTCTGGGTGGTCTCATTCAATTCTAAAAATGCAATACTATTTTAAATTGATGAAAAAACAATAACTTTATATTGACAGTTTTTGAGATAAGGGGTTTCAAAATTACAGCCCTTATTTTTCAACCCTTAGAAGTGACCGATATCAACCAAAAGCTTCGGAGCACAACTAGACCCCAACTGGGACCTACATACCAAATTTCATCAAAATCAGTCCATATAGTAATTAAGGAAAGTGCCGCGTACGGCGGACGGACGGCCAAATTTTTTCTTCGATTTTTTGGATTCTACGTATCTTGAAACGTAAACCATCAAATTTTGAGGGGGGTTGAAATTTTCTTTTCTTGGTCGATTCCAAAGGTTTATTATCAAAAATAGTAAAAACAAATTGTTCAAAATGGAGCCAATAAACAAATAATGTCCATCTATTTTTGGACTCTTCGTAGTAGGTACCTTAAAAATTAAGCCAACAAATTTTGATGGGGGGTAAACTTTTTTCTTGGTCGATTCCAAATGTTCATTTTTGAAAATAATAAACCAAAATGTGCCAACATTGAACCTAAGATGGGGGTGTATGCGAGGAAGCGCTGGAACACAACTTCAGTAGAAGGCCATAAGATTTGGCAACATTGTACTTTTGGTTAATCATTTTCAATCGAGCAAGAAAAAAACGTCTGCCAAGTTGGGTGGGCAGTATAGCTTCCTCACTCATTGTAACATGGACGTATAGAATCAGTTGGCGAAAAAACAGGAGAGGAAATGGCCTTGGAGCTCACTCAGCTGATCAGTGACCACTCAGGCACCTTCAGCATTCTCCATTGACCCTGCCTCTCAAATTTCAGCTTCCTGCGTTCAACAGGAGAGAAAATGGCCTTGGAGCTCACTCAGCTGATCCGAAGGTGCTGAAATTTATAGGGGACCGTCTAGGACCTAACCCGCACAATCCCTGAAAATTTCATCAAAATCGGACCACAGGTTAGTATAGTTTTGCCCGGGACAAGGATTGACCACAGACAGACAGACAGACCGACAGACCGACAGACCGACAGACAGACAGACAGACAGACACAGAACCAAAATTGTTCGGGAAGCTCTAAAACGCAAAAAGCAAGTGGAAATTTTGATTTCGGAGGACATTTTTTTTTTTTCACTTCTTTCACGAATACAAAGCTTCCCTACCTTCGGTAGTGAGGAAGCAAAATTGTTACCCCCCGCAAAATTTGATTGTTTTGGTACGTTTCGAAGAGTGTAGAGTGCTGAGTGTTAGTTTCCATCCGATTTAAGTGGTTCTTTTGGTTTATTATTTTGAATAATAAACCTTTGGAATGACCAAAAAAAAATTTAACCCCCCCCCTCCATCTCAAAATTTGTTCTCAAAAATTTTGTCGATTAAAAATCCGTCCACGGCACTTTCCATGGTTACCATTTACCGATTTTGATGAAATTTGGTATATGGGCTTCATTTGAGGTCTAGTTGTGCCCTGAAAATTTTGATTATTGTCAGTCCCTTCTAAGGGGTAAAAAGTGGGGGTAAACGCCCTACTTCGGAAACCTTCAAAATTGAGATATTATTTGTCATTCATTTACGATCGTAAATTTAAATTTTGCATCGTAAAATAGTGACGATTTTAAATTATTTTTTGACACCATCCAGAGATGTGTGGGAATTAATTGATTTTCAATGAAGTTTTTCATTATTTCTAGGTATTGTTCAATTTTAAGAAACGAATGATTCCACCCAGACAATCAACAACATTGTTAACTGTGCGTTTTTTGTGAAATTTGTCTGAACCACTCTCCTCCCACTCACATATACGGTAGTTGAAAAGTAAACTTTCAAAAAAACGCTGCAAATCATTACACAATGGTTTAGTATTTTTCTATATTGATAACTCGTCTGCAAAGCCACCAACCATCCAACATGAAGAGAAATTTCGATCGCATTTCGGTCAGCTAAAATTTGAACGGAGATTAGGCCTCTGCGATTCACACTCGTGTTTCTGATTTATCGTACGTAAAACCTTTAAATTCTCGTAGGGAGAATTTTAGAAAAAAATTCTAAAAATTGTATGGAATCTTAAATTGAAGGAAAAACAATACCTTTATATCAAAATTTTTTGAGTTTTTATCTTCGGGGCACAACTAGACCCCAAATGGAGCCTACATACCAAATTTCATCAAAATCGGTCAATGCTAAGTGGCAAAAGTGCCGCGTACGGCGGACGAACGGCCAAATTTTTTTCGATTTTTAGATTCTTTGTTTGTTGAAATGTTTTTTTCTTGGTCGATTCCAAAGGTTCATTATTAAATAATATTGTTATTAATGTAATGTGTTAATAATATTATTAAATCGTAGTATGAAAATTTGCAGCGATTTTCCCTGTTCAGACCAGCTTCCCCTTGCTGAATCAGTTCCCTAGTCATTTGATATGCTTGGTTGAAAACATGTGTTCTGAATTCTCTGATATGTCAGAACTAATTCATTGAATAGTTAATAGTCCAGACAACTAAACAATCAACAACCTTTTGTTTATATGGAAAGTTTTGGTGGGTTTCTGTATTTTTTGAAAGATCTACTGAAACTTACCGGGTGTCGCCTTCACCTCCTGCTGGCACTGAACTTTGACTTTTTGTTTCAGCGCATCACTTGGAGAAAGCTCTTTAGTGTTTGCCTGAAAAAGTACTTGATTATTGTTTCTATTGAATTAAATTTTCACGTTATTTACAATCATAGTATGATTTTTTCACAAATAAACAACTTAAATTTGATTATTTAAGCCTGGGGAAGAGCCAAGTGCAATAAAACTAGGAATTAACTTGTTTTTAACTGAATCAAAAACATTTACCTTCACGTAAGCCACCAAGAGTGTGAAAATAATTGCGACCGTGGGATTCATGTTTGTTGCTGTAGCGATGAGAACTGAGTTGATTTCTCATAGTTTAAGCAGTTTATATAGGTGGGGAATAAAGTCTTCTGGGGAGAGGAGGGGCTGAGATGGCGAATCTTGACGCCTTGAGCTCGAGAACGTCCGTGACTTAGATGACCAGCCGGGTCGGGATCTGCAGCCGGTTTTCCGGTGGTTGGCAAGCTGGCGGGGCGTGGAAATGAGTGCGTGTCGAATCGTGGAAATCCATTCTGAAAAGCTCGACTCAGTTTCAATCTAGACGGAGCACTGAAGTCGAGATGTTTATCTCCCGGTCGAAATTCCAAGTTCGAAATTCTATGAACCCGACACTGACGAAATGAGAAGCTCTGTTATCAGAACGAACCAAAGAAGCCATTTGGGAAGATCTTGAAGACTTTGTTTAACGGAAACCCCATTCTACAGCCTGCAGGAATATTTCGACAATAAAATTTTATTTGACTCATGTATAATGATTAAGGTATGTGTCGATACCTCAAAGCACAAAGGGGCTATGTCCACCCAACTCCCACATTTACATTTTTTTTCAACTTTAGAAAAACTCAAATTTAACAAAACTATTGTTGACCTACTTGACGATTATTGCTCGAAAATTTCTTGAAGAAATTAAAGAGTTTGGTGTAATAAGCCATTACTTTAGGAATTGTGCACTGGTGATAGCTTCTTTTGCGTTTTTATCAAAACTCAATTTTTGGACATAGCCCCTTTGTGCTTCAAGGTATCGACATATTTTTTACTCAATAACCTGCCTCTCGAGAGAACCAACTCGAAACGTTGATTTCAACTGTCTAGCTCGACATTTTGAGTCATTTCAACGAAAAATGGGCTTTCGAAGTGGACCTGCCTCTCGAGAGAACCAACTCAAAACGTTGATTTCAACTGTCTAGCTCGACATTTTGAGTCATTTCGACGAAAAAATGAGCTTTCGAAGTGGACCTGCCTCTCGAGAGAACCAACTCAAAACGTTGATTTCAACTGTTTAGCTCGACATTTTGAGTCATTTCAACGAAAAAATGAGCTTTCGAAGTGGACCTGCCTCTCGAGAGAACCAACTCAAAACGTTGATTTCAACTGTTTAGCTCGACATTTTGAGTCATTTCAACGAAAAATGGGCTTTCGAAGTGGACCTGCCTCTCGAGAGAACCAACTCAAAACGTTGATTTCAACTGTCTAGCTCGACATTTTGAGTCATTTCAACGAAAAATGGGCTTTCGAAGTGGACCTGCCTCTCGAGAGAACCAACTCAAAACGTTGATTTCAACTGTCTAGCTCGACATTTTGAGTCATTTCAACGAAAAATGAGCTTTCGAAGTGGACCTGCTTCTCGAGACAACCAACTCAAAACGTTGATTTCAACTGTCTAGCTCGACATTTTGAGTCATTTCAACGAAAAATGGGCTTTCGAAGTGGACCTGCCTCTCGAGAGAACCAACTCAAAACGTTGATTTCAACTCTCTAGCTCTTAAATTTTTACCCTTAATTTCCATTTGTTGTTTGGGGTTGAAATTTTCAAAAATGCCCTAGTAGTTAGTAGGTAGTAGTAGGTTGGTAGGGAGGGATCTATACAGAAGGGTGATTGATACAGAAAATAATAAACCTTTGGGCAATGATTTGCAGCGTTTTTTTACCTACCAACCATCTGTAGGTACCACCTTCCATCCACACCATACTGCCTTCACACCTTCACAATCAAGTTTATTGGAAAGAACTAAACGCTTCACACTCGATTCGAAAAATAGGGAGTTTAATATGGAAATTTGATTACTGTTTACTCAGAAAGCAAAACTACCCTAGTACTGGACTACTGAACTACCCTAGTTTTGGACTACTCTAGTAGTCCAAAATCACCCAAATTCGGATGGATTTTGGATTTCTACTGAAATGAGTTTGTGGATTATTTCAGGGTGGAAGATCCCCGTGTGAGCCCCCGCTCACGGATATAACCCAGCAGTAAAGGGGGCTGAGCGAACTCCATCCATGCTCCCTTCCTCCACCACCGAAAGCCAGCAGGTCGAAGCGGGCATAGTACCGTCCCCGCTCCAGGGCGCCACCACCATCTCAGGCGCCCACCACCAGAAGCGCTCACGTCACCTTGACGTCATTGTCCGCCAATAACGGGCCGCCGCGGATCCCTGCGCAGATGCCTGCCGCTGGAGGGTGGGGACTCCAGGAATGAAATCAACTAGTCACCGCGTGGAGCGGCCATAACCCCCCCAGTCCTTGAAGCTATCTTCCGCGCTCCCTTGCCCAAGCTAGATTTGAAAATCGAACCCCCTGTGCAAGTCAGTGCTGGAAAAATCCCTCAGTAACATTCCGGTGAGAGCCCCGTCGCCCGCGAGTCTGTTATTAGAGCATCCCCCGCAATCCAACCTGGTAAGACTTCGTGACATCCAGTTTGGACAACCATCCCCCGAGATCTTCTCAACGCACTACCGACGGATTTCCTACGGGCCCCGCCGCTGTGAGTGTACAAAACTAAGTTTCTATACATTGGCCAATGATAGTTGTGTTCAAATGGTGTAGATTTAAAACCAGTAATCGTCGAGTAAAAGACAATTTAGTAGTTTCAGTCAGTCAATCAAGTCTAAAAGTCAGAATTGTTGAAATTGAGTAAAGTCAGTAGTAAAGTTGTTATTCAGAGAAAGAGGAAGGAGAATCAAAAGCACGCATTTCATGTAAAACCATTTATTTGTATAAATTGTATTTTGTTTGCCAAGAATTTAACGTAGAGTCACATTCTCTTTATTTCATTAAAACGTTCCTATTAGCTTGTAAAATTGCATTTCTCATTTAATCACCTATACTCCGTAACAGACAGGTTTTACGTGTGACCGCACTCTTTTCGTGCAATCACACCATTTTAGTGCAAATCACATCATTTTAGTGTGACGCATTATTTTCGTGCGTGCGCAATCACCGTGCACCGTATCATTTTCCGTGCACTTGTAGTTCCCTTCAGGAAGCGAATTTCAGTCCTTCGGACATAACAATATCTAGTGAATCATCAGTAATAAACCCTTCAGGTGTTATTTTTGAATTTTGAAAGCCTTCAGCTACCTCCGAGCCGCTACAGCTGTCTACCAGGTAATTATCAATAAATTTACTAAATTCAAATTACCTATTATTTATGTCAATATAGCCTCTCAACCTATATTTGGATCGGTTTCAAACGGGCTTACTCGAGAATTTTAAATTCAACGGTGAAGCCCTAGCTTACACCCGGTTCAGTTTGTTTAGGTCTGCCCTCCCACATTGTGTAGGTACCTGATGAATGAAGATGTGTCTCTACTACCTCCTTATTCAGCAAAACTATTGTGCCTACGTCAGAGAATTTCTAGCTGCTCAAGATTCCATCAGATGTATTAGACATCAAATAAAGCAATTCCCATTGGGAGGCTTTATTGAATTAGAAATGAGAGAGAAAGAGGAAAAGTGCATCCATTCAGGTGAAGAGGATGGGCCAGTCCCAGCTCCGGATTCTGCTCATTATTGGCATATGGTAAATATCGGCATACTTGTGGTTATTGACTTTCTCCTGATCTTACCTGTTCGTATCGAGAAATCGAAAAAACCTGTTGGGACCAGGGAGTTGTGCTTGAGCTATGATTTTGCTTCGCTCGTGCTTAGTCAGAAGGTACCAGGACTCACCCTTTACATGTTTGGTAAGAAATAGTAAGTTTCTAAGAAGCAGGTGTCCTGTGATTGAGCCACTGGGCAATGAGGATGAGGAGGTTGTCACTGAAAGTGTCAGTTCTGGAAATGTACAGGTTGAACCCAAGGCAGAGGTTGTTGAGGGAAGAATTTACATCAGATTCTGTAATTTATTGTAGACAGAGTGGATGGTTCACGAGAGGCTTCAGTAAGTAGGACCCACAGACATACTAGACCTCTTCGCTCGCAGAATTATGTTTCGACTTGAATTCCCAAGGTAGTCTGTGAAACCCCATGTCATGCTAACTTTCCTATAAATTCTCAATCATTCATAATTTTTGTATTTCATTGTTTCGATTTTCATGTGTTGAGTTAAACTGTTTTCATTGCTCATTGTTTCATTGTCTTTCTCACTTTCAAATGTAAAGGAAAGAAAATGAGGTGTTTATTTGTATTTAGTTGGTTCATGCGACTGGAGAGAATGGGCGCTACAGTTTAACGACATTTGATATTTGTGTAAAACTGGAAATGTTCAAGTGGTTCTCTAGTGAAAATATTAATCTTGTTGCTATAATTATGATTATTATTTCACTTTCTCCTGATCTAACCATTCACGCAGTAAACCTTCTGAGAAGTAACGAGTGCGGGAAAATTTGCTGTTTAAACCCTATTTTTGTGAAGGAGATTATGCGGTTATACTTCATCAAAATGATTTCTCGTCAGATCTCTGTTACATCCTAGTCGACTAGGTGTACTATTGGTGTTCCAAAAGCGTAAGAGCAACCTACAACGCCCAGTCAAGATGGCGTATGCAAATCCGCAATACTTGGAAGCGTTGCAAGAAGACAGGCGAGACGTTTCTCAGTAGTTGTTGTAAATCACATCTACAACTTGGGTAGAAACGTGGACCCAGTTAGGTTTACAGAACCAGAGGTTGGAAGTACGTCGAAAAAGTGCTTCATAGAAGATTCCTGAGAGGAGACAATTCGTACGTGATATTATCCTTCCCTCATTAGCAAACGTATATGAAGATGGTCTTTCTTGTGATATTCTCGTAGAAGAAAATTCAATCGGATAGACTCAGAATTTAGAGCAAAACGGAAAGTACGAAGATATCTGTCTCGTCAGACGAGAATTACCATCCAGTCAGTTCATAGTGAATTTTATACTGTTATTGAATCTTTATGTCATAGGTTCTGGAACGCAGATTGGTTTTTGGACTTTATAATAATATTATACAGGATGACGGAGCGATCATTCATAGATTTGAAATGTTTGATATTTGAAATTTCAACTCATGTAGATCTTTGTAACGAGCAAAACTAAAGGAGGTCACTGCCCAATTTCGATGAAATTTTCAGGGATTGTGGGGCTGTTCCTTATGAATTTCATTGTCACAGAATTTATATTCGATGTTAACAAGCCCTTTTTCGGAAAAAAGGAGCAATAGAAATCTTTACAGAAAGGCAATGAAATCATCACAAAAACATCAGCCAAGTTGGGTGGGCAGTATAACTTCTTCTCATAGAATAACAGTGATTTTAGAAATAGTCAATGTGAAAATGACTGTTTTATTCAGGAGTACCAAGGGTGAATTTTCCAATAAAATGAAAACACAAACGAATTTTCATCGGTGTTACAGATTATTAACTGGGAAAATCGTCAACATGATCGTGAAAGAGAAGTCATTCCCAATTTTTGTCCCGAGTGTATCTGGGAGTACTATCTTGTATTATCGTACAGAAGGTATTATTTTAATTAGGGGAGATAAAGAGGGTTGTAGATGATCAAGTCGAATGCACTTGTAGAACTGATTTATTGAAGGTCGCAGTCTACCTAGGCGATGCGCGTGACGTCACTATAAAAGAGCGTGATGCGTCATCACAACATCCTTCCTCTTTTAGGTAAAAGGTGAGTGAACCTGTGATAATTTCCTAGAATCGAATAGGCAGTGTAATTATCAACAATCACAAAGGCATAGGCTTATCAGATCCTGACTTAGCGGCGCCTCGTTTCAGTAGTCGATTTACCATGAGTTCGAGCTACGTTATAAACAAAATACGTCGTCAATTATTGGTCTCATAATAACAAAATAAAGATTACTTACTTCAACAAGTAATTAATTAATTGTCTAAATTCAGTTATAATGCTAGATCGGGTGAAAAATTAATATTCATTGTGATGACGTGCAAGTGACGTGATAAAATAATAATTGTGCTTATTGACGAGTAAATAAATTCCGTGAAGTGACGATGAAATACTACGAACAATTTTATTCTTACAACTAAGTGAGTACAATACTTCAAGATACACATGTAAATTAGTCAACTTCTCAGTTATATTCTTTATCTTTTTTTTAAATAAATGATTTCCTTTTGGAGTTACAGTTTCTTTTCTTATATCTCCTAGTTTTCCTCTGCTATTATACCGTATCTTGGTTTCTTGATGATTAGTCTGTTCCTCAAATTATAGTTCTCTCTTTTTCATCCCTTGTTTCCTTCTCCTTCCTGTATTGCTGACTTTCATTTCCATCTTCCCTTCTGTTCCTAACTATTATATACCTACGATTCCTACGATATTTTCTGTCCAATTCATCTCTAAACCATATGGATCGTGGAGTATCGGCGTTTTCAATAGCTTTTCCTGGAACCCATTTGTTTTTATTGCGAAATACGACTTGATTACCTGGTTTTACTTCTTTTAAATTTCTAGTACGCCTGTCATATTGTTGTCTTTGTGCATTTTGGTGTTGAACCAAATGCTCAACAACATTTTTTCGTTTGATTATTTTGGGGTATAAACAAATTCTTAGCGAGCCATTTGGCTTCTCAACTATGACCAAAGGGTTTAACCATTCACATGGTTCTTTTACAGCTTTAATGACACCTGATTTCTCGAGTTCATCTAGCTTTTCCTTTAGCCTATCTATTAAATTTTTTGCAACACGACGGGGTGCATGAGTGACAGGTTAAGCATTATCAATTAGCTTCAAATCATAAGGTGCTCCTGGGAAGGCTCCTAGACCCTGGAAAGCATTCTTAAAGCTTTCCAAAACTGAGTCTTTGGATTTTAGGCTTCGACTCTCTACTGCTGCTACTTTCTTAACTAATTATAATTTTCCACGGGTTTCTAAACCCAATATAGGTTTATCAGTGGTATCTAATATTATATAGTTAACGTTTGAGTCTTGCTTTTTAGGACGTCCCACAGTAAGACTTGGGCGTCCTTATGCGATCGATCTGGGGTGAAGTTGGACAACACTCAACAGAAAAAAATAACCACACAGTAATCCGTTTTAGACCATTCTGAATCCAAATCCGCGAAAAAAAACAGTGTATGTGTGTGTGTGAGTGTGTGTGACAAAATCTTGTGTCGTCTGCACAGGCCTTAGTACTCAACCGATTTTCCTGGTTCTTTTTTGTTCGACGCGGAAAACTATCTAGTTGTGCACTACGTCGCCGGAATTTCGAATTTTGCCTTTTAAGGGGGGGAAAGGGGAGGTTGATGCTCAAAAAACGTGCGTTTTTGGGCATAATCTTGTGTTGTCTGCCCAGACCTCAGTTCTCAACCGATGTTTGTGGTTCTTTTTTTCATCGACGCGGAATACTATCTAGTTGTGCACTACGTCGCCGGAATTTTGAATTTTGCTTTTTAAGGGGGGGAAAGGGGGGGTTAATGCTTAAAAAACGTGCGTTTGCGGGCATAATCCTGTAAACTCTGCCCAGGCCTCAATTTCCAACCGATTTGTGTGTTTCTTTTTTGTTTGACTCAAATAACTTCCGAGTTGTACATAATTTTACCTGAGTACCAAAATTCGCAAGGGGAGGGGGCAAGTGGGGGATAATATTCATAAAATATCCGATTTTTCAATATTTCGGTTCCTTTACTGCTTACTAATTGTACACAACCTTTGAAATTGAGGAAAAATTCTCATTATACCTCCGTATTTTCATGAATTATTCTCTATACCACCATGGAACTAATAGTGGTGCCACCGTGGTGCCAGGACACCATGAACCGCATATTTCGTTTTTTTTTTTTTTTTTTTTTTGTGTTTCACCTTGAATACGGATGTGAACCTCGACGGACCGCCTACTAAAACTAACAGATGAAAGTTCAATGTGTTACGACGTATTCCCGCTTTGGTGCCAGACTGGCACCATTGATGTTGGTGGGGGGGGGTGAACTCGAAATCGCATATTGGGTATCGTAGATCATGGATTTTAAAATGCTCTTCAGATTCGAGGCTCCCATGCCGCTAGAAATGTTTTGGTAGATAATGTTGGGGGGGGGGGGGGGGGGTCACTATTTCTTGCCTAAACTAATAAACCAAATTACATCCAGTGGAACAGTTTTATCGCTTACCAACTGGTTAACTGATCTAATGCTTATCCAATGGGACGTCCCCTGGAATTCATGCATTACTAAACAATATGTTTTATTTTAGTTTTAGATTAACACAACAGGTATATTAACATGGAACATGTGAGCTAACTGGCCAAAAAGGTCACAAAATTGTGTTACGAAAATAGCGACCCCTCCCCCCCCCCTATTTTTAATGCATTTTAGATAATATGTTGTTAGGGATATCATAACTTTTGTATTATTCAGCCCACTGAAATCGTTTCCTCATTGAAAAGCTATTGATTCATCCAACATTTTATTCTAACTCACGTTGCCAATTTTTCGCCCCCTACCCTATTAATAAGTGCTGGAAAATGCGCTTTGTTACACGTCAACCAACAATTATTGAGAAAGTATATTATTACAGGTAGGTAGCGAAGGTAGGTATTTTTCTGTTGATTAAGTTTGATAGATCGGTTAGGTACTTTTCCCTAGAGACGTTCATTTTTCCAGTAATAATAATAATAATAGTTCTTTATTCGTTGTACCATAATGTATGTACATGAATGCGTCATTATACATAAGTCAAAAAATAAAGTCATTAAATTTTTTTGGTCATTAAATTTTTGGTCAAAGTATTCCTTTAGACTGTAGAATGGAGTTTCCTTCAAAAAAAATCTTCATGGTCTTCTCAAATTGCCTCTTTGGTAACTCTCGTATTGAACTTGGAATGTTATTATAAATCTTTATCGATGTGTAGTGGTACTGCTTTTGTGTCACACATAGTCTATGAAACGGCAGATCGACGTCGTCTCTCCTTCTTGTACGATGATCGTGTATGTCTCCCCGGGCTAATGTGTTTCTATCAATTGATGTAGCAGCTTGCGTAATAAATATAAGCGTTTATGATCGTCATGATTTTCATCTTCTTGAATAAGGGTTTGCAGTGATCTAGGTGGCCAGCTCTACACAATATTCGAAGTGCTTTTTTTCTGCATACGCTGAACTCTATCAATTTCTTGAGAATTCCCCCATATATGCAAGGCATACGTACATTTTGCATGGAAGACTCCGAAGTACACCTCACGCATGGATTCCTCCGGCAAAAATGTCGAGGCTTGTCTTAATGCGTAAACTGCACCATGAAGCTCTTTGATGAGGGACTCGACGTGGTGACTCCAATTCAGGCGTTCATCAATCGTTACTCCGACAAGTTTAGCTGACTCTACGGTAGATAAGTTATTATTTATTGGTTTGGTTCTAACGCCAACAAGTAAGTGCTTGGATTTTTGGGGATTCAAAACTAACCTATTGGTACTGAACCACTCTTCTACATTGTTCATTTCAATTAAATACTTTCTTTCAACGTCTGGCTGCGTTTTACCCCGCAGTACTATGGTCGTATCGTCTGCATATTGTACGCGGTGTGCCGGTGTGCAAATATTTATGTCATTCACATAAATTATGAATAGTGGGCCTAAGATTGATCCTTGAGGAACCCCAATCTCCTGCTGTCTGATTAAACCGGCTTACCAGCAACATAAAATGGCTGGTAACTGGGCTTTATTATGTGATTAATGATCAATTAGGTATTTATTGATAGACTTAAGTATGTGGGATCTAGACGAAGGACAGTCAAAACGTTGAAGAACTACCACCAGAGGGCGTTACAGCCTTCCGCTAGAGGGCGCTTCGCCCTCAAGATGTTTTTTACTTTGTCACGTAGGCAGTCATTGTTGAGCTTCTGCGCCATAAGTTTGTGTGAATATACCTCTCGTTAATTCAGTAGTTGTTACATTTTCCTGAGTGTTCTAATAATTCACTATGACGGAGGAAGAGGATATAATCATGGATCCCCCCGAGGAGTTTTCTACATCAGATCGTGGGATAGAACATCGCCCACAAATGCGAAATAACACCGACCAAGACCGAGATGCCCTACCCGAAATGTTTGGGCAAATGTTCGAGCGCATCCTAGACTACGTGAACCGTAAGTCAGACTCTGACATAAAATTACCCATTTTCAATCCCAACGATAAAGATTATAATGCAAAAGCTTGGTGCATGGCAGTCGATGTTGTGATGAACGAAATTCCGTTGGAAGGAGGCAAACTTATTTTAGCCTTGAGTAAAGCCCTTCGAGGACCCGCCATTACCTGGTTCATTCAAGTAACACACCCACAACTGACTTGGGATGAGTTCAAAACTCATTTCCTTGCACAATATGACGTCAGCGAAACACCGACAGCAGTCCTTTTAAACCTCTTCAATTCACACCCTGTTGACGAAAATTACGTAAATTTCTTCACTAAAAATACTACAGCTCTTGTTACAAAATGGCAGGGACTTTCAACTGAACAAATCGCCATGTCTGTAGTGTTAGCTCAGATTGCACGAAATGACAATAGAGCTCGCCACCTTGCCTATACTACGGAGATACAAACTCGGGAAAAACTCGTCAAGGAGCTAAAAGTCTTATCAAACGGTAAACGTCCTTTCCCTACACCAACGCCATCTGGGCCCGGGAATGCGAAAATCTCGAAGCAGAGTTACCATCACCAACCCTCGACTTCTTCTCCAACACGTTACACTTGGTTTCCGAAGTGTGTGTACTGTGGACTTCAAAACCACCACTCCTCTCAATGTCGAAGAAGGTTTTCCAAGCCAATGGAGAAATATGCAACCCCTTTACCTGGCCCATCGACTTCTGATCCGCCCAAACCAACCGACAAGATCAAGAAACTCATTTGCCACCGTTGTAAGCTGCCTGGTCACTTGGCTGCTAACTGCTTCGCTTCTCAGCCAGCCTCGGGAAATTCCGAGAACCGTCGTCGTGTTGACATATGTGAGGTCAACCCCAAGGGACTCCTTACTCATAAAGGTGAGATATTTCCTTATATGTTCGATTCTGGAGCTGAATGCTCACTTTTGTCTGCCACCATGAGTCACAATTTTACAGGTTCCTCTCACAACAAAAATGTGATACTTAGTGGAATTGGAAATTCACAAATTACTTGTGATAAGCAAATTTTATGTGAAGTCAATTTAAATGGACACAATATTCAAATTGCATTTCATATTATTCCTGATGAGTGCCTTGGTAATCCAATTGTAGTAGGTCGTGAAATTCTGTCTCAAGGTTATAGAGTTTTGCTTACACCTGATCTATGCAAAATTGAGCCAAATAATGGTATGGTAGATGCTCAAACTAATACTATGAATTCTTTTGAAATTTATGAGTCTGTATTGGAACCTTCTGCTGATCAAGATGATTCGTTAAATTTTGATACTGATGCTGTCCATGATGTCACCACACACATCCCTAGAATTCAAAATTTCGTATCTGAAATTGATTCTTCTGATTGTATAGAGGGAAATCAATCAAAATTCAACCATATTGAGACAGCTGGAGTAACTGATGAAGTAATTTCATTTGAAAATATTGATTCGGATATAACTCCCAACTTGAAACCTCAATTGATTTCAATTTTAGAAAAATATCGCGAATTCTTTTGCAATGGTATACCCCGTACACGAGTTAAAACTGGCGAAATGGTCATTAGATTAACAGACCCTAACAAAGTTGTTCAAAGACGTCCATACCGTGCTGGTCCTGAACAAAGAAAAATTATTAGAGATAGAGTTGCTGAACTTGAAGCTGCAAATGTAATTCGTAAGAGTAAATCACCATTCGCTAGTCCAGTTCTTTTGGTACCTAAGAAAACGGGTGGGTACAGAATGTGCTGTGACTATAGAGCCTTAAACTCTATAACTGTTCCTGAAATATTTCCATTAGCCCTAATTACTGATCAAATTTCTCGTTTAGCCGGCGCCCATTTCTTTAGTTCATTGGATATGGCTTCTGGGTTTCACCTTATTCCGATCCACCAAGACTCGATAGAGAAAACGGCATTTGTGACACAAGATGGCCAATGGGAGTATTTAACTGTTCCATTTGGTCTCAGGAATGCCCCTGCATGTTTTTCTCGGGCTGTCATGTCTGCTCTTGGTCAATTGGCCCATGAATTTGTAGTAGCTTTTATGGATGATCTCTTAGTGATTGCTGAGTCTGAAGAACAAGCACTTGAACGTCTGAACATTACCCTTGAAATATTAACTGCAGCTGGGTTTTCTTTAAATTTTTCAAAATGTAAATTTGTCAAAAAACGAGTTCATTTTTTGGGGTATGATGTTTCTAATGGGGAAATAAGACCAAATTCTCGGAAAGTGGAAGCTCTCATATCTCTCCCGCCACCACAGACTGTAACTTCATTACGCCAATTCATTGGCTTGGCATCTTATTTCCGCCAATTTATACCGAACTTTTCACGAAAAATGGCCCCACTATTCCGACTAACAAGTTCTAAAACAGAATCAAAACATTCCAAAATTATTTGGCTTCCTGAACATGAAAAGATACGTCAAGATATTATCTCTCGCCTCACAAGTGAACCAGTATTAATGATTTTTGATCCTAATTACCCCATTGAGCTGCATTGCGATGCATCATCTATTGGATTTGGAGCAATTCTATTGCACATAGTTGACCGAAAACCCCGAGTCGTTGCATATTTTAGCAAAAGGACCACTCCTGCACAAGCAAAATATCACTCCTACGACCTTGAAACATTAGCATGTAGTGGAGTCCATTTCTCATTTCAATAGCTTTTTACAGGGTCGCTTTTTCACAGTAGTAACTGATTGTTTGTCACTAAAGGCTACTCAAAATAAACAAGACCTTAACCCTCGCGTCCAACGATGGTGGGCATTTTTACAATCCTTCAATTTTAAAATGGAGTACCGTGAAGGAAGGCGCATGGTCCATGTGGACTATTTATCAAGACACCCTATCACTGGGGTTGAGGAGACATTCAATGCTTGTGATAATGATATTATTGAAGTTCCAGAGCCGAAAACACCTCCCACTAGTGATGTTCCTACTATAACTCCATCCTCATTTCCAATATGTAACTTACGAGATGAACAAAAACGAGTAGATCTAACTAATCTGTCACATGAGTGGCTAAAAGTTGCCCAACTTCGTGATGAAGAAATAGCACTTCTTTTGAAAAAGATATCGGACCGTGAACTCGAGGAGACCATACTCCAAACATATGAGCTTAGGTCTGGAATTCTTTGCAGGAAAGTGCAGAGAAATGGTCGAACTCGTTGTTTGCCCATAGTTCCACGAAAATTCCGTTGGTCAATAGTTTATAACGTACATGATTCTCTCATGCACCTAGGATGGGATAAAACCCTAGAGAAACTGTATGATCTCTACTGGTTCGAGGGAATGTCCAAGTATGTCAAAAATTTCGTCAAAAATTGTGTTACCTGCCAAATTTCAAAAACTGATTCTGGGAGAAAACAGATTGAACTTCATCCTATTCCAAAATCTAGTGTGCCCTGGCACACAGTTCACATTGACATTTCTGGAAAGTTAAGCGGTAAAAATGACAGAAAAGAGTATGTAATTGTGTTAATCGACGGATTTACTAAATTTGTATTATTGGTACACACTCTTAAATTAGATTCTGCTAATTGTATTCAAGCTGTAAAATTTGCAATCTCTCTTTTTGGTGTTCCAACTCGCCTGATTGCCGACCAAGGTAGAAGCTTTGCCGGAAAAGATTTCAAACAATTTTGTGTATTAAATCAAATTGACTTGCATCTAATTGCTACTGGCGCAAGTCGTGCTAACGGACAGGTCGAAAGAGTCATGTCCACCCTCAAAAATTTACTGACAGCTGTTGAAACTGATGAAAATAGGTCTTGGCAAGACGCATTGCCAGACGTACAGTTGGCAATCAACTGCACTCAAAATCGAGTAACTAAAGCTTCCCCTATGGAGTTAATGCTAGGAAAGGTAGCTAGGCCCATGGGAATCGTTTCAGTGAGTGATGCTATCATGGAACCAGCAGAAGTAAATGTAGAGGAGCTACGAACAATGGCTTCTCGAAATATTGATGCTGCTGCTAAGTATAGTGCTAGGCAGTTCAATAAGACTAAAGCAGCTGTAAAATTACATTCTGTTGGAGATTATGTTTTCATAAAGAATGAAGAACGTAACCAAACAAAATTGGACACAAAATATAAAGGACCTTTTCAAATAACTGAAATTCTTGACGGTGACAGATATGTGTTGAAATCATTATCATCTAACCGAGTTTACAAATATCCCCATGAGAGAGTGCGTAAGGCTCCTGATAATCTAGATCAAGATGAGATTTCCTCCAGTGAGGATGATAATGTTAATGATGATTGTGAATGAGTTACCAAAAAAATGTTGGATGTTGTGTAATAAGAGAACTTGATAAATATTGGAGAAGGCATTTGGCAAGGCAGATGTAATACATTCCATTTTTTTTTGTGATAAATCATTTGTGTTAGTATTCATGGGATGGCAGCTCTTCACTGAGTCCGTGTTCCATTATGGCCCCATGTTGGAACATTATGTCGTCATACATAGTGTTTGCTCTGCATGGCTCCGGTAGCGGTTCAGTAAATCTGCATCCTGTCAATTAGTTATGAGCGTCAGATGTTGTGTGAGGTGCAACACGCTCTATGAGTTTACTGGCGTCAGACATCATGGATGGGCAATGCTCCAGTGGGAGTCAGACATTGTGACCATCATGATGCGCCTAACATGTTGAAAATCATAAATGAGCATTGCACCAGTGGGTGTCAGACAATGCTTGATGTAAAATTTTGAGAGGCGTCAGACGCCATAGTGATGGCGCGCCAATAGTGTTGGTGTCAGACACTGTACGGTACAGTGCACCATTGTTATTAATTTGGGGTGTCAGACACTGAGTAACCAGTGCACCCAGTATATTTCAAATATCATGTCAAAAAGTCTGTTTGGAAGCTTGCCTACTGCCTTATCTTGTGTTTTCATAGCTTATGATGATTGACACCATATTGTTGGCCTATGATGATGTGTTGCCTTATTAGGCAATCCCAAGTTGTACGTTGTGTACTGCTAGTGCCATACTCGTTACAGGCCATTCGTCCGAGGACGTCCGCTTGTCAGAATTGGCCGTGTGGGATCTAGACGAAGGACAGTCAAAACGTTGAAGAACTACCACCAGAGGGCGTTACAGCCTTCCGCTAGAGGGCGCTTCGCCCTCAAGATGTTTTTTACTTTGTCACGTAGGCAGTCATTGTTGAGCTTCTGCGCCATAAGTTTGTGTGAATATACCTCTCGTTAATTCAGTAGTTGTTACATTTTCCTGAGTGTTCTAATAATTCACTATGACGGAGGAAGAGGATATAATCATGGATCCCCCCGAGGAGTTTTCTACAAGTATTTCTTTACCTGTACCTACCTACGACTAAATGTTCTGCACTAAATTTGGGTAAAACATGTTCCATGATTTTATCATTTACGCCGTAGGTAGCATCCGCGCGAGGCACCGAGTTTTTTTCATTCAAGAAAGTGTTTTTTTTTAACCCTCGAGTAGGGAACACAAGTTTATTCACACCCTTTCCAAGCCCTGAGGATGATATATAAATATACCGAAACGTCGGCCTAAACAATTGTTTTATTCTTCTTCTAACTGAACGTCAACACCTATTTTTTAATCAAGCAGTCGAGAAAAAGAACCTTACCTTAATTCGCGATTATGTTGACGATTTTCACAAATACAGTTGTTGCTCCTACAGCTCTGGTTGTAGTGGAGACAAGAAAACATTCTTTTTGAGTACAGCCTTGAACTAAATTCCAAACTTGACAGGATTGGGATGATCGCGAGAAACCGTTGTTTGAGGAAAATCACGGTGCAGTTGGTCCGATGATGATGGGACCGTCTTCAGACTAATTCGCACCGACGCTGAACATTTTATCAAAATCGGACCACGGGACAAGGAATTCACAAATTTCACGGGACACAAATTTTCGATATCTTTGTTAATGAAAAAAATCAAAACGAGGTAAAATCATGAAAGAATATCAGGATTTTCCTTTTCGAAGACAAATATAAAAATTACAATAGGTATACCTATACCCATACCCATCTGAATCAAATATGAGGTACCTACCTCATCCCCTCTTTGGGGCCTAAATCAGCGTAACACAAAATTGTCCACTTTTGGGGAGTTTTGTCGAGTGAGAAAAGGAGTATAAAAATGCCTCTTTTTTGTGACCTTCCAGTTTTAACCAAAATAAGAAAGGTTTCATTGTTTTCGAGAGGCCAAACGGAAAGTCTGCAAGGTCTGCCAGAAGGAAAACGAGTGTGAGTGATAAGTCGAGTCTAACAATCTAAAACATGTCGTTCCAAGGAAACGACCGTGAGTAGTTTAGTTCAGGAGATCAAGTTGTGATTGTGGATACTTTCATTCATACCTTTCATAGTGGGAAAAAGAGGTAGCGGGTTGGACGTAGTGATTACATCTTTGAATTCGATGGAAAGTTTGGGAGCTGATCAATTCACGAGAATTCGTATAAGTAAACTTGTTTACATGAAACGACCGCTGTACCAAAAATACAACTGACCCTATATGAACGAAAAATACGATGCAATGACATTTGCAAGACATAGCTGATATTTTGAGGCAGTTGAGGACGGCAAAACTAACTAAAACATAGTTACGAATGCGAAGTTTCCAATTTGAAGGTGATTTACCACCTAATCACGCCCTGTTTATTTCAACCACTCAAAATTAAAGACAAAATTGCCAAACATAACCAACCAGAAAGGAACTATCAAAACCTCCAGAATAGCCTGGATTATCGCGGGTCTGGAATTGTGAGACACAAGCTTTCACAAACATTTCAACTTTTATGAGGAAGCGGACCCAAAATTATGATTGTGGGTCTCTCATTTTTGGTTTTTATCAAATGAGAAAATTATTTCTTAAATTACTTTATAATAGGTAATAAATATAAATATTGAAGAAATTAATAAAATAAATAAATTTTATATAAAATGAAAAATGAGAAATTTAATTATAAATATTATTCTTGTTATTATTTGTAAGTATTATTGTTGTTATTTGTCTTTTTTGTTCATTATAAATGTAATTTGTGTTATTGTAAATATTATTGTTTTTTAAAATTATTGGTTTTATTGGTGTTTTCTTGTTAATTATAAATATTATTATAATTACCTATTTTTTACTAATGTTTTAAATTTTATTATTTAGGTAGTATTTATTTTTATTTTTGTAATTTTTTTTCATTCTCCAAAAACAGTTTGTAAATTGATTTGAAGTAAAGGATTATAGGGCATCAGGTAGATCCTTCAGGGGTTGTAAATCTTACTTAATCCATCCTTCCGGCTGGCTTTCGGTCTCCATCTTTGAGACCCAGACATCTGGTGGCTGATCTTGTGCCTTTCAGCCGCAGCGAAACTTTATTATTATTATTATTATTTTATTTATTTGAATTTTGTTCAAAAGCCAAAATATGACATTTTTACGACCTTTTTCATCAACTCATTTCAACAATTTAAATCTGATCAGAACCTTTTCTCTTTGTCCTTGAATGGGGCTCAGAGGTGTCTATATGACATAAATGGGTCAATGTTCGACAATTGAAGGCCTTGCTCAAAAAACGTGCTGTCTGCATTTTTTACATTTTTTGGGGGAAAAAAAGTTTCAGAAATTGCTGTATCAAAATTTCAAAAATACAGGTAGGTATAGTGCAAATTAAGTACACCACGACTAGAAACCATAATATGATTTGATTGTAGGGATATCCCAAAAGTATCGATACTTAAAAGTATCGATACTTCTTGAAAAAAGTATCGATACATATCGATACTTTTTTTTCCTGATACATATCGTAGTATCGATACTTTTTTTCCAGTATCGGAAGCGATACTTTTTTATATCTCACATTTTATCAGTTTCAACACGTACGACATGAAGGTACCTACTTGACAGGACCTCTATCTCTATGAAGATTGTTGGGAGACCAACAAAATTCAACAAATTTAACAAAGATGATGTACCTACCACCACCTCCAGTTCTCTAAGATAACCTGCAGTCCTCCATAATGAGGAAGGACTAGGGATGGGTTTCGATACTCGATATTTCAAAACATCGATACTTTCGTATCGATACTCGATATTTTAGTATCAATACTGCACTACCCGATATTTTTGGATATCGATACTTTGGATTCGATATTTTAAAAATCGAATATCGATGCAGTTCTCGCGGAAAATTCAACATAATGGCCAAAAAATGAAGAAAGTATAGAGTATAGTATAGCTTTTGGGTCATTACTGTATGGTTGCACAAAAAACGTTTATATCATGGGGAAAATAACTCTACTTGGGCTCTTGATAGTGAAAAATTAATAAACGTTGTTGAAAAAAATTGTTTTTCTTGAGAATATTGGATAATATTGATAGTTTGTGACAGTAAAGTATTGATACTCGATATTTTAAAATATCGATACTCAAGCTCAACAATACTAGGGATATCATTACTCGGTTACAATACAGTATCGATACAAAATATCGATACTTTTGTAACGATACCCATCCCTAGGAAGGACCACCAAAATGTTAACCCAAACAAGTGCCTAGACAATAACAAGTTTTAAATAACAAAATGAGTGATTTATTGTTTTGTTTATTCTATACTAATTATTATCCTCGTGATGGAGAGAAATAACACTGATGGAGAAAAACATAAACTACAATTTCACCCATTTTTGTGAAAATGTCGAAAAGTATCGATACTTCTTAAAAGTATCGTATCGATACTTTTTGATACTTTCTAGATGTATCGATACGATATTATATCGATACTTTTGAAGTATCGGACATCCCTATTTGATTGTTTAAAATAAACATAAATATGAAGGGTCGAATAACGAGCCAGCTGGGTGAATAGCTCATCATTCAACCCAATAACGTAGTCGAGTTGTCAAGCTATCTGCCAAATAGTCCGATGTTTTACATTTATAACTATCGGAGGGCTAGCGGCTCCTCAAAAATGAAGCGGCATATTTTTCTGACCCCAAAACCGTCGAAAACGGGAGTTCGAAAAAAATTACAGATAGCTCGTTTTTTGAGCAAGGCTTTAAATTATGCAGGAGGTTCGAGTGAGCATGAATATGAACTAGTGTCAAATGTTCTCACCTCAGCCGCTTTTGAAGTTTTGAAATCAGATCCAAAATCAGAGTATAATTGCTAGCTCATTTCGTGAGTTATCTGATAAGTCGTAACCCCCAGATTCGGATAAATTGGTTCGAAGCTCTCCTTCGGGCTACTCAGGGAACCGCCCCGTCGTACATCATCTTCCAAGTTTGACTTTTAACATTCACCGAAATCTTTTATGTCGTAATTTCGTTCATCCGAGCCTGCTAATCGTCTGGCACAGTTTCCAACGCTGCAGGAGCCCAACCCTCTTCAATCCTCACACGGAGGGTTACAATGTTCCCCCGATTATTCAATTTGGATCAACCGAAATGTCACCGAATCGTTACATCGATCGATGTATCGCGGGTCGAACACCAAAAGTGAAACTTTCTTCTTTACGGTCGCCGCTTAAATGGAATTCGTCTGATTCATGAATGAGTAGAGATTAAATTGAATTTGTTCAATAGGTCATGCATAAATGTGATATAACCGAGTGTAAGAGGTAGCTAGGGGGAGTTGGAGAACCAAGAGACAGGATCCTATTATATAATTTGTCAATAAATCAAGACAAAGTTACTCAGAATGCTAATGAAGCCAAATAAATGATACTAGACGCCGAACTTGGATAGAAAGCCCATGACAAAAATGCTGCAAATTTTTACACAATGGTTTATTATTTTTTATTTTTCTATATAGATCACTCGTCTGCAAAGCCACCAACCATCCAACATGAAGAAAAAACATCGATCGCATTTCGGTCAGCTTTAATTTGAACGGTGATTAGGCCTCTTTTGCGATTCACACTCGTGTTTCTGATTTATCGCACGTCCAAACTTTAAATTCTCGTAGTGAGCGAACGGTTTGTCCTACAGAGCTCCGGGTGGTCTCAAAAAATTCTAAAAATTCTATAGAATCTTAAATTTAAGGAAAAACTATACCTTTATATCAAAATTTTTTGAGTTAGGGCGTTTTTAAAATTTCAAAATTGATTTTGGAACCCTTAGAAGTGACATACCTCAACCAAAATCTTCGGGGCACAACTAGACCCCAGAAGGAGCCTACATACCAAATTTCATCAAAATCGGTCAATGCTAAGTGGCAAAAGTGCCGCGTACGGCGGACGGACGGCCAAATTTTTATTCGATTTTTGGATTCTACGTACCTTGAAACGTAAACCATCAAATTTTGAGGGGGTGTTAAAATTTTTTTTTCTTGGTCGATTCCAAAGGTTCATTATTGAAAATAATAAACCAAAATAGAAGAATCACCGGCTAATGGGGAGACGGTCGGCAATCCAGAACAAGCTTACATTGTACAATCAAATCCTCAACCCTAATTGGACCATGGTATCACCAGTGACATCTAAATCATCTCAGGAACTCCACAGCTATCGCGAAGTGTCACCAGAGTAACCAAAATTAAACTGCATGGGCTGCAGAATTTCTTGTGGGCTATTGGAAATCTCAAAATAGAGTTATGACAAAAATTTCCAAGGAAATCGATGACGAAAATTTCAACAGTTTTGTCATAACATCATTTTTAGACTTCTAATAACTTACAAAAAATGTGGTTAAAGAAAAAAGCTCTGTTCATTATTAAATTGGAATTTAAATCTAGTTAATCGGGTGACACCTTGGGACAGCTGTGGAATTCTTACGATATTTTAAGTGACACTAATGACAACATGCTCCAATTAGGGTTAAACCAGTCTGGACCTACGGAGCTCATATTTGTGGCTGTAGGGCTCAATCAAATCGAGACATCATCCAAAGATTCCAGAACAATGTTCTAAGATTGGTTGTCAATGCACCATGGTACTTTCGAAAAGGAAGTCTCCATCATGAGCTTCGGATCGAAGCAATAAACAAGCTGTAAGCTTGAACAATGAAGAAAAAAAAGAATAAAGAAAAACAATAAAGCAACAAGCTGTAAGACATGTACATCGGCTAAGATGTCACATCAACGAGGAAGCTACCCAAATCCTTGATACAAGCGATATCATCAGAAGATTTGAAGCGCACTTGACCGAGCTTACTTCTGAAGCAGTGAAGGGAAACATCCACCATATAATTAACAAAACTCATTGACGTATCTTAGTTTGAATACTTGACCATATTTTCAAAATAATATTGTTAATCAATTATACTTGGTACAATAAAGAATTTAAAAAGGCTGCAAATGATTACACAAAAGTTATTATTTTTCTATACAGATCACTCTGCAAAGAACACGTCTTTGCCATTGTTACCACCAACCAACACGAAGAAAAACATCGATCGCATTTCGGTCAGCTAAAATTTGAACGGAGATTAGGCCTCTTTAGCGATTCACAATCGTGTTTCTGATTTATCGTAAGACCAACCCGGTTTCTCCTGTATAGATCACTGGTTCTCCATCAATTATTTAGCTATTATAGCACCTACCACCATCTGTATTCTCCCTTGACCTTCCCTCTCAAATTTCAGCTTCCTGCGTTCAATAGGATTGAAAATGACTTTGGAGCTCACTCAGCTGATCAGTGATCTGAAGAGTGAAGAAGATCTCCTCGAATGCTGAAGACGCCTGGAAGAGCACTTCCATTCAATAGGATTGAAAATGGCTTCGGAGCTCACTCAGCTGATCAGTGATCTGAGGAGTGAAGAAGATCTCCTCGAATGCTGAAGACGCCTGGAAGAGCACTTCCATTCAATAGGATTGAAAATGGCTTTGGAGCTCACTCAGCTGATCAGTGATTTGAAGAGTGAAGAAGATCTCCTCGAATGCTGAAGACGCCTGGAAGAGCACTTCCATTCAATAGGATTGAAAATGACTTTGGAGCTCACTCAGCTGATCAGTGATCTGAAGAGTGAAGAAGATCTCCTCGAATGCTGAAGACGCCTGGAAGAGCACTTCCATTCAATAGGATTGAAAATGGCTTCGGAGCTCACTCAGCTGATCAGTGATCTGAGGAGTGAAGAAGATCTCCTCGAATGCTGAAGACGCCTGGAAGAGCACTTCCATTCAATAGGATTGAAAATGGCTTTGGAGCTCACTCAGCTGATCAGTGATCTGAAGAGTGAAGAAGATCTCCTCGAATGCTGAAGACGCCTGGAAGAGCACTTCCATTCAATAGGATTGAAAATGGCTTCGGAGCTCACTCAGCTGATCAGTGATCTGAAGAGTGAAGAAGATCTCCTCGAATGCTGAAGACGCCTGGAAGAGCACTTCCATTCAATAGGATTGAAAATGACTTTGGAGCTCACTCAGCTGATCAGTGATCTGAAGAGTGAAGAAGATCTCCTCGAATGCTGAAGACGCCTGGAAGAGCACTTCCATTCAATAGGATTGAAAATGGCTTCGGAGCTCACTCAGCTGATCAGTGATCTGAGGAGTGAAGAAGATCTCCTCGAATGCTGAAGACGCCTGGAAGAGCACTTCCATTCAATAGGATTGAAAATGGCTTTGGAGCTCACTCAGCTGATCAGTGATCTGAAGAGTGAAGAAGCCTTTGAGCAATGATTTGCAGCGTTTTTTACCCACCAACATTTTTATTACCTACCAACTTTTTTTTACCTACCAGCTAGGTACTACCTACCACACCATACTGGCTTCACACCTTCACAATCAAGTTTATTAGAAAGAACTAAACGAAAAACACTCGAACACGAGAACACTCGATTGGAAAATAGAAAGCTTCATATGGAAATTTGATTACTGGTTACGCAGAAGTGCAAAAACAGCGATCTGGACCTACGGAGCTCATATTTGTGGCTGTAGGGCTCAATCAAATCGAGACATCATCCAAAGATTCCAGAACAATGTTCTAAGATTGGTTGTCAATGCACCATGGTACTTTCGAAAAGGAAGTCTCCATCATGAGCTTCGGATCGAAGCAATAAACAAGCTGTAAGCTTGAACAATGAAGAAAAAAAAGAATAAAGAAAAACAATAAAGCAACAAGCTGTAAGACATGTACATCGGCTAAGATGTCACATCAACGAGGAAGCTACCCAAATCCTTGATACAAGCGATATCATCAGAAGATTTCCATTCAATAGGATTGAAAATGGCTTTGGAGCTCACTCAGCTGATCAGTGATCTGAAGAGTGAAGAAGCCTTTGAGCAATGATTTGCAGCGTTTTTTACCCACCAACATTTTTATTACCTACCAACTTTTTTTTACCTACCAGCTAGGTACTACCTACCACACCATACTGGCTTCACACCTTCACAATCAAGTTTATTAGAAAGAACTAAACGAAAAACACTCGAACACGAGAACACTCGATTGGAAAATAGAAAGCTTCATATGGAAATTTGATTACTGGTTACGCAGAAGTGCAAAAACAGCGATCGCATTTTAGTCCGATAAAATTTGAATGGAGATTAGACCTCTTTTGCGATTCACACTCATGATTCTGTTTTATCGAAGGAAAACCTTCAAGTACTCGTAGGGACCGAACGGTTTGTCCTACAGAGCTCCGGGTGGTCTCAAAAATTTTTAAAAATTCAATACTATTTAAAATTGGTGAAAAAACTATACCTTTATTTCGAGAGTTTTCGAGCTAGGGCACTCTTGAAAATTTCAACCCTTAATTTTCACCCCTTAGAAGTGACCTACATCAACCAAAAGCTTCGCGGCACAACTAGACCCCAAATGGAGCCCATATACCAAATTTGAACCAAATCGGTCCAGTGTTGCTAAGAAAAGTGCCGCGTACGGCGGACGGACGGAAATTTTTTTATTCGATTTTCGTATTCTACGTACCCTGAAACGTAAAACATCAAATTTTGAGGGGGGTTAAAATTTTTTTTTTCTTGCTCGATTCCAAAGGCTTATTATTGAAAATAATAAACCAAAATTCAATATTGATGGAAAATCAATACCTTTCTATCAACATTTTTTAAGTTAGGTCGTTTTCAAAATTTCAACCTTATTTTTCAATCCTTAGAAGAGACCTACATTAACCAAAATCTTCGGGGCACAACTAGATCCCAAATGGAGCCCACATACCAAATTTCATCAAAATCGGTCAACGCTAACCGAAGAAAGTGCCGCGGACGGCGGACGGACGGCCAAATTATTATTTGATTTTTGGATTCTACGTACCTTGAAACGTAAACCAACAAATGTTGAGGGGGGTTGAAAAAAAATGTTTTCTTGGTCGATTCCAAAGGTTCATTATTTAAAATAATAAACCAAAAAAACTGACGAATTGCCGAAAAATTATTGGTTGCCCGCTCACGAAAAGTCTAGATGCTTGAAATTGATTGGAGGAAGCGAACCCGCACAATTTTTACAGACATTGAAGTATGGTGGGTCGCATTATATTCCTCACAAAGAATAGAATCAGCTGGGTGAGGGGAGGATTAAGAAGGCTGGTCCTCGTTTTATAGTTTACTCAAGTACTTTCGCTGGGTAGGCATCATCAGGAGCTTAACTGTCTAGTGGATGGGGGTTCACTTTTCCCTTGGTTATACATGGTAATAATCATTTGGCTGAATATCCATTTGTCATAGGGGCTTGCGAATTTGCTGCTTAGGGGTGGGAAATTTGAGATTCTTTTCCTGTTTGCCTTATTCTTCATTCCAAAATTTTTGGTATTTTCCTTGTACATTTTTTGCATGTAGTAGATGTAGTCATCCTTATATGGTGCAATTGGGTCACCAGATCTCCCTGCTTGGGAAATATTATTTGGCACTTGATTGAAAAAGCAAGGAAAAGGGGTATTATTTAAAATAGCCAGTGGAAAGACTTAACCTTATTTAAACTGGGAAACATGTTTCCCATTATTATTATTATCATGATTATATTATGATGATATCATTATTACCATGATTATTACCATGTATAACCAAGGGAAAAGTGAACCCCCATCCACTAGACAGTTAAGCTCCTGATGATGCCTACCTGGCGAAAGTACTTGAGTAAACTATAAAACGAGGACCAGCCTTCTTAATCCTCCCCTCACCCAGCTGTAACTACAAAGTAATGGCTACCACTATATGTGAAAGAATAGAATGTCCTCACGGAGACAAGCATCTGTTGGTTTGAAGAGGTTGTCATCGGTAGGTACTTAAATTCTTTGAGATTATGAAAGTTGCATGGAGTTGTGGACAAAAATACAAGGTCTGTTACTTCCTATGAACCCATCAACTCATTTGTTAGTACCCGAGAAGAAACAGAATGGAACAGAAGGTCGATGCAGCATCAAAAGCTGTGAAGTGAAGAGGAACGTCATTTAGCCTTCATATTGTCGAACAAAAAAAAAAACTCTCTGATGGGACTGCTGATAGATTGCTTCTACTTTCATTAACAAATACTCTGGAACCAACTTTCAACTACTTGCTGTATCGGAGCAAACTTCGGCGAATACGTTGTGAGAAATCCATGCTTTGGGAACATCAAGGTAGTTTGCGTATGTGCAGACGGTAGGTACTTATGTTGCAACAATGATGAAACTAACATGGGACCAACATAACAAGTTACAGGAATTATATATAATGTGGCTGAGAATTCCATAAACATCTGATTTTATTTTCTTATTGCTTTGCCCGGGACAATAAACTCGATGATTTCTAGTTTTTCCGTGCTACTGTTGCTACTGTTGTATGATTTGTTCCTACTGATCAATAAAGAGAGACTTTACATCCATTAGTCCTAAAACCTAAACCAGAAAATGATCTAATTTTGAGTGATTTTGTACAACTAAGAGCTGAGGAATCATGGTTTAAAGGAATTTACATCTACGCAGGCGCATTCGTTGCTGACAATCATGATTCTGGACTACCATACAGGAGGTGAGAAAACGTCCCTAGTTCTTTAAATTTCGGTATGGGTTTTATCGATTAAAGGGCTTTTCACGCTGTCCTCGCCTGAGTTTACTCCAGTTCGGATTTTGGAAGTAGAGCGCCTCGACAAAAATCAAAAACATCGACTTAAGTATTTAATGGAAAACAATTCTTAACCGTGTTTTTGTTTCTAAATTAACATGAAACCAGTAATCGTGAACTCAATGTACTCGTATTATGTCAAATGTCTAATTCAATGCATAATTATTGTTGAACCGACAGATTCTGTGTTATTCTCTGAGAGGAGGCTATATTCCCCACCCAGCTTGACAGGCGTTTTTTGCGACAGAATCGACAAGAAACACTGATGAAAGCATAAAACTTTGCTCTACTCGTGCGTGTCTGCAACATTCTTGCAAAAGTCGTTTATTGTTACCTAAGAAAAATCTTGATAGCTCCGAGTCGTTCTTCGAGTTCCAGGGAACAAACAGATATCATAGAAGGTAGCATTTTTTAGTACCTACTCACTCGCTAAAGGAGAAAATTGTAGATCAAGGGAGTCACGACTGACTGTCATTGATGTCAAGAGTCACGAGAACACGGAAAGTATTGCCTGTCGTTCTATTTGGACTTGTCCTTCTGATTGGTGATCCAGTTGTCCAGTTTCGAGCATCAGTTTGGAATACCCTCCGGAACATAATTACCGCCCATTTCTACGATCAAGCGTACAAGAATGGTACAGAAGACCAAAAACTAATACTTGAGAACAAAATTGCGAAAGTATTCTTACATTTAAGAAATCAAGGATATTATGATGGATAATAACCGATGTTTTAACTGGAATTCAAAGGAGATTCGTAGAATTCGTAGAATTCGTAGAATTCGTAGAATTCGTGGAATTCGTGGAATTCGTGGAATTCGTAGAACAAGTCTATTATGACGATAACAAATATTTATTAATGATTTGGGGGCGGAGTGGATCTTGAGGTTGAGCAGATTTTCGAAGACGTTGGACAATGGGGTATTTCGGTGGGTCGGAAATTCAGGTTTTTGACCTCAAATTTGGATTCAGCACCCTTGAAAACCCATATACACCAACTATTAGCCCAATGATACTATAACATGTGGTAGAAAAATTAATTAAAGAGATCACACGTTTGAAAAAGGCGGGCCGCTATAAATGCACACACACTAGGCAAGGACTACGCCGCGGACAGCCCCGCGCGCGTGTGTGAGTAGAATGTTGTAGTATCCAAGAGGGGTTTCTGTGCATGGATACTTTTTCAAAGACAGTTGGCTAGCTACGTCACGATTGGCTAGCTACGTCACACCATTCAAATCTTCAACTTTCCTTAGCTTCTCTGATTTTTTAAAAACATTTTCTCGACGAACCGACCCGATTACCGTTATTCCTGAGCCATACTCTTTTGAAAAAAAAAAAAAAAAAAAATTGACCGAAATACCCCATTGTACCCTGAAGTTCCTTGGCTTCTCTCATCATTCAGTCTCGAAGGAGTGGCAGGATTGCTCCGTCTTCTGTCCCAAGACTTCTTATTTTTTTTCTGGTCCCCCTTAGTCTCATGGATACTGCCCTCAACACTGCTATCTGAACTTTAACTTTCAGAAAGCCGCTTATCTCAGACAGGTCTCTTCCCCACTTTTCAGACAGCCTGTTAGCTGCCCTTTTCAGGAAGGCCTGGAATTCTTTGTGAAGGGCTCCATCACACGAAACGATCAAAGGTGTGAACGAGCCACGAACATCTTCTGCTGCTTGGTCGTACTTTCTGTGTTTTTCGCGAGCAGCTTGCTGCGATACTGCTGACCATTCTCTGGTGCAGTAGGAAGGGGCGTCGGCATTGATAATGCGGTTGTCGAAGAACGCCACCCTCCCACTGTCCCAGACACCATTGGCCTGAATGTCAGCGATCAGTGCTGGTTGACCATTAGCTGCCTCTCTCATAACTGGCTCTGTGGCTACCCCTCCCCATGCAAGGTTGGCCAGCATAGCACACTCATCACGTACATAATCGTGGCCCCACTTAACCAAACCTCCTTTCTTGCAGTTCAGGGCGTGGGTCAGACTCATGCTTTCCCCACACCCATCGCAGGAGGCTGGTAAGCCGCTGGGCTCGTACCCATATCTCATGGTGATGGCATCTCGGAATTGGTTGCAGTTTAGGTCCTGCAATTTTGTTTCATTATGATGTTTGTACATAATGAAGAAAAAGAAATGGTTTGAATTGTGATTTTGTTCCATTCAGACATTATTCAATTTAGAACTCATATACTTAGTAGCTTTATTAAAGTTAGTGAACTCGTTTGTTCCCAACGTTTCGGCCGTTAATTCAGGCATCTTCAGCGCAGCTTCTGTTCAGAATTGGAAACGTATATTAAAATTGTTAAAAACTGTCATTAAAATTCTTTTTTTCCGACTCAAACATCAAGATGTCAAAAACAGCGCTTGTAATATTCATTCGACGGTCGAAATCAGTACATAAGTCCACTACAATATACTGATAGCCTTATAAAAGCTGTTGTTGCTTATCACGAACGGAGACGTTGGCTTACAATTGCATCTAGGGATGGCATATCGAATGAAATGTATCGATATATCGATCGAATGATATATCGTCAATGAGATATCGATACCTTCGATATATCGGAAAAAATATATCGATATTTCGATATATCGATATTTTTATATATCGGAAGATCTACTTTAAAAAACGTGTGAAGTAGGTAGGTGAATTTAATCGTTTCAAAACATTATAAAAATAATTTTGGATGACATTTATGGACATATCGGAGTATCTACTTGGAAAAACTTGAAGAAGTAAGTAGGTAGACGAATTGAAAAGTTACTAACATTATTTTGGAAGAAATATTTTCGATATGCTCGACATATCGGAAGATATATTTGAAAAAACCTGGTGAAATAAGTATTAACCTACTATCAAAAGTTACTGGGTATGAATGATCAAAATTCATTGTTTGAAAACTGGAAAAAAATTGAAAATGTCATTGCAATGTTAAATTCATTTATGAATTGACAGGGGTGTATACTGTAGACAATCATGATCCTTCAAAATTGAAAATAATTGATACACTCGACACGATATTGATTATCATGTGATGGTTTGTTAGTGACTAGGTTTTGTTGTTTTGAGAAAATGCTTATTACAATTTGTGATATCGTCGATCTGTGTTGATGGTTAAATAAAATCATAACAAAGGTTATGGGCCCAGGATTGCTCTGCTAAAAATGGAAGAAGAAGATAACAGCAAGATAAAGATCGGTGGAGTTGTGAAGCTGAATCGAAAAAATTATAAAACTTGGTCATTCAATCTACGTTTAGAACTTGAAGACCAAAATCTTTGGGAAGTCGTCTCCACTGAAGATGAAACTAAATTGGCTACATTCTCAGAAGAGAGAAAGAAAAAAGCTTTCAGACTGATTGCAAGGACAATTACCGAAGAAATCCAACAAGATATATTGGATTTTACTTGCCCTCGAAGCCTTTGGTCCAAATTGGCTTCAAGATTTCAACCAATAACACGACTGCGAAGACTACAAGCATCCAAAAGTCTATACTCAGCAAAGATGTTACCAAATGAAGACATGGAATCGTACGTAAACAGAATAATGGGGTATGCTTCTGAAATCGTAAAGGCAGGGAGTTCGAAAATCGATAATGAACAAATTTGTAACGTAATGATAAACGGTTTACCAGATGAATATGAAACATTAATTAGTGTAATATGTACTTTTAAAGATGAAGAATATGTCCCAGAAAAACTAGAAAGCTTGCTTTGTGGAGAATATAAAAGGAAAACTCTAAAGAAACATGAAGATAATTCTCCAGAATCCAATGCTTTATTTGTTCGACGAAATTTGGATAGCAGAAATCTTGATCGTTATAAACGATTCGACAATCCACGAAAGTGTTTCATATGTGAAAGGGAGGGACACATAGCAAAGTTTTGTAGGTTTAGAAAAGACCAAAAGAATGACATGTCAAACAAGGATGAACAATCAATGAATGCTACCTGTTTGAACGCCGCCTGTTTACCTCGAGACAATGAGTGGTTAATTGATAGTGGAGCAAGTAGCCACTTTACTCCATATAAAGACGATTTTATAGAATATAAAGAATTGAGTGGTCACAAATCAGTTTCACTGGCATCTAATGTTAGTTGCAAAATTGTAGGTATCGGAATTGTAGCATTTACATCAAAAACCAGCTCTGGGGAATACAACATAAAATTGCACGATGTATATCATGTTCCTGATTTTACTTTTCGTCTACTATCCATCGCAAAAATGGAAATGAAAGGATATAATATTGTGATCAAAGGAGGTAAATGTGAAGTTTTTGAAAAAGAAAAAGTAGTCATCGAAGCAGTTAGAGGGGATTCCAATTTATATGGATTGAGGAGCCACAAAATTGACAATTACGGACAGAAAAGTAATAAGCAGAACGCCATAAGCCTATATGCAAAGAATTGGCATGAAAGACTAGGACATGTCAATACAGATACTATCAAGCTAATGCATAAGAAACAATTGGTCAAAGGACTTGATGAGGGAACAATAAAAGGAGAAAAAGGATTATGTGAGCCGTGCATGAAAGGCAAAAGCAAAAGGAAATCATTTCCTAAAATCGGAAATCAGTTCACAACAAAATTGCTTGAACTCATTCATTCTGATGTATGTGGACCAATACCAATCGAATCGAATGGTAATTGTCGCTATTTTGTAACATTTATAGATGATTTTTCCAGACGTGCTATGATTTTCTTTCTCAAACAAAAAGATGAGGTTTTGGAATGCTTCAAGAAGTTTAAGGCGATGGCTGAGAAACAGACAGGTCAATCCATCAAGTGTTTGAGGAGCGACAATGGAAAGGAATATATGAACAGGAAATTTGAGGAATTTTTAGATAGTCAAGGGATTCTCCGTCAATCGTCTGCCCCGTACAGTCCACAGCAAAATGGATTAGCTGAGAGATACAACAGAACTATGCTAGACTTGACAAGATCGATGCTTGTTGCATCGAACGTTCCGAAAACATTCTGGGCAGAAGCTGTAAGCACTGCATGTTACATTCGAAATCGATGTCCTACTTTGGACAGCAATCAAATTCCAGAAGAGATATGGAGTGGGAGGAAGATTAGCGTCAAACACTTGCGACCGTTTGGTTGCAAAGTATTTTTTCATGTACCGAAAGAGAGAAGAAGAAAATTGGATGACAGATCTAGTATGGGAATGCTATTAGGATATTCCAGCGTTACAAAAGGATACCGAATTTGGGATATAAAAAATAAGAAAATAATCATCAGTAGAGATGTGACGTTTGAAGAAAAAACATACCCATTTGAAACGATTTTAGATAAAGTTGATTACAAAGAATTTGACGATAATTATGATAATGTTGGATCGAAAAATGACAGAGTGTACATTGAAAGACCAGAAGATGAATTTGCTCCACTGGACTATTTTCAAAATTCTAACAAAACAGAGACGGTTGAAGAGATCTCCAACGAAGAAGTAACGAATGAAGATGAACAGGATGTTGAAGAGACAAGTTGTAGGGTACTACATTATCACCTGCACATTAGTAGTTTGTGTTGATGCGTTACTAGGTAACAGTTTACATTGTCTACGTGTAAAGTTAATTGAATTCATTCAATAAATGGATGTCAAGAGATTTTGAGTAATTCTATATTGGCGCTGCGGAAAATGCCAAAAAAGGGGAAGATGCGGTGGAGTGAAGATCTGGAGGAGGGCACGGAGGACGAAGGAACAAGTAAGAAAGATGAAAGTTTATTTTTAGATAAATTGTTGCAATCTTTCAAGTTTGGTAATTTCGAGGAAGATCAGGAAGATTGGTGTTACTACATTAGTCGATTTGAGGTTGAACTCAAGCGATTTTCTAGGGGCAGATCGTTGCCAGACGATGTCCAGAGTGTCTTATTTTTATCGTGCATCGGTTCGGGACCATTTAAGGTTTTGGTAGATCACTTTCGGCCGGCAGATGTGAGCACGATAGAATACAAGCAACTTAGAAAAGTTCTCACTAATTACTATGTGAAAGCAACATGCATTTTTTCGGAAAGACGGGCTTTTGCAACGAGGCTCCGGGAACCTAGTGAGACGATGGCTAAGTTTGTAAGCGCCTTACGCACATTGGCGGGAACTTGTGAGTTTGGTGAAAATCTCGAGGAGAGGTTGCGAGATCAGCTCGTAATAGGAATAAACGAAGCCAGGTGGCAAGAAGAATTGATCAGATTGCACCCTAATAATACTGCATCGTTTCAAGAAGTTGAGACAACAGCATTGGGGCTTGAGCGAGCAGTTCAGCAGCAGTCAATGCTGAAAAGTTTGGAGGGAGGAGGCAGATGGAGAGATACGGGGGAGCTTCGGCGGGTGAGCAGCCCTTCACGAAGGGGACAGATGCGACAGTCACCTTTTCCAAGCAAGATGAAGCAAGATTCACCTAGGAACAGAGAACCAAGAAAATTATACCCAAACACGGACTGCTTATTTTGTGGGTTTGAGAAACATGAAAAAGGGGTGAGATGCCCTGCAGAAAAGTCAAAATGTCTGGCGTGTGGGAGTTTTGATCACTACGCTCGCGTGTGTGTCAACAAGGGGAATGCGGTTGTAGTCAGGCCAAAGAAAACGAGGCGTCTGCATAGGAGGTCAGAAGGAGAATCAGCTAGTGAGGGCAGCGGCAGTGACACGAATCAGATTAAAGCCATAGGGAGCAAAGTCATGGTACCAGTCGTCATCAATGGGATTGAATGTGAGATGCTGTATGATTCAGGTGCAGCTCAGACAGTAGTTGGGAAACGATTCTGGAAGAAGATAGGGTCACCCAAGTTGAGGCCAACTGAGGATCTAGTGGCTTACACGGGGGTCCCAATCAGCACTCTGGGAAAGGCAAGAGTTAATGTTACAGCTTGGGGTCGGTCTCGAAACTTGAAGCTGGTGGTGGTTGATACGGAAGACTCACCACTGTTTGGCTTAGATTGGGCGATAAATTTCCAGGTCCCAATGCCCGATGGAGCCAGAATTTGTGCTCTTACGAATGCAAGGACAAGTCAGACAATTGACCAGGAGCGTCTGGAACTACTGAAGCAAAGATACGGGGCCGTATTTCAAGAAGGTACAGGAAAGATAATCGGCCATTCAGTTCAAGTTAGGATCAGGTCTGGGGTAGTGCCAAAAGTTTTTCGGCCCAGACCAGTGCCATTTGCCATGCGAAAGCAAGTCGAGGAAGAGTTGAGGAGATTGGAGGCCCAGGGAATAATTGAGCCAGTAGATACAATTACGAATCCATTGGAATGGGCGGCTCCAGTGGTGGTTGCCGTGAAATCAAATGGCTCAATTAGGATCTGTGGCGATTTCCGAGTTACAATCAATCCTCATGTAATAGGAGAAGAGCACCCAATGCCCACATTCGATGAGATTGTAACAAAGTTGACAGGAAGCAAAATCTTCTCGGTTATCGATCTGAAAGATGCATATTTGCAACTAGAAGTTGAGGAAGATTCCAGAAACTGTTTAGGACTGGCCACGCATAAGGGCTACTTCAGGTATAAGCGCCTACCATTTGGTGTGAGTTTTGCGCCGAAGAAGTTTCAGAAAACCATGGATGCCATTTTGATGGGTGTTCCAAATGTGGCTTGGTATCTCGACGACATTATTGTAGGTGGGCAAAATGGCATAGAACATTTGGAAGCAATCGAACAAGTACTGTCCAGGCTAAACAGAGCCGGCATTAAGACCCAAGAAGCGAAATGTAAATGGCTGCAGAAAAGCGTCAAATACTTAGGACATGTTCTGGATGAGAATGGCATAAGACCGGTGGAGGATCATGTTAAAGCAATAACCCATATGCCCCAACCAACAAACATTCAAGAGCTCAAGTCCTTTTTGGGTACTGTGAATTTTTACTCTAGATTCATCGAGAATCTTCAGGGAGTATGTGCACCACTTCACGAGCTGACACGAAAAGGAACAAAATGGAAGTGGACAGAAGAGGCTGAAAATGCATTTCAGAAAGTAAAGAAGAACATAAAGAAAGCTGGAGAATTGGTACACTACTCATTAAGTCTGCCGTTGGGAGTAACTGCTGATGCAAGTGCAAAAGGGTTGGGAGCAGTCTTGTGGCATCGTTTGTCTGGAGGCGAAGAAAAACCAGTGGCTTATGCGTCAAGAGTTCTGTCAGAAACAGAAGCAAGATACTCAGCAATAGATCGAGAGGCACTGGCTCTGGTTTTCGCAGTCAAAAAATTCGATCAGTATCTGCGGGGTCGTGAGTTTATTCTGAGAACGGATCATAAGCCACTGATGAGAATTTTGTCGGAGGGAAAGGAAATTCCTAAGATCGCTGCAAATAGACTTGTTCGATGGGCACTAATCCTGAGGAGTTATGACTTCAAGGTCGAACACATCCAAGGGAAGGACAATTGTGTCGCTGATACGTTGTCAAGACTTCCTGTGAGGGGCGTGGAGGCTTCTGGATTGGAAAAAAGTGGGAAGCTGTATGGGACCCATCTGTTACATGTGAGGCTCCAAGGGTGCCCAGTGACAAAGAGAGAATTGAAGGAGGCGATCAAGGCTGATGCAGAGCTGCAGAAAGTAAAACAGTACATGGAAAGGGGTTGGCCAGACAAGAAGGAACTTCGTCACCGGATGCGGACACCATTCGATCTCCTGAAGCCGTCAGTTGGTCGTAACGTAGAAGAGTCTCTCATGATACAAAAGAAAAATCGCGATCTAGGGAAGAGGTTTCGAGAGTTCGAGGAGGGACAAGAGGTATGGGTTCTCAACAAGACCACAGCTGGCTACTCCAGAGGATGCATCACTCGTCGGACAGGAGACCTATCGTATCATGTACTGGTGGATGGACGAGAAGAACGAAAACATGCGGACCAGATAAGAAGAGCTGACTGAACGAAGGGAAGGGGGGAAAACATGTAGGGTTACTACATTATCACCTGCACATTAGTAGTTTGTGTTGATGCGTTACTAAGTAACAGTTTACATTGTCTACGTGTAAAGTTAATTGAATTCATTCAATAAATGGATGTCAAGAGATTTTGAGTAATTCTATACAAGTCAAATCCGAGAAGAACAAAATACTCATGAAAATTCTAGACCATCAAGACATGAGATGAAATTAAGAGATCGCAGCTCAATTAAAAGACCGAACCAATTCTGTTCACTTTCAACAACGAACATTTTCGAACCAAAGACTTACAAACAGGCAATGGAAGGACCTGACTACGAATTGTGGAAAGCAGCTATTGATGAGGAGTTGGCATCATTAAGCACCATGAAAGTATGGGAATTAGCCAATCTACCACCTGGAAAAAAGGCTGTTGGTTGTAAATGGGTCTTCAAGGTGAAGTTGTTGGCAGATGGTACAGTCGAAAGGTACAAAGCAAGATTAGTGGCACAAGGATTTACGCAAGTCCCAGGAGTTGATTATGATGAGACATATAGCCCAGTTGTGAGTCTACCTGCTGTTCGCCTAATTCTGAAACTGGCAATAAACAATGATTGGAAGATCCACCAAATGGATGTCAAAACCGCCTACCTCAATGGCGAACTAAAAGAGGAGATCTACATGGTGCAGCCTGAAGGAGCAGTGAGCGCTGGATCAGAAGGTAAGGTCTGTCGGTTATTGAAAAGTTTATATGGCCTTAAGCAGTCTGGAAGATCGTGGTACGAGACGTTGAATAGCAAGCTTCTTGCGGAAGGAATGAGCAAATGCCAAGCTGAACCATGTATATATTATTATGACACAGCCATAGCAAAAAGTATTGTTTTAGTGTACGTAGATGATTTGATAATAGTTTCAACAAATGAGAAAGGGATTGAGGAGATAAAAGCTATATTGAAGAGGAATTTCGATATGAAAGATTTAGGCGAATTAAAGTATATTTTAGGAATCGAAATCAATAAAAGACAGAATGGATCTATTGCCCTTAATCAATCAAAATATATAAGCGAAATCCTGACCGAATTCAAAATGGATCAATGCAGGCCTGTGACAACCCCAATGGACCCCAAACAACAATTGAGTAAAACACAGTGCCCAACAGCAAAAGAAGAGAAGGAATTTATGAAAGAACAACCCTACAGAAGATTAGTCGGAAAATTGATGTATTTGGCACAAGCTACCAGGCCAGATTTGGCATTTGTAGTGTCTAAACTAGGACAGTTTGCTGCAAATCCTGGAAAAATTCATTGGGCAGCAGGGAAAAGGGTCCTTAGATATTTGAAAGGTACTATAGACCAAGAACTGATCATAAATAAAGGGAAAGATGAAATTTTAGGTTTATCAGATTCTGATTGGGCTGGTTCAGTTGATGACAGAAGGTCAACCACAGGATTTGTCATCCAACTTGGAGGAACACCTATTATTTGGAAATGCAATAAGCAAAATTCAGTAGCCTTGTCTACGATGGAGGCAGAGTTCGTCGCATTATCCTCTTGTTGCGTTGAAATGATTTGGTTATCTCACATTCTAAAAGAACTTGAATACCCTGTGGCAGGTGATCCGGTTATAAAATGCGATAACCAATCAGCTATTAATTTTGCTAAGGGGAATAGCGTAAACTCCCAAACTCGTCACATAGATATAAAATTCCATTTTGTTCGCGATTTAATTAAATTTCAAAATTTTAAATTAGAATACGTACCGACAGTGGACAATGCAGCGGATCTCCTGACGAAGGCATTAGCACGCCAGAAGAATGCACTTTTCAAGAATATCTTACTGGGAGAGAGAAGCAAAGAAGAAGAAGAGAAAGAAGAAGAAGGCAGAGTCTGATACACTCGACACGATATTGATTATCATGTGATGGTTTGTTAGTGACTAGGTTTTGTTGTTTTGAGAAAATGCTTATTACAATTTGTGATATCGTCGATCTGTGTTGATGGTTAAATAAAATCATAACAATAATTTTTGTGAAAACCTACTTCACTTCGTATAGTAAGTAGTTTTAATCCAGATGAGCCTCCATTACTTTTGATTCAAGAAAGTAATTGAGCCTTGAGAGTCACTGTATGTGTAAAACATTCATGTACACAATCATGTCTGAGCTGAAGTCAACAGTCTGAAATCAGCCCATGACTAGGTACCTACAAATTTTGGAATAAATCTACTTGACGTTTTTACAGGTACAGGCGTCCCTTCTCGTCCATTCATTTCAATATTTAATTTTTACTTAAAAAAAAATTTTTTTTGCTTGAAAACATGTTGCGATATATCGGTAAATATATCGATATTGATATATCAAACGTAATATATCGATATATTTAATATATCGATATATCGTTGCCATCTCTAATTGCATCGTTCAATATTGGTTTGAATTGCTCTGGATCACTTCCAGGAGTAATTACAAGTCTCAACAATTATGTTGCACCAATTTAGGTATGTAAAAAATTGCGTTCAAGAAAGAAGATGTTAGAAAGAAGAAGAAGAAGTTAGTTTCGATCACTCACCCAGCTGATCCGGTTTCCTATCGATACCTTTCAGTGGTCGATAAGATGCTGAGTAGGTATGCCATATTAATGTCAGAGCTGTAACTACAGGTCTTTTTATTCGCTCGGAGGTCTAGGGTTATGAGATTCGAACAACAATGAGGTAAAGTTTGTAGGCACTGTTTATGTTTTTAAAAAATCAATCTC
>CM019171.2:47453655-47481369 GCA_009739505.2 Apolygus lucorum | reverse complement strand
ATTATTCAATTTGGATCAACCGAAATGTCACCGAATCGTTACATCGATCGATGTATCGCGGGTCGAACACCAAAAGTGAAACTTTCTTCTTTACGGTCGCCGCTTAAATGGAATTCGTCTGATTCATGAATGAGTAGAGATTAAATTGAATTTGTTCAATAGGTCATGCATAAATGTGATATAACCGAGTGTAAGAGGTAGCTAGGGGGAGTTGGAGAACCAAGAGACAGGATCCTATTATATAATTTGTCAATAAATCAAGACAAAGTTACTCAGAATGCTAATGAAGCCAAATAAATGATACTAGACGCCGAACTTGGATAGAAAGCCCATGACAAAAATAGAAGAAAGAACTTCTTTTAAAATTCAGAAAAATGCACCGGCTAATGGGGAGACGGTCGGCAATCCAGAACAAGCTTACATTGTACAACCAAGTCCTCAACCCTAATTGGACTATGGTATCACTAGTGACATCGAAATCATCTCAGGAACTCCACAGCTGTCCCCAGAGTAACCAAAATTAAATTGCATGGGCAGCAGATTTTCTTGTGGGCTATTGGAAATCCCAAACGCTGCAAATTATTACACAATGGTTTATTATTTTTCTATATAGATCACTCGTCTACAAAATCACCAACCATCCAATATGAAGGAAAAAAAAAAATCAAAAAAAAAAAAAAAAAAAAAATTAAAAAAAAAACGTCTGCCAAGTGGGTGTGGCACATAGCTTCCTCGTATCCATTACCCGATTGTATATATGATCCGATGCATAGTAGTTAATCTCAAAACATCAAAACAAGGTAATCTGTAACATCCCTGAAAATTTCATTGAAATCGGATGGAAAATGTAGAAATTATGGACGTTACCAGGAAATTCACGTTTGCGCATGCGCAGCGGCTAATATCAATTCAAAGGTGATGATTTTCATAGGGGACCATCTACAACATAATCCGCATAATCCCTGAGAATTTCATCGAAATCGGGTAGAAAAGGTGGAAGTTATGGCCGTTACAAGGAATTCACGTTTGCGCATGCGCAGTGGCTACTATCAGTCCGAAGGTGGTGATTTTCATAGGGGACCATCTAAATACTAATCTGTAACATCCCTGAAAATTTCTTTGAAATCGGATAGCAAATGTAGAAATTATGAACGTTACCAGGAAATTCACGTTTGCGCATGCGCAGCGGCTAATATCAATTCAAAGGTGATGATTTTCATAGGGGACCATCTACAACATAATCCGCATAATCCCTGAGAATTTCATCGAAATCGGGTAGAAAAGGTGGAAGTTATGGCCGTTACAAGGAATTCACGTTTGCGCATGCGCAGTGGCTACTATCAGTCCGAAGGTGGTGATTTTCATAGGGGACCATCTAAATACTAATCTGTAACATCCCTGAAAATTTCTTTGAAATCGGATAGCAAATGTAGAAATTATGGACGTTACCAGGAAATTCACGTTTGCGCATGCGCAGCGGCTAATATCAATTCAAAGGTGATGATTTTCATAGGGGACCATCTACAACATAATCCGCATAATCCCTGAGAATTTCATCGAAATCGGGTAGAAAATGTGGAAGTTATGGCCGTTACAAGGAATTCACGTTTGCGCATGCGCAGTCGCTTCTATCAGTCCGGTGATGATGATTTTCATAGGGGACCGTCTACACACCAACCCGCACAATCCCTGAAAATTTCATTGAAATCGGACAATAACTTCGTATAGTTATGCGCGTTACAAGGAATTCATGACAGACAGACAGACAGACAGACACACAGACACACAGACACACAGACACTGAACCAAAATTGTTCAGAAAGGTCTAAAACGCAAAACGCGAGTGAAAATTTTGATTTTGGAGAACTTTTTTTTTTCGTCCTTGAAAAGTGAAAACAAAGCTTCCGCTACCTTGGTAGACTCGGAAGCAAAAAGATCTTTCTATATATAAAAAGAAAAGACAAAAAAAAATTCCTCGTATCCATAACCCGATTGTATAGATGATCCGATGCATAGTAATTAATCTCAAAACATCAAAACAAGTTAATTTGTAACATCCCTGAAAATTTCATTGAAATCGGATGGAAAATGTAGAAGTTATGGCCGTTACAAGGAATTCACGTTTGCGCATGCGCAGTGGCTACTATCAGTCCGAAGGTGGTGATTTTCATAGGGGACCATCTAAATACTAATCTGTAACATCCCTGAAAATTTCATTGAAATCGGATAGAAAATGTAGAAATTATGGACGTTACAAGGAAATTCACGTTTTCGCATGCGCAGTGGCTACTATCAATCCGAAGGTGATGATTTTCATAGGGGACCGTCTACAACCTAATACGCATAATCTCTGAAAATTTCATTGAAATCGGATGGAAAATGTAGAATTTATGGCCGCTACAAGGAATTCACGTTTGCGCATGCGCAGTCGCTTCTATCGGTCCGAAGGTGATGATTTTCATAGGGGACCGTCTACACACCAACCCGCACAATCCCTGAATATTTCATTGAAATCGGACAATAACTTCGTATAGTTATGCGCGTTACAAGGAATTCATGACAGACACACAGACAGACAGACAGACAGACACACAGACACACAGACACACAGACACACAGACACACAGACACTGAACCAAAATTGTTCAGAAAGGTCTAAAACGCAAAACGCGAGTGAAAATTTTGATTTTGGAGAACTTTTTTTTTCGACCTTGAAAAGTGAAAACAAAGCTTCCGCTACCTTGGTAGACTCGGAAGCAAAACGCTGCAAATCATTGCTCAAAGGTTTATTATTTTCTGTACAGATCACCCTTCTGTATAGATCACTGGTTCTCCATCAATAGCACCTACCACCATCTGTATTCTCCCTTGACCTTCCCTCTCAAATTTCAGCTTCCTGCGTTCATAGGATTGAAAATGACTTCGGAGCTCACTCAGCTGATCAGTGATCTGAAGAGTGAAGAAGATCTCCTCGAATGCTGGAGACGCCTGGAAGAGCACTTCCATTCAATAGGATTGAAAATTACTTCGGAGCTCACTCAGCTGATCAGTGATCTGAGGTGTGAAGAAGATCTCCTCGAATGCTGGAGACGCCTGGAAGAGCACTTGCATTCAATAGGATTGAAAATGGCTTTGGAGCTCACTCAGCTGATCAGTGATCTGAGGTGTGAAGAAGATCTCCTCGAATGCTGGAGACGCCTGGAAGAGCACTTGCATTCAATAGGATTGAAAATGGCTTTGGAGCTCGCTCAGCTGATCAGTGATCTGAGGAGTGAAGAAGATCTCCTCGAATGCTGGAGACGCCTGGAAGAGCACTTGCATTCAATAGGATTGAAAATGGCTTTGGAGCTCACTCAGCTGATCAGTGATCTGAGGAGTGAAGAAGATCTCCTCGAATGCTGGAGACGCCTGGAAGAGCACTTCCATTCAATAGGATTGAAAATGGCTTCGGAGCTCACTCAGCTGATCAGTGATCTGAAGAGTGAAGAAGCCTTTGAGCAATGATTTGCAGCGTTTTTTACCCACCAACATTTTTTTTACCTACTAACTTTTTTTTACCTACCAGCTAGGTACTACCTACCACACCATACTGGCTTCACACCTTCACAATCAAGTTTATTAGAAAGAACTAAACGCTTCACACTCGATTGGAAAAATAGAAAGCTTCATATGGAAATTTGATTACTGGTTACGCAGAAGGCAAAACTGTATACAAATCGAAGAAATAAACAGCGATCGCATTTTAGTCCGATAAAATTTGAATGGAGATTATACCTCTTTTGCGATTCACACTCATGATTCTGTTTTATCGAAGGAAAACCTTCAAGTACTCGTAGGGACCGAACGGTTTGTCCTACAGAGCTCCGGGTGGTCTCAAAAATTTTTAAAAATTCAATACTATTTAAAATTGGTGAAAAAACGATACCTTTATTTCGAGAGTTTTCGATCTACGGCACTCTTGAAAATTTCAACCCTTAATTTTCACCCCTTAGAAGTGACCTACATCAACCAAAAGCTTCGCGGCACAACTAGACCCCAAATGGAGCCCATATACCAAATTTGAACCAAATCGGTCCAGTGTTGCTAAGAAAAGTGCCGCGTACGGCGTACGGCGGACGGACGGAAATTTTTTTATTCGATTTTCGTATTCTACGTACCTTGAAACGTAAAACATCAAATTTTGAGGGGGGGTTAAAATTTTTTTTTTCTTGCTCGATTCCAAAGGCTTATTATTGAAAGTAATAAACCAAAATCACCAACTATCGATTACATTTCGATCAGCTCTAATTTGAACGGAGATTAGGCCTCTTTTGCGATTCACACTCGTGTTTTGATTTATATATATATATTTCAAAATAAACACTTAAATTTTCGTAGGGAGCGAACGGTTTGTCCTACAGAGCTCCGCGTGGTCTCAAAAAATTCTAAAAATTCTATAGAATCTTAAATTGAAGGAAAAACAATACCTTTATATCGAAATTTTTTGAGTTAGGGCGTTTTCAAAATTTCAAAATTGATTTTGGAACCTTAGAAGTGACCTACCTCAACCAAAAGCTTCGGGGCACAACTAGACCCCAAATGGAGCCTACATACCAAATTTCATCAAAATCGGTCAATGCTAAGTGGCAAAAGTGCCGCGTACTGCGTACGGCGTACGGCGGACGGACGGCCAAATTTTTATTAGATTTTTGGATTCTACGTACCTTGAAACGTAAACCATCAAATTTTGAGGGGGTGTTAAAATTTTTTTTTTCTTGGTCGATTCCAAAGGTTCATTATTGAAAATAATAAACCAAAATAGAGTTATGACAAAAATTTCCAAGGAAATCGATGACGAAAATTTCAACAGTTTTGTCATTCATCATTTTTAGACTTCTAATAACTTAAAAAAATGTGGTTAAAGAAAAAAGCTCTGTTCATTATTAAATTGGAATTTAAATCTAGTTAATCTGGTGACACCTTGGGACAGCTGTGGAATTCTTACGATGTTTTCGGTGACACTAATGACAACATGGTCCAATTAGGGTTAAACCAGTCTGGACCTATGGAGCTCATATTTGTGGCTGTAGGGCTCAATCAAATCGAGACATCATCCAAAGATACCAGAACAATGTTCTAAGATTGGTTGTCAATGCACCATGGTACTTTCGAAAAGGAAGTCTCCATCATGAGCATCGGATCGAAGCAATAAACAAGCTGTAAGCTTGAACAATGAAGAAAAAAAAAGAATAAAGAAAAACAATAAAGCAACAATCTGTAAGACATCTACATCGGCTAAGATGTCACATCAACGAGGAAGCTACCCAAATCCTTGATACAAGCGATATCATCAGAAGATTTGAAGCGCACTTGACCGAGCTTACTTCTGAAGCAGTGAAGGGAAACATCCACCATATAATTAACAAAACTCATTGACGTATCTTAGTTTGAATACTTAACCATATTTTCAAAATAATATTGTTAATTAATTATACTTGGTACAATAAAGAATTTAAAAAAGCTGCAAATGATTACACAAAAGTTATTATTTTTCTATACAGATCACTTTGCAAAGAACACGTCTTTGCCATTGTTACCACCAACCAACACGAAGAAAAACATCGATCGCATTTCGGTCAGCTAAAATTTGAACGGAGATTAGGCCTCTTTAGCGATTCACAAGCGTGTTTCTGGTTTATCGTAAGACCAACCCGGTTTCTCCTACAGGGCTTCGCGTGGTCTCTAAAAATTGTAAAAATTCAATATTGATGGAAAATCAATACCTTTCTATCAACATTTTTTCCTAAGATTGGGGTCCTAAGATTGGAAATGCCTGAGGACTGTTTCCTTGTTGGATATGCTGATGATGTGGCAGCAGTAGTACTCGCAAGGACAATGGATTCAGCCCAAGCCAAGTTGGAGCAGATCATGACACGAGTAACGGAGTGGATGGAAGAACATAGCCTGGCACTAGCTACACCAAAAACAGAGGTAGTCATCTTCACCCGTAAGCGCATACCCACCATCATCCCAATGCGGATCGGAAACACTGAAATAACAACTAAACCAGCAGCCAGATATCTAGGAGTCATGTTGGACACAAAAATCACATTTGGTGAATATTTAAGAAGAACTGCAGACAGGGCTGCACAAAAATCGGCAGCTCTTTGTCACCTTATGAGAAACATAAATGGCCCTAGACCATGCAAGAGACGCTTGATGATGACAGTGGTGGAGTCAATTCTCTTGTATGGAGCGGAGGTGTGGGCGGATGCACTGAGCGTGGCGTATCTCCGACAGAGACTGATAGCTGTGCAGCGAAAAGGAGCTCTACGAATCGCCTGTGCTTACCGAACAGTGTCAGAACCCGCTATCTTTGTGCTTACCAGTGTCATACCGATCCAGCTGATGGCTTCAGAGAGAAAAAGAATTTTCGACAGAAGGGATGAAGGAGACAGGTCCCGCATAGCCAAGGAAGAAAGAGATTGCACGATGGTAAGCTGGCAAGAGATATGGACAAGAGAATATAGAGGACGGTGGCTAGTGCCAAACATCCAAAAATGGACGGACAGGAAGCATGGAGAATTGAACTTTTTCCTCACACAATTCTTCACAGGACATGGACTGTTTTATGCCTATCTACATAAAATGGGAAAGGTAACTGTCCCAACATGTCCGCACTGTCAGAAGAGAGAAGATGATGATGCGCTGCACACCTTTTTCAAATGCACCAAATGGGCGGCTGAAAGAAGCCAGCTGCTGGCAGAGCTGGGATTAACTCCCCAAATTCCAACACCAGAAGCTGTCGTCAGCAAGATGCTGGAAGGTGAGAGGAGCTGGAGTCTTGTGGCAGCGTACGCAGAGAGTATCCTGAGAAGGAAGACATTGTTAGAACGAGAGAGACAGAGAAGGGAACACCTGGTCCGTCCCGCCATCCAGAACTGATGAAGTGCCCCAGGACTCAGCCTGAAGTAATGTGTTAAACAGTTCCAGGCTGATCATGCAACGTGGGAGAAAAGGAGGTGTTTTTTTTAGTGGGTTTGAATCCCACATAACCTTGAAGTCGCGGATCCTTCAGGGTATCTTACGAGATCCAACTCCACCTGTGGATCTTAAAGATTTTCTCACCTACCTGCCGAAAAAAATTTTTTTTTTTATGTCAGGTCGTTTTCAAAATTTCAACCTTATTTTTCAATCCTTAGAAGAGACCTACATTAACCAAAATCTTCGGGGCACAACTAGATCCCAAATGGAGCCCACATACCAAATTTCATCAAAATCGGTCAACGCTAACTGAAGAAAGTGCCGCGGACGGACGGCCAAATTATTATTTGATTTTTGGATTCTACGTACCTTGAAACGTAAACCAGCAAATTTTGAGGGGGGTTGAAAAAAAATGTTTTCTTGGTCGATTCCAAAGGTTCATTATTTAAAATAATAAACCAAAAAAGCTGACGAATTGCCGAAAAATTATTGGTTGCCCGCTCACGAAAAGTCTAGATGCTTGAAATTGATTGGAGGAAGCGAACCCGCACAATTTTTACAGACATCCAAGTATGGTGGGTCGCATTATATTCCTCACAAAGAATAGAATGTCCTCACGGAGACAAGCATCAGTTGGTTTGAAGAGGTTGTCATCGGTAGGTACTTAAATTCTTTGAGATTATGAAAGTTGCATGGAGTTGTGGACAGAAATACAAGGTCTGTTACTTCTTATGAACCCATCAACTCATTTGTTAGTACCCGAGAAGAAACAGAATGGAACAGAAGGTCGATGCAGCAAAGCTGTGAAGTGAAGAGGAACGTCATTTAGCCTTCATAATGTCGAACAAGAAAAACTCTCTGATGGGACTGCTGATAGATTGCTTCTACTTTCATTAACAAATACTCTGGAACCAACTTTCAACTACCCTCCGTATCGGAGCAGAATTGGGCGAATACATTGTGAGATATCCATACTTTGGGAAGATCAAGATAGTTTGCGTATGTGCAGACGGTACTTATGTTGCAGCAATGATGAAACTTACATGGGACCAACATAACAAGTTACAGGCTACATACGATGTGGCTGAGAATTCCATAAACATCTGATTTTATTTTCTTATTGCTTTGCCCGGGACAATAAACTCGATGATTTCTAGTTTTTCCGTGAGTTGTTGCTACTGATCAATAAAGAGAGACTTTACATCCATTAGTCCTAAAACCTAAACCAGAAAACGATCTAATTTTGAGTGATTTTGGACAACTACGAGCCGAGGAGTCATGGTTTAAAGGAATTCACATCTACGCAGGCGCATTCGTTGCTGACAATCATGATTCTGGACTACCATAAAGGAGGTGAGAAAACGTACCTAATTCTTTAAATTTCGGTATGGGTCTTACCGATTAAAGGGCTTTTCACGCTGTACTCTCCTGAGTTTACTCCAGTTCGGATTTTGTAAGTAGAGAGAAAAAAAAAGACTTACGTATCTAATGGAAAACAATTCTTAACCGTGTTGTTGTTTCTAAATTTACATGAAACCAGTAATCGTGAACTCAATGTACTCGTATTATGTCAAATGTCTATTTCAATACATAATTATTGTTAAACCGAAAGATTCTATGTTATTCTTTGACAGAAGACTTTATTCCCCACCCAGCTTGACGGGCGTTTTTTGCGACAGAATCGACAAGAAACACAGATGAAAGCATAAAACTTTGCTCTACTCGTGCGTGTCTGCAACATTCTTGCAAAAGTCGTTTATTGTTACCTAAGAAAAATCTTGATAGCTCCGAGTCGTTCTTCGAGTTCCAGGGAACAAACAGATATGAGAGAAGGTAGCATTTGTTAGTACCTACTCACTCGCTAAAGGAGAAAATTGTATATCAAGGGAGTCACGACTGTCATTGATGTCAAGAGTCACGAGAACACGGAAAGTATTGCCTGTCGTTCTATTTGGACTTGTCCTTCTGATTGGTGATCCAGTTGTCCAGTTTCGAGCATCAGTTTTGAATTCTTTTTTTTTTTTTTTTTTTGAAAATCATTTATTGAGACCATTGTTATTCACAATATTCCTCATTGGGTAGGTAACACCTTACAAGCAGATTAGTCTGAATTACATTGTTCCAGGTTGCAACATGGTGTCAACCTGGTATTGTTGATGTAAAATTTCAACAAGTTTTTGGTGAAATTGAAATAATGTTTGTAAATAATTATTGATTAATCACATCGAGGACGTGTCTAGGCCGGATCAGCCGTCTATTCGTGGGTATGAATGAATTCCTTGAAGGAATTGAATTGAAGGAATTGAATTGAATTGAATGAAGGAATTGAATTCCTTCCGAAACATAATTACCGCCCATCACTACGATCAAGCATACAAGAATGGTACAGATGACCAAAAACTAATACCTACTTGAGAACAAAATTACGAAAGTGTTCTTACATTTAAGAAATCAAGGACCTTAACCGACCTTAGCTTAAGGACCTTAACCATAACCGATGTTTTAACTGGAATTCAAAGAAGACACATTCGTAGAACAAGTCTATTATGATGTTTGTACATAATGAAGAAAAAGAAATGGTTTGAATTGTGATTTTGTTCCATTCAGACATTATTCAATTTAGAACTCATATACTTAGTAGCTTTATTAAAGTTAGTGAACTCGTTTGTTCCCAACGTTTCGGCCGTTAATTCAGACATCTTCAGCGCAGCTTCTGTTCAGAATTGGACACGTATATTAAAATTGTTAAAAACTGTTAAAACTGTTATTAAAATTCTTTTTTTTCCGACTCAAACATCAAGATGTCAAAAACAGCGCTTGTAATATTCATTCGACGATCGAAATCAGTACATAAGTCCACTACAATATACTGATAGCCTTATAAAAGCTGTTATTGCTTATCACGAACGGAGACGTTGGCTTACAATTGCATCTAGGGATGGCATATCGAATGAAATGTATCGGTATATCGATCGAATGATATATCGTCAATGAGATATCGATACCTTCGATATATCGGAAAAAATATATCGATATTTCGATATTTTTATATATCGGAAGATCAACTTTAAAAAACGTGTGAAGTAGGTAGGTGAATTTAATCGTTTTAAAACATTATAAAATAATTTTGGATGAAATTTATGGACATATCGGAGTATCTACTTGGAAAAACTTGAAGAAGTAAGTAGGTAGACGAATTGAAAAGTTACTAACATTATTTTGGAAGAAATATTTTCGATATGCTCGACATATCGGAAGATATATTTGAAAAAACCTGGTGAAATAAGTATTAACCTACTGTCAAAAGTTACTGGGTATGAATGATCAAAATTCATTGTTTGAAAACTGGAAAAAAATTGAAAATGTCATTGCAATGTTAAATTCATTTATGAATTGACAGGGGTGTATACTGTAGACAATCATGATCCTTCAAAATTGAAAATAATTTTTGTGAAAACCTGCTTCACTTCGTATAGTAAGTAGTTTTAATCCAGATGAGCCTCCATTACTTTTGATTCAAGAAAGTAATTGAGCCTTGAGAGTCACTGTATGTGTAAAACATTCATGTACACAATCATGTCTGAGCTGAAGTCAACAGTCTGAAATCAGCCCATGACTAGGTACCTACAAAATTTGGAATAAATCTACTTGACGTTTTTACAGGTACAGGCGTCCCTTCTCGTCCATTCATTTCAATATTTAATTTTTACTTTAAAAAAAAATTTTTTTTTGCTTGAAAACATGTTGCGATATATTGGTAAATTTATCGATATTGATATATCAAACGTAATATATCGATATATTTAATATATCGATATATCGTTGCCATCTCTAATTGCATCGTTCAATATTGGTTTGAATTGCTCTGGATCACTTCCAGGAGTCATTACAAGTCTCAACAATTATGTTGCACCAATTTAGGTATGTAAAAAATTGCGTTCAAGAAAGAAGATGTTAGAAAGAAGAAGAAGTTAGTTTCGATCACTCACCCAGCTGATCCGGTTTCCTATCGATACCTTTCAGTAGTCGATAAGTAGCTGAGTAGGTATGCCAAATTAATGTCAGAGCTGTCACTGCAGGCCTTTTTTTTCGCTCGGAGGTCTAGGGTTATGCGATTCGAACAATAATGAGGTAAAGTTTGTAGGCACTGTTTATGTTTTTAAAAAATCAATCTCTCCTAAAATACAGAAGGTCATTAACGGAGGGGGCAAGTCATAAATAAATGAAAACAACAAATTATGATAATGGGGAGGGCACCCAGGGATGAGGGAAGATGAGGAAGGTTGGGGTGGGAGAGAGGGATGAAGGGAAGTGCCTCTATAAAAAGACCACCAGTTGAGGTATGAGCCTAGCAGGGCACGGGTGGTGACACCACGGAATACACCTACCGAGATGCCCAACTCCGTGGCACTTTTTCCACAACGACAATGTTGTCGCGCGTTATGTGGTAGTGTTAGCACCTACCAAAGTAACCTCAGGGGTTAAGATACTTTGGTCCAGTTTCCAAAACCTAGGTATCTGAAAGCAACTTTTTTCAACCGTCGGACTAATTATGAGAAGTATTGTACTCGATTAGATTGTTCCCATTAAAGAGGGGGAAAAATCCTGGTCAAATGTTATTTTAACGTATATTTTTTTCAAATAAATTGTATAAAACATCAGAGCCTGTCAAGACTAAAATTGAACTAAATGCAAGCATATCAGTCTTTATTAGCACTAGGGGCGAAAACTACGTAAAAAACAGATGAATATTCAAAACATTAATGGAATTAACTTGAAAGGAACTTATCCTTGATTGCAATAAAACTTTTTTTTTTGTCATTATGTCATCAAAGCGATTAAAGTTTTCCCATTTTGGACCAAGTTACCCCCTGGAACAACGTATACTACCTTTACGGTAATCTTAGAAAGGAAAATTGAATGAAGAATGGAACATTTCCATGGGGAAAAGTAAAAAAAGTCTGTCAAGTTGGTCGCACTGCTTCCTCGCGTTGGTATAGAATTGACGTAAAACGCTGCAAATCATTGCTCAAAGGTTTATTATTTTCTTTATAGATCATCCTTCTGTATAGATCACTGGTTCTCCATCAATAGCACCTACCACCATCTGTATTCTCCCTTGACCTTCCCTCTCAAATTTCAGCTCCTGCGTTCAATAGGATTGAAAATGGCCTCGGAGCTCACTCAGCTGATCAGTGATCAGAAGAGTGAAGAAGATCTCCTCGAATGCTGGAGACGCCTGGAAGAGCACTTCCATTCAATAGGATTGAAAATGGCTTTCGAGCTCACTCAGCTGATCAGTGATGTGAGGAGTGAAGAAGATCTCCTCGAATGCTGGAGACGCCTGGAAGAGCACTTCCATTCAATAGGATTGAAAATGGCTTTCGAGCTCACTCAGCTGATCAGTGATGTGAGGAGTGAAGAAGATCTCCTCGAATGCTGGAGAGGCCTGGAAGAGCACCTCCATTCAATAGGATTGAAAATGGCTTTGGAGCTCACTCAGCTGATCAGTGATGTGAGGAGTGAAGAAGATATCCTCGAATGCTGGAGACGCCTGGAAGAGCACTTCCATTCAATAGCATTGAAAATGGCTTCGGAGCTCACTCAGCTGATCAGTGATCTGATCAGTGAGCAATGATTTGCAGCGTTTTTGGTTTATTATTTTCAATAATGAACCTTTGGAATCGACCAAGAAAAAAAAACGTCTGCCAAGTTGGGTGGGCAGTATAGCTTCCTCACTCATTGTAACATGGACGTATAGAATCAGTTGGCGAAAACTCGGCGCTGCGCGCCTCGGCGGGGGCTTCGCCCCCTGCACCCCCGGATGATTTCCGCTTAGAGCCTAATGGCTAAAATGTGACATACCTTGAAAAGGTTTTTGCTCCCTCTCCCTCTTTATCTTTCTTCCACTGTAATATTTAAGCTCACTCAGCTGATCAGTGACCACTCAGGCACCTTCAGCATTCTCCATTGACCCGCCCTCTCAAATTTCAGGTTCCTGCGTTCAACAGGAGAGGAAATGGCCTTGGAGCTCACTCAGCTGATCAGTGACCACTCAGGCACCTTCAGCATTCTCCATTGACCCTGCCTCTCAAATTTCAGCTTCCTGCGTTCAACAGGAGAGAAAATGGCCTTGGAGCTCACTCAGCTGATCCGAAGGTGCTGAAATTTATAGGGGACCGTCTAGGACCTAACCCGCACAATCCCTGAAAATTTCATCAAAATCGGACCACAGGTTAGTATAGTTTTGCCCGGGACAAGGATTGACCACAGACAGACAGACAGACCGACAGACCGACAGACCGACAGACAGACAGACACGGAACCAAAATTGTTCGGGAAGCTCTAAAACGCAAAAAGCAAGTGGAAATTTTGATTTTGGAGGACATTTTTTTTTTTTTACTTCTTTCACGAATACAAAGCTTCCCTACCTTCGGTAGTGGGGAAGCAAAATTTTCAACACCCCCTCAAAATTTGATGGTTTACGTTTCAAGGTACGTAGAATCCAAAAATCGAATAAAAATTTGGCCGTCCGTCCGCCGTCCGCCGTACGCCGTCCGCCGTACGCCGTCCGCCGTACGCGGCACTTTTGCCACTTAGCATTGACCGATTTTGATGAAATTTGGTATGTAGGCTCCATTTTAGGTCTAGTTGTGCCCCGAAGATTTTGGTTGATGTAGGTCACTTCTAAGGGTTCCAAAATCAATTTTGAAATGTTGAAAACGCCCTAACTCAAAAAATTTCGATATAAAGGTATTGTTTTTCCTTCAATTTAAGATTCTATAGAATTTTTAGGATTTTTTGAGACCACCCGGAGCTCTGTAGGACAAACCGTTCGCTCACTACGAGAATTTAAATTTTGGACGCACGATAAATCAGAAACACGAGTGTGAATCGCAAAAGAGGCCTAATCTCCGTTCAAATTAAAGCTGACCGAAATGCGATCGATGTTTTTCTTCATGTTGGATGGTTGGTGGCTTTGCAGACGAGTGATCTATATAGAAAAATAAAAAATAATAAACCATTGTGTAATAATTTGCAGCGTTTTTTACCCACCAACATTTTTTTTTACCTACCAGCTAGGTACTACCTACCACACCATACTGGCTTCACACCTTCACAATCAAGTTTATTCGAAAGAACTAAACGCTTCACACTCGATTCGAAAAATAGAAAGCTTCATATGGAAATTTGATTACTGGTTACGCAGAAGGCAAAACTGTATACAAATCGAAGAAATGAACAGCGATCGCATTTTAGTCCGATAAAATTTGAATGGAGATTAGACCTCTTTTGCGATTCACACTCATGATTCTGTTTTATCGAAGGAAAACCTTCAAGTACTCGTAGGGACCGAACGGTTTGTCCTACAGAGCTCCGGGTGGTCTCAAAAATTTTTAAAAATTCAATACTATTTAAAATTGGTGAACAAACGATACCTTTATTTCTAGAGTTTCCGAGCTAGGGCACTCTTGAAAATTTCAACCCTTAATTTTCACCCCTTAGAAGTGACCTACATCAACCAAAAGCTTCGCGGCACAACTAGACCCCAAATGGAGCCCATATACCAAATCGGTCCAGTGTTGCTAAGAAAAGTGCCGCGTACGGCGTACGGCGGACGGACGGAAATTTTTTTATTCGATTTTCGTATTCTACGTACCTTGAAACGTAAAACATCAAATTTTGAGGGGGGGTTAAATTTTTTTTTTCTTGCTCGATTCCAAAGGCTTATTATTGAAAATAATAAACCAAAATTGAGCTTTAGCAAGGTCACTGAAGAATTTCTAAATCAAAACCACGATTTTCACGATCATCTTGATGATTTTCTGAGCTTAAAAGAGGTTTCCCGTTATATTGATGATTAGTTGGTTTTTGTTTTTCCGTCTTCACCGTCCGAGGCAATAACCTATTCAATCATGTTGGAGGAAATATCGACACCTTAAAGCACAAAGGCTTTCAGAGAAACTCAAGTTCAACAAAACTATTATTGACCTTCTTGTTGATTATAGCTTGAACATTCTTGAAGAATTAAGGAGTTTAGTGTGCTAAGCCAATATTGAAGGAATTGTGCACAAGTGTAAACTTCTTTTGCGTTTTTCTGAAAACTCAGTTTTTGGACATACCGCCTCTGTGCTATCGATATCAAGTTTGCGCGATATAATTCTCATGGGATCATCTTGGGGCTGTTCGAACCCCGAAGTTTCATAAATATACAAAGAAAATAGTTGGAGCTGCCTTACTACTGTGGTAGTACATAAATGTTGTAGATTTCCATGTTTTGGCGCTTCATTCGATTTTAGCTCCGTTTGCATCAGTAACGATTTGGCTCCACTGAATCTCAAATTTCAAAATTTCGTACCTCCGATTGAATATTTATATTCTTGAAGTAGCTGTATAGAAGTTATCAGAAGAAACCTATACCCTACAAAGAAATTGTATTGGTTCATTATTTCGAATTTTTGTTATAATTATTTTTTAAAGTTCCTGATACATATATAAAAAATGGACTTTTTCCGATTTTGCTGCAAGCCTTCAATTTCTCGTCCCTTTTTACTTCTATGAGATATTACTAATTCATTCAAAGCGTTCCCACGAAGCGAAAGGTCGGCCTAGGTCTAGGTTCGTCCGACATTGAGCACTGCAGGTAACTGTCGAGGGTTACATCATAATTACCGCTGCTTGAACTACATTTCTTTCTTTTCGCAAAACGTTCCCAAAGGTTGCGAATCGCTTTGAAATACGGTTCAGGTATTGTTTATTTGAACGCTTCGATCCCATCTACACGATTCAATCGGTCGGTTAGTTTCCGCTCGTTTCTTTTGTGAATATAGATCTCATGATCTCATGTCAAGATCGAACCAGAGATTGGCTTGAAGGGGTTCTAGTGAAGGTAAGACCACCGGCGGAGGAAACAGATTTTCTTATATTAGATCATTGGGAAATAAACTCCTGTAATAGTCGAAATCGTTTACCATTAATAACGAAACTAGGAAGCTAGAACCTTTAGAACCAGAACCGAATAGGGCTTATTGCTTCCTCACTATTAACAATAAGAGAGCTTTGTATTCGATGAACTTTGATGTTTATATTTATGTGCAATATCATCGATTGTTGGGATGAAATTTTTTTTCTAAGGGCCGGGGGTACAAGTCATCGTTTAAACGGGGACATAGCTAAGCTTAGCTTAATTTTGAAACACCTTTTAAACTACAGATCCCGTTTGGCGGGTGTACAAGTCCTTATCACTTCCATAATTCTTCCAAAACTTCCAAAATTTAAATTCAATTATCTCTTGGAGATGTACGAGTCTACTTACCGTATTTTCGTTAAGTATACAACAACATCATATCTCGGAGATTAGAACCCTTATTACGAGTAATTTTTTAATTGAAATTGATTAAATGCAATTCGCAAAAACTGCAGTTCGTTTGAAATATGTAGGTATTAAAAATCCAATAGACATATGCCATGACTTTCTTACATTGTCAGTAGGTATACCAGTTTTGACATCATCTAGTATTTGAACAACTTTTGTTCCGTTCAATCCAAGTCCCGGGCATGATTACAAGAAAACATCGTCTAATTTTGATGAAATATTTAGGAATGATGCGAGATGGCCCCTTGGGAGTTTCAACATTGGACAAAGAGCCGGGTGTACAAGATTTTACTCTTTACTCTCCAATCGTGGTGTAAACACCGGGTATTTCTCAAATTTTCAGGATAATTCCAGGGCGGTGGCTCAAGAAGAATTCACGTCAATCCTATCAGGAGAAAAATTAGAAAAAGTCCCTTCGTGCAGAAAGAGTGGAACAGCGAATTTTCAACAAAATATTTCAACCAATTTTAAGCTATTTTTTAATACACATGGTAGATATTTATTCCTATACGAAATTTCACGGTTCCGAATACTTCATGTTCTATTAATTGGCAATTCATAACAAAAAGTTCAAACACTCGTCTGCAAAGAGCACGGTGCGCGGCTTTGCCTTTGTCATTGTACCAACCATAGATACTACCTACCTTCCATATACCTATTTCACAGTCAAGTCTATTTGAAGAAATAAATGCTTCAAACTTAGTTCGAAGAAATAGGGAGTTGTGGGTGCCTTCATGAGAAAATTTGATTACTGGTTGCTTAGGACGCAAAACTGAGTACAACTCAAAGAAACGAAACAGCGATCGCATTTTGGTCTAAAATTTGAAAGGATATTAGGCCTCATTTGCGATTCACACTCGTGTTTCTGATTTATCGTAAGTCCAACTCTTAAGTTCTCATAGGGAGCGAACGGTTGGTCCTACAGAGCTTCGGTCTCTAAAAATTCAATAGGTACTGTCTTAAATTGATGGAAAAAAACTTTATATCCAAATTTATATAAATAATATCGCTATATTTATACTACTATATTTACTATATTTATTTATATAATATCGCTAGGGCGTTTTAAAAATTTCAACCCGTATTTTTCATCCCTTAGAAGTGACCTACATTAACTAAAAGCTTCGGGGCACCATACAGAGCTCTGGTGGGTCTCATTCGATTCTAATCACTCGTCTGTAAAAAAACTCGGCTTTGCCATTATCGCCACCTACCAACCATAGATACTACCTACCCAACACGTACCTACTGCTATCAGATTTTGGTCAGCTAAAAGTTGAATGGAGATTAGGCCTCTTTTGCGATTCACACTCGTGTTTCTGATTTATCGTATGTCCAACCGGCGACAGACTGAGACCCCCTTAAGTTCTCGTAGGGAGCAAACGGTTGGTCCTTCAGAGCTCCGCGTGGTCTCTAAAAATTCAGTAATATCTTAAATTGATGGAAAAAAAACTGAATAATGTATTGATGTCGAACTGGCATCACTTTAAATGAATAAATTTGAACTTGCAGGAACTCACCCATTGAACATGCGGGAACTTCCCTCACCTATTCTATACGTGTCACTCAGGACAACAACTTGAGCAAAAATATAGTAAAAAACGCTTGCATACGAGTCTGCAACACATTGAAACATTTTCATGCCCCCCTGGTAATATCAAACTGTAAAGTACCTACCTACCTAACAACTTCACTTCTGATGGTCATAATCATCATTGTGGCGACTTGGGACAAATATCGTTGCAACAAATATCGTTGCAACAAATATCGTTGCATCAAATTTCGTGACGATTTTTTTTTTTATGTGCCATATGAAAGACATGAAAATGTCAAAAAACTTGGTATCAAAATTTTTTGAGCTAGGCCGTTTTTAAACATTTTAACCCTTATTTTTCATCCTTTAGAAGTGACCGACATTAACCAAAAGCTTCGGGACACAACTAGTCCCCAAATGGAGCCCACATACCAAATTTCATCAAAATTGGTCCTTGGTAACTAAGAAAAGTGCCGCGTACAAACGACGGACGGAAAATTTTTTATTTGGTTCTCTGATTCTACGTACCTTGAAACGTAGGTAAACCAAGAAATTTTAAGGGGGGAGTTAACATTTGTTTTTCTTGGCCGATTCCAAAGGTTTATTATTGAAAATTCTCCAATTACGCCTCAAAAGAATTTTCACATTTTTATTTAGAATACTAAAAATCTCCTGCTAACTACTGCTATCATGTTGTGTGCACGTTGTAGGTATGTTTTAAAAATAATATTAGCCAATATTTATACTCTACTCGTCTCCACAGAGTCTTACATTCCAATAAGACTCTTATTATCTTAGTATTGTTGATTTTTTACGATTTTGTGTCTATTTCAACCTACGGCGTGAAACTACGTTGTTTGGTCGTGACCGGGAGCTGCCTCACTTGTCGCTTCTAGGCGGGTGAGTGCGGTGGGGCTCCTCCAGCCAATATTGGCTACGCGCGACTCTTTTGTTTTTCAATTTTAATCAGCTGAGTGTGATGGACTATTTTTTTTGGCTTCTTCGGCCAGGTTTAGGGATGGCATATCGAATGAAATAGATCGATATACTGATCAAATGATATATCGTCAATAAGATATCGATACCATCGATATATCGGAGAAAATGTATCGATATTTCGATATATCGGAAGATCTACTATGAAAAACGTTTTGAAGTAGGTAGGTGAATTAAATCGTTTTTAAAAATCACAAATATCATTTAGAAAGATATTTATCGACATATCGGAAGATCTACTTGAAAAAACTTGTCAAAGTATGTAGGTACTTAGATAAATTGAAACGTCACTAACATCTCTTTGGAAGAAATATATCGATATACTCGACTTATCGGAATATGAATCTACTTGGAAAATCCGGTTGAAGTTGGTATTTAACCTACCTACTTGAAAAGTTATACTTCTAGAAATTCATAGTTTGATTGAAACCATAAAAAAGTGCGAAATTGTTATGGTTTCAGAGCACTTTAGCACGGGGTTTTTTGGGGTTACAAATTTGGAGATAAAACTATCCTCAGAGGTTCTAACAACATAGATTTATAAATTCATAGGGTCCTTCAAAATTGAAAATAATAAATATAATGCAGGGGTTGGTTGAGGGCGAGGAAGAAGAAATTTCCGGCATTCCTCGGTTTGTGAGATTTATTAAATTTCCATTGTCCAAGATCTTTCGGTCATTCGACCATCTTCAGGGCTAGAACGGATCAACCGAAGTGGGAAATTTCTTCTTCCTCACCCTCAACCAACCCCTGCTGAAACTGCAACGGCAAGCACCCAACAATATGATAAATATAATGTTGTGAAAACCTTCTTCACTTCGTATAGTAGGTAGTTTCAATCTAGATGGGCCTCCATTATTTTTTAACGAATCTTGAGTGCTACTGTAGGTGTAAACCATTCATGTACACATGTCTGAGCTGAAGTCAACTCAACAGTCTCAAATCAAGCCATCACGTAGGTACCTACAAAATTTGGAATAAAATTACTTGATGTTTTCCACAGGTAAAGGCGTCCCTTCTCATCCATTCATTTTAATATTAATTTTTACTTGTTGAAAACAAGTCGCGATATTATCGGTAAATACATCGATATTGACCGATAATATCGGTTCTCTATATCGATATAAATATATCGATATATCAACCGTAATCTATCGATATATTTGATATATCGATATATCGTTGCCATCCCTAGCCAGGTTTACGGCATTCTTGTGTGAGCTTCTGTTTCTGTTCTCGTAAAAAGTGTCAAAAATAAAATATTTCTATCAGTGTTATATATGAACTTTATCCTTGGCCTTCCCTAGTGGAAAACATACGTTTTGACTCTATTTTTTGAAAATTAGACTACTTGGACCCAAAGTTCTTGGTTTACGACCTCGTCTTTCCGTTTTTTAGGTTTTTTCTAAATTTATTAGTGATGTAGCTTACACAACTTTGCAGAATGTTTGGCTACCTTTCGGTGATGAGGGAGCAATAATTTTGCTGAAATCAAGATCTCAGCTCAATGAGAGTGGAACGACAGACCTAGGTCGACCTTTCACTTCGTGGAAACTCGATATAAAATGAATAAATGATAGAAAGGTGGAAAGGAATAACTGAATTCACGATAACAATAGGTATGAAATGTATATGGGTCTTACAGGGACGGACATTGCGAAATGACGTACCTCTAACTGTGACACCTAGACCAAGTGAGCAGAGCAAGGACGTAGCTGTCACTGAGACGGGATTAAACACTTTTCTCAGGATACAGTTATGCGACAGTGCTGCGTATCGGTGTCATATTTTTATGTGTGAAAGGATACCTGCCTACTATCTATTAATATTTCATACCTACCTTGCAGCAACCTTGAGATAAAGGCTAAATATCGTCGCTGGTTTTCGCATTGTGCGATTACTATGATTCATGGTATCAATTCGGATAATGTAAATCCCCAGAAAAAACTGTGTTGAAAACACTGGAAATGTTTCACAACGTTTCATTATTTTTCTGTTTAGCACTGAGTGGCATCATTCGATTCAAAACACATCGCTGTTCGAGAGTTGAAAGGGGCCTTCATAACAGAATTTGCTTCTTCGTTACTTAGAAATTTCAACTAAGAATCCATTGGTTAGTACTTGGAGATGTTCCGAGATTATCTACTATTTATCGGATCATTTATTCGATCGTGTTATAGGTAAGACGATGCTATGTGCCACCCACATTTTTCCTCTTTTGTTCGAATTGGGATATCTAGTTTCCAAGATTCTTTGTAAGTAAAGTTTACTGAATTGAATCAAGTTCACTGTATGTTTTATTATGTCATTTTGGTGCTTTCGAGTCTACCAAGGTAGCGAGCAAAAATATGAAATTTTACTTTTCAAGCTTGAAAAAAAAAATGTTCTTCAGAATCAAAATTTCCTTGTCGATATTTGTCTGTGTGTCTGACATGAAATTCTTGTAAAGGCAAAACTAAACGAAGTCCAATTTCGAAGAAATTTTAACTTATTGGCGAGTAGATGGTCCCCTATAAAAATCATCGCCCCAGGACTGATAGGCCCCGGACGTTTGCGTGTATGCCACTGGGCATACACGCAAACGTGTATTCTATCATTTTTACATTTTCGATCCGAATTCGATTAATTTTTCAGCGATTATGCGAATTGGGGTGCAGATGGTCAACTATTGGGATAGTTCAAGGTACTAATAGATTGCTCTTTTGAGATTAACTAATGAGGTTATCGGATTGTCTGTACAATCGGGTTTAGGATACTAGGAAGCTATGTACCACACCCACATGTCACACTTTTCTTATTTTAAATATTTGTTTTATAATTTTTTTTCTCGATGTCTGGATACGTTGAAACATACCTAAGCCATCAAAAGTTTGATTGAGGGTTACAATTTTGCTTCCGAGTCTACCAAGGTAGCGGAAGCTTTGTTTTCACTTTTCAAGGACGAAAAAAAAAGTTCTCCAAAATCAAAATTTTCACTAGCGTTTTGCGTTTTAGACCTTTCTGAACAATTTTTTTTACTTGGTCATTATCAAAAATAACGAACCAAAAAATGGCCATGAAACAATATATTATAATTGGTTCGTTATTTTTGATAATGACCAAGTAAAAATTGTAACCCTCAATCAAAATTTGATGGCTTAGGTATGTTTCAACGTGTCTTATACTGTATATTATACTGTAAAGCACGTAATTTGCACGTTGTACACCTGTAGCAGATTATAACTTATAGGGTTGATAAATTATTACCTGTAAATAGAGTCATACGTTGGCCACCGGAAGCATATACCACACTCATTTGACTAAAGACCTCCGATAAACAGTATCAGCATGAATACTTACCACTGTAATTGATACATGATTGAAATTGTCTAACATAACCAGCAAACAACTCCGTAATTGCCCGCCTTGAAGTCAGTGCGATGCGGGAATCCCCTCCTGGCTATAAACCACGAACATAGAATCAAAGTACGACCGTATTTCGCAAAAAGTATTTTCTAGATAAACGCAAAAGACACTTCTTACTTAGTGAAACCTTTTAGGTGACTCACGGGCTCAACGCTTTCAATAGTTTGGAAAGAACATTGTGGGGAAGTCCAACCTGAAGGACGTCACAAATTCTATCTCGAACTCTCAGTGGAAGTGGCGGAGACGTTTTTGGTTTATTATTTTCAATAATGAACCTTTGGAATCGACCAAGAAAAAAAAAATTTTAACACCCCCTCAAAATTTGATGGTTTACGTTTCAAGATACGTAGAATCCAAAAATCGAATAAAAATTTGGCCGTCCGTCCGCCGTACGCCGTACGCGGCACTTTTGCCACTTAGCATTGACCGATTTTGATGAAATTTGGTATGTAGGCTCCATTTGGGGTCTAGTTGTGCCCCGAAGCTTTTGGTTGATGTAGGTCACTCCTAAGGGTTCCAAAATCAATTTTGAAATTTTGAAAACGCCCTAACTCAAAAAATTTAGATATAAAGGTATTGTTTTTCCTTCAATTTAAGATTCTATAGAATTTTTAGATTTTTTTGAGACCACGCGGAGCTCTGTAGGACAAACCGTTCGCTCACTACGAAAATTTAAGTGTTTATATTGAAATATATATATATATAAATCAAAACACGAGTGTGAATCGCAAAAGAGGCCTAATTTCCGTTCAAATTAGAGCTGACCAAAATGCAATCAATAGTTGGTGATTTTGATTTTTTTTGATTTTTTTTTTTTTTTTTTTTGATTTTTTTTTCTTCTTTTCATATTGGATGGTTGGTGATTTTGTAGACGAGTGATCTATATAGAAAATAATAAACCATTGTGTAATAATTTGCAGCGTTTTGTATTTCCGAACAATTTGGCCTTAAAGAATTTGTATATAATAGTAAAGCAAGTTATAACCAATGCAATATCAGTATGGTGAATTGGAATTTTCTGAACCTCTGTTTTTCTAACATTTTGCATACTAGAAGGTGTAAGCAACATTAGTATTGTTCAGCATTTTAATCAAACTATAAATTCAACATCTTTTATTAGTTATACCCAAAAGTCAAATTAATATGGTGGGAAACATAACCGAAGGAAAAAGGTTTGGTAGGTACTTTTCGGTAGGTATGTTAAAATTATTCCAAATAGACTACCTAAACCGCAAGCGATATGATTGTTATTTTCAGCCTAATTCGGTACCAACCAGCTAGTTTTGGTCGACATTAGGAAATTTTCGATTCCATTCTTGAATTTGCGACACTCCCTTTCAAACGTTGGTTTGTATGTATCAGCCTACCTGAGATACGACTGAAAAAATTGTTTGTCGAGAGGCCTAGCTAATCTTCTACTCGATGAGATTGCTAGTAGGTACCTATGTGTTTAATCATTCAAGGAGTGTTTCTCCTTCGACAACGACTAACTATCATTGCTTCTTTGGGGAATTTTAATGAATTAACTATCGCTAAACAGGTTTGACGGGGTAACATTCACCATACCAAAGCTCGCGATACCGCCGGGGGAAAACGGCAGTTATCTCACCCTGCTATCATGAATGTCTCAAGTATGTTCTTACTTACATCTCTATCAGCAACGAATAATCTCTCCTGCCTGTAGTCAAATATACCAATTGTATTTACCTAATGAACTGATCAGTTTTCTGAAACTTGATAATCAATAAAATCAGGCAATGCCTTTTCATCGGATTCAGGTCATTAGTAACTGAGCATCCTTGCCAAACGCATAAACATGCATACAATTCCTAATTCAGTAGAGATTTTGGTTTATTATTTTCAATAATAAGCCTTTGGAATCGAGCAAGAAAAAAAAATTTTAACCCCCCCTCAAAATTTGATGTTTTACGTTTCAAGGTACGTAGAATCCGAAAATCGAATAAAAAAATTTCCGTCCGTCCGCCGTACGCCGTACGCGGCACTTTTCTTAGCAACACTGGACCTATTTGGTTCAAATTTGGTATATGGGCTCCATTTGGGGTCTAGTTGTGCCGCGAAGCTTTTGGTTGATGTAGGTCACTTCTAAGGGGTGAAAATTAAGGGTTGAAATTTTCAAGAGTGCCCTAGCTCGAAAACTCTCGAAATAAAGGTATCGTTTTTCACCGATTTTAAATAGTATTGAATTTTTAAAAATTTTTGAGACCACCCGGAGCTCTGTAGGACAAACCGTTCGGTCCCTACGAGTACTTGAAGGTTTTCCTTCGATAAAACAGAATCATGAGTGTGAATCGCAAAAGAGGTCTAATCTCCATTCAAATTTTATCGTAGGTACTAAAATGCGATCGCTGTTCATTTCTTCGATTTGTATACAATTTTGCCTTCTGCGTAACCAGTAATCAAATTTCCATATGAAGCTTTCTATTTTTCCAATCGAGTGTGAAGCGTTTAGTTCTTTCTAACAAACTTGATTGTGAAGGTGTGAAGCCAGTATGGTGTGGTAGGTAGTACCTAGCTGGTACCGTAAAACCGTCAAACTTTACCCCAAGATTTACTCCAAAACATTTCCAAATACAATTTCTCCCCACTCGAAATGGGTTAAATTGATTTTTTTAATAAGTGAATTGATCTTCAGGGCTTCCTGAACATTTTGAGTGGTCGAGCTCATTGATCAGATAATTGTAACCCCCCTATTTAATTGTTTAAATGTTGGAGTGCAGTTCCCTACGAGTGCGTCTATCTTTACTCCACTCTGAAAAACTCACGGTTATCGCTACAGAAACGGGCAGTGGTGCAATGTTACTAGTCGGGATTGAATTCATTACCCCAGAAATACGTGATAATATCAAGTATTTATAATATTATTATAAATATATTCTGAAAAATTGAACTTTTTAGCTTGAAAAATACAAGTTATACCTAAGAAAAATATAAATTCCAATGATCATTTATTCATCATTTATTTCAACGAATTTGCTTGAAATGCAATATTTCTGGTTAAGAGATCACAATTTCAGTCTTCCAGTATAGACAGACTTATGTAGGTAATCGAGCAAAACTTTCTACAAGTAAAGAAATATTGAAGGACTATAAACGATAAACGAATGACTTAACAAAATCATAGAAAAAGTCTGTTTCACATTCGATAACTTTCGAATGAATTGCAATGGTAAATTTCAAAGTTAACCCACGAGTAAATAATATTGTAAATCACAACTTATGAGACCAAAGCACGTTTATGTTCATATCATAATGCAGGTGTTCAGTTGTAAAGTTTCGGTAGGGGCGCCTACCAAGCTTTTTCTCATTTCTTCTCCCCATCTCTAACTTCTGACATGAGATACACTAGAAACCTTACATTCAACACTGCGAAAATTATAAAACTCAAATATTTTTCGAGATTAAATAAGAAAAATATGAGTGGGGCTACCTTTACCCCAACCTTTATAGTGGAGTAAAGATACCCGGTTTTTGGAGTAAAGTTACCATCAAATTTTTGGTAAACAAAGGCATAACTAAAAAAACACTTTTTTGAGAATTTGATTAGTGTATTTTGTTCAGAATAAGATATTGAAAGTGATATCATGAGGGCTTGCCAGGTAAATCCACTCCAAACACCTGATACGGAAGAAATTTTGGAGCTCAAGAAACAGGACAAAAACAGCTGAACAGGAAACTATGACTGATAACAGCTGATAACCTGGATAAAGGCGCCATCACAAGCCACATCGATTCTCTGGGATGTGGAGAATAACGAAAACACAATAGCTAACTTTTATCTAAGTCCCACCACGTTTACGTCACAATTGAAGATTCTCACTTTTTGGGGTAAAGTTACCCCTGGTGGGGTAAAGTTTGACGGTTTTACGGTAGGTAAAAAAAAGTTGGTAGATTTTTTATCTCATGATTCTGTTTTATCGAAGGAAAACCTTCAAGTACTCGTAGGGACCGAACGGTTTGTCTTACAGAGCTCCGGGTGGTCTCAAAAATTTTTAAAAATTCAATACTACCTATTTAAAATCGGTGAAAAACGATACCTTTATTTCGAGAGTTTTCGAGCTAGGGCACTCTTGAAAATTTCAACCCTTAATTTTCACCCCTTAGAAGTGACCTACATCAACCAAAAGCTTCGCGGCACAACTAGACCCCAAATGGAGCCCATATACCAAATTTGAACCAAATAGGTCCAGTGTTGCTAAGAAAAGTGCCGCGTATGGCGGATGGCGTACGGCGTACGGCGGACGGACGGAAATTTTTTTATTCGATTTTCGTGTTCTACGTACCTTGAAACGTAAAACATCAAATTTTGAGGGGGGTTAAAATTTTTTTTGACGTGATAACGTCTTATAAATTGGTTTACCGGGAGACACTTCAAGAAACTGCGTTACGCTCCGCTCACGGAGGGGGTGCAGCTCGGCGCTCCCTAAAGGCGGGCGGCCCCTCCCCTTCCCCGGCGCTCACAAAAGCGGGAGCGCCCCGCCCCCCTTCCCTGGCACTCACTCCCCCCCCCACCCATGGGAAATACCTACTACCTACGGGAAATACCTACTCTGTGCAACTTGACAAAGAATTTTATTTTATCCTTCTTCCTACTATACGAATGAATATTAACATTAAAATTATTTTACCACTCAAAGTCGTTGTCACGTAAAACTTTCGCCCGTATACCGACTTTACAGGCAACAACACAGGGTTTTTTTCTTGCTCGATTCCAAAGGCTTATTATTGAAAATAATAAACCAAAATAGTTGTTCAAATATTGATGTTTTAATAATATAACTTTTTTCATTGATCTGTTACATTTAATTTTTGGTGTTGATATTTTTTATTAATTTTTGTTAACTTTAACATTCTAAAATTTTTAATTAACCTAAAAAATTTATCTTTTACTATTAATTTCAATTAAGTAAAAATTCAGTTAAAGTTAAAAAAGACGATTTTTTTTAACTATCAATTTTCTTTTTAATGAAACAATATTTAAATGTTTTTCAAATATTGATGTTTTTCTATTGATACCTACTCAAGGTTTCTGGGTTGTAAGTTGTTGTAAATGACTACCTGGCCAATTTCCTGGAAAATCTAGAACACAAATAGCCCAGAGCCCCTCCTCCCCTCTCCCTTCCCTTAATCCGCCGCGATCCTCACTTCCAAGTAGTCGGTGGGTGAAATACAATACCTGGAAGGCGATAATTCCGAAGGAAGCTGTTGTTTCGCCGGCTACCGGCTTGGGGAAGGGCCTATCCTGGTAGGGGTGGTGTTATTACGTTGAGTTGAGCCCCCCGAACCGTCAGTCAGTCCGCGAACCTTCCGCAGTGCAGTCAATACGGTTTGTGTGTTTCAGCTACCCTCCTCGTATTTCGGGCCGAAATTTTGGATTCACATCATCTGGAAAAAATGGTGAGGGAATTTCATTAATGGAAAA
>CM019171.2:47347231-47453555 GCA_009739505.2 Apolygus lucorum | reverse complement strand
ACTTTCTTACATTGTCAGTAGGTATACCAGTTTTGACATCATCTAGTATTTGAACAACTTTTGTTCCGTTCAATCCAAGTCCCGGGCATGATTACAAGAAAACATCGTCTTATTTTGATGGAATATTTAGTGTTAGATGGCCCCTTGTGAGTTTCAACACTGGACAAAGAGCAGGGTGTACAAGATTTTACTCTCCAATCGTGGCGTAAACACTGGATATTTCTCAAATTTTCAAGATAATTCCAGGGTGGTGACTCAAAAAGAATTCACGTCAATCCAATCAGGAGAAAAACGAGAAAAAGTCCCTTCGTGTTGAATGAGTGAAACAGCGAATTTTCAACAAAATATTTCAACCAATTTTAAGCTATACGAAATTTCACGTTCCCGAATACTTCATGTTTTATTAAATGGCAATTCATAACAAAAAGTTAAAAAAATCATGTGCAAAGAGTACGGTGCGCGGCTTTGCCTTTGTCATTGTACCAACCATAGATACTACCTACCTACCATATACCTATTTCACAATCAAGTTTATTTGAAGAAATAAATGCTTCAAACTTAGTTCGAAGAAATAGGGATTTGTGGGCGCCTTCATGAGGAAATTTGATTACTGGTTGCTTAGGACGCAAAACTGAGTACAACTCGAAGAAACGAACAGCGATTGCATTTTGGTCAGCTAAATTTTGAACGGATATTAGGCCTCATTTGCGATTCACACTCGTGTTTCTGATTTATCGTAAGTCCAACCCTTAAGTTCTCATAGGGAGCGAACGGTTGGTCCTACAGAGCTTCGGTCTCTAAAAATTCAATAGGTACTGTCTTAAATCGATGGAAAAAAACTTTATATCCAAATTTTTTGAGCTAGGGCGTTTCAAAAATTTCAACCCGTATTTTTCATCCCTTAGAAGTGACCTACATGAACTAAAAGCTTCGGGGCACCCTACAGAGCTCTGGTGGGTCTCATTCGATTCTAAATACTCGTCTGTAAAAAAAAACTCTGCTTTGCCATAGACACCAACCTACCAACCATAGATACTACCTACCTACCTAACACGTACCTACTGCTATCAGATTTTGGTCAGCTAAAAGTTGAATGGAGTTAGGCCTCTTTTGCGATTCACACTCGCGTTTCTGATTTATCGTAAGTCCAACCGGCGACAGACTGAGACCCCCTTAAGTTCTCGTAGGGAGCAAACGGTTGGTCCTTCAGAGCTCCGCGTGGTCTCTGAAAATTCATTACTATCTTAAATTGATGGAAAAAAAAACTTTATATCAAAATTTTTTGAGCTAGGCCGTTTTTAAACATTTTAACCCTTATTTTTCATCACTTAGAAGTGACCGACATTAACCAAAAGCTTCGGGACACAACTAGACCCCAAATGGAGCCCACATACCAAATTTCATCAAAATTGGTCTTTGGTAACTAAGGAAAGTGCCGCGTACAAACGACGGATGGAAAATTTTTTATTTGGTTTTCTGATTCTACGTACCTTGAAACATAAACCAAGAAATTTTAAGGGGGGAGTTAACATTTGTTTTTCTTGGCCGATTCTAAAGGTTTATTATTGAAAATTCTCCAATTACGCCTCAAAAGAATTTTCACATTTTTATTTAGAATACTAAAAATCTCCTGCTAACTACTACTATCATGTTGTGTGCACGTTGTAGGTATGTTTTAAAAATGTTATTAGCCAATATTGATACTCTACTCGTCTCTACAGAGTCTTACATTCCACTAAGACTCGTATTATCTTAGTATTGTTGATTTTTTACGATTTTGTGTCTATTTCAACCTACGGCGTGAAACTACGTTTTGACTCTATTTTTTGAAAATTAGACTACTTGGACCCAAAGTTCTTGGTTTGCGACCTCGTCTTTCCGTTTTTTAGGTTTTTTCTAAATTTATTAGTGATGTAGCTTACACAACTTTGCAGAATGTTTGGCTACCTTTCGGTGATGAGGGAGCAATAATTTTGCTGAAATCAAGAACTCAGCTCAATGAGAGTGGAACGACAGACCTAGGTCGACCTTTCACTTCGTGGAAACTCGATATAAAATGAATAAATGATAGAAAGGTGGAAAGGAATAACTGAATTCACGATAACAATAGGTATGAAATGTATATGGGTCTTACAGGGACGGACATTGCGAAATGACGTACCTCTAACTGTGACACCTAGACCAAGTGAGCAGAGCAAGGACGTAGCTGTCACTGAGACGGGATTAAACACTTTTCTCAGGATACAGTTATGCGACAGTGCTGCGTATCGGTGTCATATTTTTATGTGTGAAAGGATACCTGCCTACTATCTATTAATATTTCATACCTACCTTGCAGCAACCTTGAGATAAAGGCTAAATATCGTCGCTGGTTTTCGCATTGTGCGATTACTATGATTCATGATATCAATTCGGGTAATGTAAATCCCAGAAAAAAACTGTGTTGGAAACACTGGAAATGTTTCACAACGGTTCATTAATTTTGGTTTATTATTTTCAATAATAAGCCTTTGGAATCGAGCAAAAAAAAAAAATTTTAACCCCCCCTCAAAATTTGATGTTTTACGTTTCAAGGTACGTAGAATACGAAAATCGAATAAAAAAATTTCCGTCCTTCCACCGTACGCGGCACTTTTCTTAGCAACACTGGAACGATTTGGTTCAAATTTGGTATATGGGCTCCATTTGGGGTCTAGTTGTGCCGCGAAGCTTTTGGTTGATGTCACTTCTAAGGGGTTAAGGCTAAAAGCTTTGGTTGAGGTCACTTCTAAGGGGTGAAAATTAAGGGTTGAAATTTTCAAGAGTGCCCTAGCTCGAAAACTCTCGAAATAAAGGTATCGTTTTTTCACCAATTTTAAATAGTATCGAATTTTTAAAAATTTTTGAGACCACCCGGAGCTCTGTAGGACAAACCGTTCGGTCCCTACGAGTACTTGAAGGTTTTCGTTCGATAAAACAGAATCATGAGTGTGAATCGCAAAAGAGGTTCAATCTCCATTCAAATTTTATCGGACTAAAATGCGATCGCTGTTCATTTCTTCGATTTGTATACAGTTTTGCCTTCTGCGTAACCAGTAATCAAATTTCCATATGAAGCTTTCTATTTTTCGAATCGAGTGTGAAGCGTTTAGTTTTTTCTAATAAACTTGATTGTGAAGGTGTGAAGCCAGTATGGTGTGGTAGGTAGTACCTAGCTGGTAGGTAAAAAAAAGTTGGTAGGTAAAAAAAATGTTGGTGGGTAAAAAACGCTGCAAATAATTGCTCAAAGGCTTCTTCACTCTTCAGATCACTGATCAGCTGAGTGAGCTCCGAAGCCATTTTCAATCCTATTGAACGCAGGAAGCTGAAATTTGAGAGGGAAGGTCAAGGGAGAATACAGATGGTGGTTGGTGCTATTGATGGAGAACCAGTGATCTATACAGAAGGGTGATCTATACAGAAAATAATAAACCTTTGAGCAATGATTTGCAGCGTTTTCTGTTTAGCACTGAGTGGCATCATTCGATTCAAAACACATCGCTGTTCGAGAGTTGTTTGTGCTTTCATAACAGAATTTGCTTCTTCGTTACTCTAAAATTTCAACTAAGAATCCATTGGTTAGTACTTGAAGATTAAAGTTCCGAGATTATCTACTATTTATCGGATCATTTATTCTATCGTGTTATAGGTAAGACGATGCTATGTGCCACCCACATTTTTCCTCTTTTGTTCGAATTGGGATATCTAGTTTCCAAGATTCTTTGTAAGTAAAGTTTACTGAATTGAATCAAGTTTACTGTATGTTTTATTATGTCATTTTGATGCTTTCGAGTCTACCAAGGTAGCGAGCAAAACTATGAAATTTTACTTTTCAAGCTTGAAAAAAAAATGTTCTCCAGAATCAAAATTTCCTTGTTGTTATTTGTCTGTGTGTCTGACATGAAATTCTTGTAAAGGAAAAAAATATACGAAGTCCAATTTCGAAAAAATTTTAACTTATTGGCGAGTAGATGGTCCCCTATAAAAATCATCGCCCCAGGGCTGATAGGCCCCGGACGTTTGCGTGTATGCCACTGGGCATACACGCAAACGTGTATTCTATCATTTTTACATTTTCGATCCGAATTCGATTAATTTTTAGGGATTATGCGAATTGGGGTGTAGATGGTCAACTATTGGGATAGTTCAAGGTACTTAGAGATTGCTCTTTTGAGATTAGCTAATGAGGTTATCGGATTGTCTGTACAATCGGGTTTAGGATACTAGGAAGCTATGTACCTACCACACCCACATGGCACACTTTTCTTATTTTAAATATTTATTTTATAATTTTTTTTTCTCGATGTCTGGATACGTTGAAACATACCTAAGCCATCAAATTTTGATTGAGGGTTACAATTTTTACTTGGTCATTATCGAAAATAACGAACCAAAAAACGCTGCAAATCATTGCTCAAAGGTTTATTATTTTCTGTATAGATCACCCTTCTGTATAGATCACTGGTTCTCCATCAATAGCACCTACTACCATCTGTATTCTCCCTTGACCTTCCCTCTCAAATTTCAGCTTCCTGCGTTCAATAGGATTGAAAATGACTTCGGAGCTCACTCAGCTGATCAGTGATCTGAAGAGTGAAGAAGATCTCCTCGAATGCTGAAGACGCCTGGAAGAGCACTTCCATTCAATAGGATTGAAAATGGCTTCGGAGCTCACTCAGCTGATCAGTGATCTGAGGAGTGAAGAAGATCTCCTCGAATGCTGGAGACGCCTGGAAGAGCACTTCCTTTCAATAGGATTGAAAATGGCTTTGGAGCTCACTCAGCTGATCAGTGATCTGAGGAGTGGAGAAGATTTCCTCGAATGCTGGAGACGCCTGGAAGAGCACTTCCATTCAATAGGATTGAAAATGGCTTCGGAGCTCACTCAGCTGATCAGTGATCTGAAGAGTGAAGAAGATCTCCTCGAATGCTGGAGACGCCTGGGAGAGCACTTCCATTCAATAGGATTGAAAATGGCTTCGGAGCTCACTCAGCTGATCAGTGATCTGAGGAGTGAAGAAGATCTCCTCGAATGCTGGAGACGCCTGGAAGAGCACTTCCATTCAATAGGATTGAAAATGGCTTCGGAGCTCACTCAGCTGATCAGTGATCTGAGGAGTGAAGAAGATTTCCTCGAATGCTGGAGACGCCTGGGAGAGCACTTCCATTCAATAGGATTGAAAATGGCTTCGGAGCTCACTCAGCTGATCAGTGATCTGAAGAGTAAAGAAGCCTTTGAGCAATGATTTGCAGCGTTTTTTACCCACCAACATTTTTTTTACCTACCAGCTAGGTACTACCTACCACACCATACTGGCTTCACACCTTCACAATCAAGTTTATTAGAAAGAACTAAACGCTTCACACTCGATTGGAAAAATAGAAGCTTCATATGGAAATTTGATTACTGGTTACGCAGAAGGCAAAACTGTATACAAATCGAAGAAATGAACAGCGCTCGCATTTTAGTCCGATAAAATTTGAATGGAGATTAGACCTCTTTTGCGATTCACACTCATGATTCTGTTTTATCGAAGGAAAACCTTGAAGTACTCGTAGGGACCGAACGGTTTGTCCTACAGAGCTCCGGGTGGTCTCAAAATTTTTTAAAAATTCAATACTATTTAAAATTGGTGAAAAAACAATACCTTTATTTCGAGAGTTTTCGAGCTAGGGCACTCTTGAAAATTTCAACCCTTAGAAGTGACCTACATCAACCAAAAGCTTCGCAGCACAACTAGACCCCAAATGGAGGCCATATACCAAATTTGAACCAAATCGGTCCAGTGTTGCTAAGGAAAGTGCCGCGTACGAAAAAACGCCGTACGGCGAAATTTTTTTATTCGATTTTCGTATTCTACGTACCTTGAAACGTAAAACATCAAATTTTGAGCGGGGGTTAAATTTTTTTTTCCTTGCTCGATTCCAAAGGCTTATTATTGAAAATAATAAACCAAAATTGTAACCCTCAATCAAAATTTGATGGCTTAGGTATGTTTCAACGTATCTTATACTGTAAAGCACGTAATTTTCACGTTGTCCACCTGTAGCAGATTACAACTTATAGGGTAGATAACTTATTACCTGTAAATCGAGTCATACGTTGGCCACCGGAAGCATATACCTCACTCATTTGACTAACGACCTCCGATAAACAGTATCAGCTGGAATACTTACCATTGTAATTAATACATGATTGAAATTGTCTAACATAACCAGCAAACAACTCCATAATTGCCCGCCTTGAAGTCAGTGCGATGCGGGAATCCCCTCCTGGCTATAAACCACGAAGATAGAAAAGTACGACCGCATTTCGCAAAAAGTATTTTCTAGATAAACTCAAACGCAAAAGACACTTCTTACTTAGTGAAACCTTTTAGGTGACTCACGGGCTCAACGCTTTCAATAGTTTGGAAAGAACATTGTGGGGAAGTCCAACCTGAAGGACGTCACAAATTCTATCTCGAACTCTCAGTGGAAGTGGCGGAGACGTTTTTTGTATTTCCGAACAATTTGGCCTTAAAGAATTTGTATATAATAGTAAAGCAAGTTACAACCAATGCAATTCAGTATGGTGAATTGGAATTTTCTGATCCGAATGTAAAATGGAACGAATTCCTCTGTTTTTCCAACATTTTCCATACTAGAAGGTGTAAGCAACATTAGTATTGTTCAGCATTTTAATCAAACTATAAATTCAACATCGTTTATTAGTTATACCCAAAAGTCAAATTAATATGGTGGGAAACATTACCGAAGGAAAAAGGATTGGTACTTTTCGGTAGGTATGTTAAAATTATTCCAAATAGACTACCTAAACCAGTGAGCGATATCATTGTTATTTTCAGCCTAATTCGGTAGCAACCTAGCTAGTTTCGGTCGACATTAGGAAATTTTCGATTCCATTCTTGAATTTGCGACACTCCCTTTCAAACGTTGGTTTGTATGTATCAGCTTACCTGATATACGACTGAAAAAACTCTTTGTCGAGAGGCCTAGCTAATCTTCTACTCGATGAGATTGCTAGTAGGTACCTATGTGTTTAATGATTCAAGGAGTGTTTCTCCTTCGACAACGACTAACTATCGTTGCTTCTTTGGGGAATTTTAATGAATGAACTATCGCTAAACTGGTTTGACGGGGTAACATTCACCATACCAAAGCTCGCGATACCGCCGGGGGAAAATGGCAGTTATCTCACCCTGCTATCATGAATGTCTCAAGTATGTTCTTACTTACATCTCTATCAGCAACGAATAATCTCTCCTGCCTGTAGTCAAATATACCAATTGTATTTACCTAATGAACTGATCAGTTTTCTGAAACTTGATAATCAATAAAATCAGGCAATGCCTTTTCATCGGATTCAGGTCATTAGTAACTGAGCATCCTTGCCAAACGCATAAACATGCATACAATTCCTAATTCAGTAGAGATTTTTTTCTCGATATTGTGAGGTTCAGAGCATACAAGAGGAATTTCACCGATTTCTGTTTGCATTTTTCCTGAATAGTTAATGGTGTGGGATAGATGAAAATCGGGCTGATTTCGGAAAATAAGTCTCCTGTTATTTTTGGGAGACAATCAAAATTTATGATTTCAAAAATAACCGGGAAAACGGACGTGAAGCGGGAACGCTCACTGATTGGGCTGTTCGGATCGCCGTCTCCTCCCAGTGTTGCCCATTGGGACGACAAAATCTTGTTTTCTAAGAGAAAAGTTATCAAACAAAAAGAGAGGAAACCTAATTTTCCCCATCTCGCTTTTTCTATTTTTTTCTTCAGTTTTTCGATTTCGAACTTTACTGTTTCATGAAATTTTGCATCTGGGGACTATAGATTTCTCGATCTCAGCGCTTCAAGCGGCCATAAATGAACTATTCCAGCATGACGTCATTTTCCCGGTTTTTTTTTAACATTCGTATTTTCTACACTGTTTTGTTTATTCGTAAATTAGGAAGTTCGGGCTGAAAGTTTGCCATAGGGGGTTTTTAGAGGTGCTGAATCTGATTTCGGGGTCAAAAATAGGAAATTCCGACATGGTGAAATTCCTCATTGTGATATGTACTTATCACGGATGACCTTGAAGGGTAAGAGAAGATGTGGAGGGAGAAAACTTCTTCTTCCCGTAGCCCTCGAAGACTGAACACGTTCGACGCTCTCTCGTTTTCTCCTTCTTCACCCCGTCTCACCCCTAGCCCCGGTAAGCAAATAATATTCAATTATAACCTCCTTTTTCCCGTAAATGGTGTATTGATATTATTTCCACCCTACCTTCATTATTCCCACGTTATATGGTAGCAATAGCGTAGAAATACGTCACTGTGACCTTGTTTCTATCTCACCACTGCTTTACCCTCTGCTTTTCTCACTAATCAGCACATTTTTAACGAACACATCCGTTTGTCCGGGTGGTACTAATAAGCTCGATGTGGAGGTTCTTGAGAATCGGTCGGGGAATGATAAAATTATTTACGCCAACGTTTCGTTCAATTTATTGAACATCTTCAGGGCTACCAGAAAGTTGGAGTAATGGAGTCACATCATGGTCTTATTGACTGAGTGAATGCACACTTGTGTGACATTTGGACACTGTGACATTTTAGACTTGTTGAAGATAAGATGGTAAAAGATTTTCATCAACTATGTAATGAGAAATCAAACAAAAAACTTGGGCTGTCAACAAGGTTGACACATGGATTGAGACTCAGTCAATAAGACCATGATGTGACTCCATTACTCCAACTTTCTGGTAGCCCTGAAGATGTTCAATAAATTGAACGAAACGTTGGCGTAAATAATTTTATCATTCCCCGACCGATTCTCAAGAACCTCCACATCGATATTATTTCAAAAAAAACGGTCAAGAATTCCAACTATATTGGTACTAATAAGCTTCCGAGATTATTAATTAACACAATAATATCATTCCACCATTCACGGGAAAAAGGAGGATACAATTGAATAATATTTGCTTATCGGGGCTAGGGGTGAGACGGGGTGAAGAAGGAGAAAACGAGCGTCAAACGTGATCAGTCTTCGAGGGCTACGGGAAGAAGGTTTCTCCCTCCTTCCCCACATCTCTTCCCCAATCTTTTCTCTGCAGAAGTATTTTGTACTTTAATGGGTTGTCCCAAGCTCTGAAGGAGATCAAAACCTATGACTCTTTTAAGATTAATTTGAAGAATGATTTATTTTCACGCTATTAGCACTATGAGCACAGCCTGCTTTTACTGTAAAGTCTAGTGCTTAAACGCGATTCTGCTTATAGCTACTATATTGTCATTTCAAACACTTTTTCAGTTTTGTACTGTCATTGTTTTACCATCTAATTAGTCGTAGTACGTAGACGTAATTTCAGTTTTGTACCTATTTTATGTTCTGGTTAGGTGTAAGAGTGGTCGCTCAGCGACCAAATCTCGCCAGATTGTATAATAAAGACGTTATTCATTCATTCATTCATTCACATCGTCTCTTACCCTTCAAGGAATCCGTGATAAGTGTTGTAGGGTAGGAAGGAACCACTCGCAAGGCGTAGAGTGAAGTTCTTTATTCGACGAAATTCGGTACAGTTCTGACCTAAGGGCCTCGAGGGCCTTCTATATAATGAGAGGCCCTGGGTTTTCCCCAAGGCCTTCCTCTTTCCTATTGGTTCGGTAAAACCTCCCTTACATAAGGGTTGTTCCTATTGGTTGACTAAGAGAGCCATATAACATCTTTTCTCCCCTCACGATACAATGAGACACTTAACTATTTAATAACAACTGATAACATACATGGTAAAACATGAACCTTAGCAAGTAAACATGGAAGGTAATAACATAAATGGTAAAACATGAACCTTAGCAAGTAAACATGGAAGGTAAAGCTAACTCTTATACTTATTCTACGAGTACTATTTACAATGCAATATCAAGACTTTTTTTTTTATTAGTATTTTCATTTTTATTTTTTATTATTTTTATTTTTATTTTTTTTTTAATTTTATTTATTTTTTTTTTTAACTATTTTTATTGATTTTTAACTATTTTATAACTACTACATACTTTTTCCCCACATGAAAACATAGTGTAAAACACCAAACAGAAGTAGACTATGGTTTAAATAATTTTCCTGATCTCGTAGTGGATGGAGGAACAATAGGGGGATGCTGAGATTGGCCATGCGACGTGGAAGGGAAGGAGGGCGGATGCACAGGGACTGGGTAAGTTGCATTATTAGGTGGATGGCGGACCCTTATTTGTGAGATATGAACGACTTTCTCCATAGAGAGGGGCGGAAAGGAGGAATGAATGAAAGCTATTGGTGCAGGTTCCACAGTTTCCAAGGAAGGGAGCCTAGATAGTGCGTCCGCCTGAGGAATTTTAGTCGAACCTTTGTGGGAAATAGAATTTGAATAGCTGGCCAAAATTTCCGCCCAACGAACGAGACGAGAGGCTGCTATTGTAGGAATGTTAGATTTTTCCGAAAAAATTGAAACCAGGGGCTGATGGTCCGTTTCAATTTGAAACGGTCTCCCGTATAAGAATTTATGGAATTTTTTCAAACCGAAATTAATGGCATAGGCCTCTTTGTGCAATTGGGAGTGATTCCTTTGGGGACGGGATAATGTGGCCGATTCGAATGCAATGGGTGCCAAAATGTTGCCGATCCTATGGCTTAGAACTGCTCCTACCCCATAATTTGATGAGTCTACTGTCAAGACTAATGGGTACTCTGGATTAAACAAAACTAACAAAGATTTCTGTGATAATAAGTTTTTTGACGTTTGAAAGAACGTCTCCTGCGTTGGACCCCACTCCCACTTAACATCTTTCCTTAGTAACATATGGAGGGGCTCTAGAAGATCGGAGGGTGTTTGCAAAAATGAACGATAAAAATTTAACATACTGAGGTAGGAACGGAGCTTAGTGACGTCCGTGGGTGTTGGCATATCTTTCAGTTTAGCGATTTTTGATGGGCATGGTTGACGGCCGTGGTTAGACAAAACAAAACCAAGGAAATTGAGGGAACGCACAAAGAACTCAGATTTCTCCACATTAATCTTAATATTATGCTTATCAAGAGCTGCTAACACCTGGTGCAAAGTATTTTGACATTCTTCCAGATTTCGACCACCCAGAAGAATGTCGTCTATATATGAGGCACAGTTGTCAATTTTTATTAAAACTCTGTCCATCACAGACTGGAAAATAGGGGGACTTGAGGCCAGACCAAATACAAGCCGCGTATAACGAAAGAGTCCCAAAAATGTGTTAATAGTCAGCAATTCTTGACTAGATTCGTGAACTGCAAGCTGTAAGTATGCGTTGGACAAATCGAGCCTACAAAACATATTGCACTGTGAGAATTTGTGGAAAAACTCGTCTAAACGCGGGAGGGGATATGATTCATTCAATAATTGAGGGTTAACCGATCGTTTAAGATCAACACATACTAGGAGTGTACCATTTTTCTTAGAGACTACTACTAACGGAGAGGCCCAATCACTAGCTGAAGCGGGGACCAAAACTCCTTGTTGTTGTAACTTTTCAAGTTCGGCTTGTACCGGCTGGCGTAAGGCAAATGGAATGTTGTACGGTCGCTGGAAGATGGGCTTTGCATCGGGTCGTAAATGAATATGAACCAAAAAATCTCGGATAGGCTTGTCGTTGTTAGTAATTGAAAAAGCGTTGGGAAACTGGACTTTAATACTATCAATTGAGATGGTGGAGACAGTATGCTCTAAAAAGGTGGACTCCCAATTTGGGAATAATTTGTGCAATAAGTCTCGGCCTAAAATAGCTGGGGGCGACAGATGTTTTGCAACATGGATAATCGACCTAACGGGGGAAGAACGGGACATTTCTATTTCAACCTGCAATAACCCTTCAACCTGAATTTTGTCAGAGTTCGCGGCCGATAAATGTACTTGAGATTTTCTTAACGGAATGTGCTTCAGGTAACTTGAATAAATATCATGAGATATGAGAGTTGCAGCGCTACCTGTGTCAACAAGGAATTTCAAATCTGCTCTGTTGGCCAATTTTAACGTGAGAAAGACGGGGGGCGTAGAAATGCGATCACCGTGTGTGGTGGAGACCAACTTAGGGTGATTGACGCCGATCGCAGAAACAGAATGGTTTTGAGAAAAAGTGACAGGGTCCTCGAAATCGTAAACGGAGTGGCTAGTAGTTGGATTGTGAGAATATACGTTATTATCCCCGTAGGAGAGGCTGTGGTCAGTGATGGGCAAATTAGGGTTGTGAAGGGAAGTTGCGGATGTGTTAGTTGACCTACGAGATTTACAAAAACGCTTGGTGTGTCCCTGAGCCCCACATTCGTTGCAAAACCATGACTTGGCTGGACAATGTTGTATAGAGTGGGAAACTACACAGCCGTTACATCGTTTATCAGATTCCTTATTTCTAGATTCATTGAAAACTCTACGTGATGAATTAAAATTCGTATTACGTGAAAAATGTACCTGACGACGAGGAGACGGAGAACGGCGGCCTCGAGGATGGTCCCGGTTGCTCGAATTCCTGATGATGGGCGCTGCGACGAGAGGAGGCGCTAGCAGGGCTGCGGTGTCCCGAAGAGACTCGGCTAAGAGGGCAGCTTCTGTGAGTTCAGCAAAGGTCTTCGTTTCGACGAGTGGAAGGAGGACGTTCGCAAGCTGGTTGTCGTTAACGCCTTGGACCAATCGATCCTTCAACGCCGTTTCTGCGAAGGCTCCAAAATCGCAGGCAGCTGCGGCTCGCTTCAGTTGACCGACGAATTCCGAGAGGGGTTGACCTGGGCTGCGCCGAAGAGACGAGAACTGCAACCTGGCTCTCGGCTTCGAAATCGCCGGGGAGATGGACTGCATCAGGGCCTTCCTGCATTCTTCGAACGTGCACTCCTTCACGGCCTTCGGGAGTAAGAAAGCCTTCATCTTCGAGAAAGTTGAAGCATCGAGTGCTGAAGCCAGACGCGCTACTTTCTGCTTGTCAGTAGAAATTTCCTGGTCCACGAAATACAGTTCCAACCTATCCGTGAAATCGGAAAGGTCTTCACCTTCAGTATAACGTGGGACAGGCCAAGAGTCCATGTTTCTACCTTGGGGTTCACAGCGGAATTAGAGCTTACTCCTCTTTAGGCGTAACACTGTCGGCGAGAGTTTTTGACGACCCAGGCGACGCAAACGTGTAGCCGTAGAAAGGTTCTTCTCAGGACTGGAGACTTGTAGAGGCGACCAGACGATACCCACTGCGTACAGCGAAGTTTCGGCGTGTCAACCCTCTGACAGAGTGTTCCACCAAGAAGGAGTAAGCCGCTACTTCCGAGTAAAACTCAGGGTAGACAGCAAAAGCCTTACTGACCCTCCGAAGAGGTGGGTGTCGGGACGAAGGGCCACAGTCACACCCTAAACAGAAGGAACGGGAATGTGCGGGCAGAAGGGCCAACACAACCCAATTGACTCACAGAACCCTTGTTTCCAAGGTGAACGCCGGGACGAAGGGCCACAGCCACGTTCTAAATCAGGAGCAGTGGAGTTTGAGGGCAGAAGGGCCGACAAACTCCCACGAATACCCACAGAAGACCTTGCAAGCAAGGCGAACGCCGGGACGAAGGGCCACAGCCGCGTTCTTAATCAGGGGTAAAATTACGAAGTTCGCAGTCGTAGTCAGTCGAAAATGGGCTCCACTGCACTGGCTCCCGGGCGAAAGTGACTGCGAGGGCGGAGCGCTGCTTGACTGGCTCTCACGATGAGGGTTCTCTGCTTGGCCGGAACCGGAGACGGGGTGCACTGCAAACTGGCACAGGAACTGAAGTTTTACTGCGTAGCTGAAGTAAATCGGGAATTGTGCGTAGTTCGAATCCCAATCAAGTCGCCACTGTTGTAGGGTAGGAAGGAACCACTCGCAAGGCGTAGAGTGAAGTTCTTTATTCGACGAAATTCGGTACATTTCTGACCTAAGGGCCTCGAGGGCCTTCTATATAATGAGAGGCCCTGGGTTTTCCCCAAGGCCTTCCTCTTTCCTATTGGTTCGGTAAAACCTCCCTTACATAAGGGTTGTTCCTATTGGTTGACTAAGAGAGCCATATAACAATAAGTACATCACACATTTCAAGGCAGTTGGATTAATGGATAAATGGGTGACATGCAGCCTAGGGCAACCATCAGTCCAGAACATTGAAGACATAGCAAGAATTTTGAGGTTTTTTGAACGTTCCTTCCAGAATCATGTAACTCAATTCAACAAGGAGGTCTTTCACTTTCATGTAACATCGCAACATGTAAGGACTTTTCTCTTCCAAGTCTACCAAGGTGGCAGAATTTCCACTTCCGCGCATGTGCAAACGTGAAATCTTTGTAACGACCATAATATAAGTACACAATACGTGTACAACGTCTCCAGTGGCCACCCGAATTCGATGGCAATTTCAGAAATGGTACAACATTGTGGCCTATGAAATCCATCACGATCAGCTTAATGTTAGACACTGGGAATGAGCAAACGTGAAATCCTTGTAACAACGTGAACTCCTACTATTTCTATCCGAATTGGATTGCATTTATTGGTTTTGGGTCATTGTCAGTTTTTTTGAGGGGTGAAATTTTCAAAACTCACTAGCTCGAAAACATTCAATTAAAGGTTTTGTTTTTGCATTAATTTAAACTACACAAAATTTTAGAATCGGATGGAACGATCGTAACATAACAACACCGTTGATTGTGAAATTAATCAGAATTACACGCTCCTTGTGAGCCATTGAGGTCCCCCACCCCCTTTCAGTCATTAGGAGGTTCTTATTGACGGTTTTCTGGCTAGAATGTGGTACCAATAACTGAGTCATTGGACGAAGATTTATTCGTTGACTTAAGGACTCGAAAATTGTATCCGTGACTCTGTGGGTAGGACGTGTGATAATTCAGGAACACGAATGATAAATAAGGAGTGTAAATCGCACATGATTCATTCACTGACGGAAATGACCCGCATTTGGGCTCATCAAATGTGATATTTTCCCGTTTCTTACACAGAATTTCATGCCCGCAAGCGCCTAAATAAAGGAAGAGAATTTCATGTCACTCAGTTGTGCTTCCTCAATAACCAAGAATCAAATTTCGTATTGAAGACACAAACAACTGTGGATGATGATGATTTTCTGTAAGGTACTTTCTGTCAAAATATACTTACTTGATTGTTAACTATGGTTGGTAGGTAATGTAAAAGCAATCTTTATAGAAAATCAATATTTTTTTAATAGGCAATTGGGCCTTTACTGGCAGGTCTGATTTTTTTCATTGATTACTTAATGTTACTAATTTTTTATTTAATTTCGGTGTTAGTATCTTTCATTAATTTTCTCAATGTGAAAAATGTAAATTTTTTGCATTAATCGAAATATTTTCTACTTTTCAATTTTATAATTCACTATTAATGTAAATTAAGTTGAAATTTAGTTTTAAAAAGATAACTGAATTCATTTTGGTTTATTATTTCTAATAACGTAATAATAAGCCTTTGGAATCGAGCAAGAAAAAACAATTTTAACCCCCCCCTCAAAATTTGATGTTTTACGTTTCAAGGTACGTAGAATACGAAAATCGAATAAAAACGCTGCAAATTATTACACAATGGTTTATTATTTTTCTATATAGATCACTCGTCTACAAAATCACCAACCATCCAATATGAAGGGGGAAAAAAATCAAAAAAAAAAATTTAAAAAAAAAATCGAAATCACCAATTATTGATTACATTTCGATCAGCTCTAATTTGAACGGAGATTAGGCCTCTTTTGCGATTCACACTCGTGATTTGATTTATATATATATATTTCAAAATAAATACTTAAATTTTCGTAGGAAGCGAATGGTTTGTCCTACAGAGCTCTGCGTGGTCTCAAAAAATTCTAAAAATTCTATAGAATCTTAAATTGAAGGAAAAACAATACGTATATATCAAAATTTTTTGAATTAGGGCGTTTTCAAAATTTCAAAATTGATTTTGGAACCCTTAGAAGTGACCTACCTCAACCAAAAGCTTCGGGGCACAACTAGACCCCAAATGGAGCCTACATACCAAATTTCATCAAAATCGGTCAATGCTAAGTGGCAAAAGTGCCGCGTACGGCGTACGGCGGACGGACGGCCAAATTTTTATTCGATTTTTGGATTCTACGTACCTTGAAACGTAAACCATCAAAATTTGATTTTGAGGGGGTGTTAAAATTTTTTTTTTCTTGGTCGATTCCAAAGGTTCATTATTAAAAAATAATAAACCAAAAATTTCCGTCCGTCCGCCGTACGCCGTACCTACGCGGCACTTTTCTTAGCAACACTGTACCGATTTGGTTCAAATTTGGTATGTGGGCTCCATTTGGGATCTAGTTGTGCCGCGAAGCTTTTGGTTGATGTAGGTCACTTCTAAGGGGTGAAAATTAAGGGTTGAAATTTTCAAGAGTGCCCTAGCTCGAAAACTCTCGAAATAAAGGTATCGTTTTTTCACCAATTTTAATAGTATTGAATTTTAAAAATTTTTGAGACCACCCGGAGCTCTGTAGGACAAACCGTTCGGTCCCTACGAGTACTTGAAGGTTTTCGTTCGATAAAACAGAATCATGAGTGTGAATCGCAAAAGAGGTCTAATCGCCGTTCAAATTTTATCTGACTAAAATGCAATCGCTGTTCATTTCTTCGATTTGTATACAGTTTTGCCTTCTACGTAACCAGTAATCAAATTTCCATATGAAGCTTTCTATTTTTCGAATCGAGTGTGAAGCGTTTAGTTCTTTCTAATAAACTTGATTGTGAAGGTGTGAAGCCAGTATGGTGTGGTAGGTAGTACCTACCAATAGTTGTTAGGTTAAAAAAATGTTGGTGGGTAAAAAACGCTGCAAATCATTGCTCAAAGGTTTATTATTTTCTGTATAGATCACCCTTCTGTATAGATCACTGGTTCTCCATCAATAGCACCTACCACCATCTGTATTCTCCCTTGACCTTCCCTCTTAAATTTCAGCTTCCTGCGTTCAATAGGATTGAAAATGGCTTCGGAGCTCACTCAGCTGATCAGTGCTCTTCCAGGCGTCTCCAGCATTCGAGAAGATCTTCTTCACTCTCCAGATCACTGATCAGCTGAGTGAGCTCCAAAGCCATTTTCAATCCTATGGAATTGAAGTGCTCTTCCAGGCGTCTCCAGCATTCGAGGAGATCTCCTTCACTCTTCAGATCACTGATCAGCTGAGTGAGCTCCGAAGTCATTTTCAATCCTATTGAACGCAGGAAGCTGAAATTTAAGAGGGAAGGTCAAGGGAGAATACAGATGGTGGTAGGTGCTATTGATGGAGAACCAGTGATCTATACAGAAGGGTGATCTATACAGAAAATAATAAACCTTTGAGCAATGATTTGCAGCGTTTTCCTAGAGCCATCATTAAAAAAAAAATAAGTTGTTCAAATATTGATGTTTTAATAATACAACATGATGTTTTAATAATATAACTTTTTGCATTGATCTGTTATATTTAATTTTTGATGTTGATATGTTTATTAATTTTTGTTAACTTTGACATTCTAAAATTTTTAATTAATCTAAAAAATTTAACTTTTACTATTAATTTCAATTAAGTAAAAAATCAGTTAAAAGTCCATCATCATTCAAAAAGTTGTTCAAATATTGATGTTTTAATAATATAACTTTTTTCATTGATCTGTTCTATTTAATTTTTGGTGTTGATATTTTTTACTAATTTTTGTTAACTTTAACATTCTAAAATTTTTAATTAACCTAAAAAATTTATCTTTTACTATTAATTTCAATTAAGTAAAAATTCAGTTAAAGTTAAAAAGACGATTTGTTTTTAACTATCAATTTTCTTTTTAATGAAATAATATTTAAATGTTTTTCAAATATTGATGTTTTTCTATTGATACCTACTCAAGGTTTCTGGGTTGTAAGTTGTTGTAAATGACTACCTGGCTAATTTCCTGGAAAAATCTAGAACGCAAATAGCCCAGAGCCCCTCCTCCCCTCTCCCTTCCCTTAATCCGCCGCGATCCTCACTTCCAAGTAGTCGGTGGGTGAAATACAATACCTGGAAGGCGATAATTCCGAAGGAAGCTGTTGTTTCGCCGGCTACCGGCTTGGGGAAGGGCCTATCCTGGTAGGGGTGGTGTTATTACGTTGAGTTGAGCCCCCCGAACCGTCAGTCAGTCCGCGAACCTTCCGCAGTGCAGTCAATACGGTTTGTGTGTTTCAGCTACCCTCCTCGTATTTCGGGCCGAAATTTTGGATTCACATCATCTGGAAAAAATGGTGAGGGAATTTCATTAATGGAAAATTTCAGGGTGCCAAGTAGAAACAAGATTAATATTAAGTTGAATAGCGTAATGAATTAACTTGCATAATTTAACTGTTGAGGTTCATAAATTGTACAGTAAACACTTTTGGATATTCTTTGGCTGAACATCAAGAATCCCCAGTCCTCTGATGGAGGATGGAGGTACCAACCAATCATTTGGGTTGGCAGGTGGGTAAGTAGGTATCAGCGTTGAAGAAGAACTACCAGCTCATCAAACAGAATAACAATGAATCACTATAAAGGTACACAGATCGTACAAATTTATATAAAATGGTTGAATTATTTTGATAAGTAATGTATGTATCAATTCAGAGATTTAACATTTTATTAAAATGTAGAAATTTATACCTACATTTAATACATAAAGCACCTACACTGCTAGTCCTAGGATTTTGAAAATTTGGTTTCTAAAAATTACATCTTTAAATCTATCTTGAAGTTAGTTTTAAAATATAGTTACGGATATCTCTTGTTGGAGGTATAATAATAAGTCGTACATATAATAATATGTAGTAGTTTAGAACTTGAAGAAATCCGTGATTACCTTCGGTTATATGATTTAAAAATTAGTACCTAGTAATTATTATTAATAATTACTAACATAATTAGTAATAATTACTAATGAGGAACATAATTTCCTCAACTCGAAAAATTCTGTAAATTGTCTACGGTTTTTGACCGACTTGAAAACAATTCAAAGCAAGAAGGAGGAGGCCTCTCTTTTTCATGTTATACACAGATTTTGGTTTATTATTTTCAATAATGAGCCTTTGGAATCGACCAAGATAAAAAAGTTTTAACACCCCTCAAAATTTGATGGTTTACGTTTCAAGGTACGTAGAATCCAAAAATCGAATAAAAATTTGGCCGTCCGTCCGCCGTACGCCGTACGCGGCACTTATGCCACTTAGCATTGACCGATTTTGATAAAATTTGGTTGGTAGGCTCCATTTGGGGTCTAGTTGTGCCCCGAAAATTTTGGTTGATGTAGGTTACGTCTAAGGGTTCCAAAATCAATTTTGAAATTTTGAAAACGCCCTAACTCAAAAAATTTTGATATAAAGGTAATGTTTTTCCTTCAATTTAAGATTCTATAAAATTTAAAAAAATTTTTGAGACCACGCGGAGCTCTGTAGGACAAACCGTTCGCTCTCTACGAGAATTTAAGATTTGGACGTACGATAAATCAGAAACAGGAGTGTGAAGCGCAAAAGAGGCCTAATCTCCGTTCAAATTTTAGCTGACCGAAATACGATCGATGTTTTTGACATTTTATGTCTTTACTATGGCATATAAATGAAAAATCGTCACGCGGGGAGCGTTACGCGGAAATTTCTGATGATTTTCAAGTACAACCAATCGTTCCTAGGGAAAACTAACTTCCTCATTTTCCACCCCACAAAAATCGTTCACCACTCATTGGAAAGCTCTCAATTTATTAAACATAAGACATAAAATGTCTCTCGTGGTTGCGTACTTGTACGAAAGCTGTAGCCACCGATTTTTTTCAATTCGATTCTACATATTATCGTGTGCATTATTTTGTGTTGTGTTCTCTTGAGTAAGATCTCATATCCCAGGCAAATTAGACTTATGGTGCTTAAAAAAGAAGCACGAGCTGGAAATGGTTTTAAACCATCTTGGGCCACTAAAATATGGTGTATAAGAGTTTGCAACGGTTTCCGAGTGTTTTGGGTGCCAAGAAACCACGAAATGTCGGTACTTTCTTCATGTTGGATGGTTGGTGACTCTGCAGACGAGTGATCTATAGAAAAATAATAAACCGTTGTGTAATAATTGGCAGCGTTTTCACTTCCAAGTCTATCAAGATAGCAGAATTTCCACTCAGAAAAAATCCTCCAAAATCAAAATTTCCTCATAACTTCATGAACAATATTGGTGAATCCGAATATCGTGTGAATCCGAATATTGGTGAATCCGAATATCGTGTGAATCCGAATATTGGTGAATCCGAATATCGTGAATGTCTGTTTGTGTGGCCGCAAATCAACAGGCAAAACAACACGAAGTACAATCCGAATCCGATTTCAATGAAATTTTGGTAGAATTGTGCAATTTGGGACTAGTCTAGCCTGTGGTTTTCATTTTCCTCCAATTTTTAAGAATTGCTTCTGAACCCCAAGAGTTAGCAGCACTCCTGGTATCCATGGTGGGCCCGTGTTTTATTAGGTTTATGTAAACCCTTGGGAAGAAACGTTGCAACTTTCAATCCCAGTTATATTCCGCTGTAACATTTGGCATTCGGCGGTTCCCTGAGCATTCAACTGGTAACTTATGTTCATTCGAATTAAAAATCAGATCGTCAGCTTTTAAACGAGATTGGTAGTTTAAACGATCCTTTGGACAACTTTTCTAGAAGGGGATTGAATATTACATTCTGCATGCCTACTTGTACTTATTTTATATGGAAATATTCTGAATTCCTACCTGGAACGTGGCCGAATTTTGCATTGGTTCATGTTTTGTCAGTACGATTCCTCTTTAGTTGTTGCTGTACGATGAATTTGGTGTTATGGTATCTCTGTGTGATCTTCACAAATTTAACTATTTCAATGTTTTATATGCATTAAAGCATTGCTTAAATTGCGGGTATGAAGTGAAAGAGGAGAAACTAGTAAATTTGACGCGACGCATTCCGAAAACGTAAAATGGACGCCGTTTAGGAAGTTCTCGGTTTGCTTGCATAAATAAGTGATAGGGAGGTAGCTACTACGTGACAAGACGCTCGGGGTAGAACCGGGATCTCTCGAGTGTGTCGGAGATCGTGGGTAGGTAGTCTTCTGGAATATAGAACGGTTCTACGAGTTCTTGAAAATACATAAGATACGAAATAGTTTAATCTCTAGTTTAATAAGACCTCTTACACCTAATTACTTTATCAATTTGGACTAAAACATCTGCTTTGTGTAATGCAAGTTATCACTCATACAACATCAATCTGTACTGACATTGAGTACTTATTTTAGTGAATTTTCATATTCAAGGAACGCTTCCGTTGTGAGGAAGTAAGTTTGACTGTTTCTAAGTTTTTTCATTTTCGTGGTGGTTCTGAAGGTCCTAATTTTTGACATGGATAATGTCTTTTGGCTGGGGGTCAAGGAATTTTTCGCGACACTATTTTTTTTTTTTTGCCACAAAAAATGCAACCAGTGAACAAAATCTTAGCTACATATTGGTTGCTATGAAGCAAGGTTCTCTAGAATACTACGAGTGGAGAGTTTTTGACATTTTCATGTCTTTGCTTTGGCACATAAACTGAAAAATATCACGAAAACTTGCTCACGCGATACCAATAAATAAAATAGACTCACTGTGTTGCGTAGAGAACAATCAACTGTTTTCTTATTTTGATGCTTGGGTACATGAACTAACAACCTTACTTCACTACCTTGTTGTGTAGTGGTTGACAATTTGTTTTGGTTTATTAGTTTCAACCATTTCCGTACTTCTTCCACTTCAAAACGATCAGTGAACAAACGCGAGAGAATCAAACCTTGAATCAAACCCGTGCAATGCACGGGTGAGATCTGCCTAGTTATAAATACAATAAGAAAACACACTTGGAAATGTCTCATGTGTTGCAGACTCGTATGCAAGCATTTTTAAGAAAAAACTGCTGTCTATTCATTGAAAAGCAACATGGTAGATACATATTATTCGAATAAAGTATTATTTCGACATTATTTCTTCAAAATTCTGTTCATTTATTGAAAAAGTAATAGGTAGGTACTTAATATCTTGTGTGTATTTTATTTCATCATTTTAATTTTCAAATTACGGCTAAGTACAACAATGGACATAGTTTTTCCCTCTGGAGAAATTTCTTCGTTTGGGTTATTTCTTTGAAAATTCTTTATTTCACTTAGTTACAACTTATCAGCAATGCATTTTTGATTTATTACAGTCATTTCATTATTACAAAATTTTGGTACTTGATTAAGTCGCAGTCAATTTCAGGATGTTGGAAATACCACTTGCCGCATAGCAACTGAACTGCTGTACATCGTGATTACTTTGAGCAGTCCATCTCCCCAATTGCACCGGATAAGTCGATTGAGGGCTTGATTGTACTGTGTTATTTTTTTTTACGGATCTACAATTTTGAGTTCTGACCTATTAACCAGTACTCAAGTTTCTGAATTTTAGCACCAATTCCCCTTCCTTCTTCTTGACACGCACCTTCCACCGCAATTAAGCATCTAGGGTCATTTTTTGCTACATTGGCTTGTGGTAATGTTGAAGTCGACATGATTTCGACTGATTTTGATTTACACATATTATCCTTTATTTTGAAAAAGTTTGAGATTTTTACTGGTGCCATCTGAGCCTGGAAAATATTGTATCGAGCGTAGAAGCTTAGTGAAGAGAGGACCTCAGGTTTCTTGGAGTTGGTTCTGCGTATAAAATAGTGATTAATTAGTAAAATGTGTTTTAGGCCTTTTTGACTGGGACGTGCTAATTTGTTTTTTCAACGGGTGTCCAGCCAGCTGAAAATGGCAGAGGGCACTCGATTGACCAACTGCGAGGAGTGGTCGAAACGGAGCGAGTAAATGGATTTTTTAGTCGAGGCGAGGCGTGAGAGCATTTGGACCCAAAATATTTCCGAGGGACGATGGAAAGTTACCGAAATGTGGGTCGAGACAGAATCTTAAATGACCCTCAAGAAGGTAGGTGGGCACTGAATAATTATTGAGAATTTGAAGGGGGAAAAAATGCCACCAGGATTGATATAATATAATGATATAATATTATATAATGATAACCTAATTGGTGATGTATTTTGAATTTCCATGGCGCTTGATGAACGTGAAAAAGTAACCTTCGGTCACAAACCATCTTAGCTCAATTTTGTTTAGACCTTTTTTCTCGGCCACTAAGCTTCCTTGCCTCCGATTGTGGAACGAGTAGAAAAACTTTGGGAAGAATCACGACGAATTCTCTGAACCATAGTTTTTATGGCACCATTTAGGAACAAAAAATTGAAAGTGCCCCAACTTCTCCTCAAATGCAGTATGAGAGTTTCCTTTCCATCTGGGTTGTTATTGTTACTCATATAGTCTACACTGATTAAGTAGTCAAGCAATGCAAGTCGCATCGACCACTCCCCCAAACCTCAAGATTAGCGGTTTGGGCAGGTCGATCCTAGTCGTGAATGTTCTCCTTGCAAAACCATCTCACACTGAGGAAACCAAATATCAAACAAGCAAAGTTTTGCAATGTAAAACCACCTATTCGATTGACTTACAAGAAGTCAATCGAATCAATCACTTTCTAGTTTGCTCACTTGTGCGGAGTCAATATTGATCGAAATGATGAAAGAATGATGTCGAGTTTATTCGCTTATACGAATAGGTATGAATATGAGCTGTATCTATTGAACTGAACAAATTTGAACAGTACAAACTGAACAAATATCAGAGCTCTACCCTGAAAAACGGTAGCTTTTCTTATAATGCATGTTCAATATCAGTTTCAGCTCACTCGATGGTTTTGAAGTTCGTAGTTTGATGTTCGTATCCAAGAATTCAGGAACCTATTAGTGTTCTACTAACGATTTTTTGTGTCCATGTCCTTCACTGCCCACCCGACTTGGTAGGCTGCTGTTTGTCCGATGGTGATGAAATTCATCAACCCTGAAAATTTAATCAAAATCAGTCCTTGCCCAGTACAAGGGTAATTCAAAAAGCTCGGAAACCCAAATTGCGGGTGGAAATTTTGATTTTGGAGGTCCCAGATTCTTTTGATCTTCTTCTTTACACAGTTTCTACATATTCGAGAGTGAGGAGGCAAAATGTGAAAAAAAACGTCTGCCAAGTTGGATGGGCAGTATAGTTTCCTCACTCATTGTAACATGGACGTATAGAATCAGTTGGCGAAAAAAGTATGATTCTTTATTTAGCGGTCCACCGTCTAGGACCTAACCCACACAATCCCTGAAAATGTCATCGAAATTGGTTGAATAGTTGCGGAGTTTTGGTTGTAACAATAAATTTAAAGTTCGCTCATGCGCAGCGGCTATTGCTTGACCAATTTGATTGAAACTTATAGGGTGTCTCTCAGAATTTAGTCCTTAACTAACCTCCAAATTTGAGCAAAATCGGTTCATTAGAAACCGAGAAACCGAGGTTCCAGGAAATTCACGTTTGCGCATGCGCACTCGCTCCTATTGGTCCGAAGGTGCTGAAATTGATAGGGGACCGTCTAGGACCTAACCCGCACAATCCCTGAAAATTTCATCAAAATCGGACCACAGGTTAGTATAGTTTTGCCCGGGACAAGGATTGACCACACACAGACCGACAGACAGACAGACCGACAGACAGACAGACACGGAACCAAAATTGTTCGGGAAGCTCTAAAACGCAAAAAGCAAGTGGAAATTTTGATTTTGGAGGACATTTTTTTTTCACTTCTTTCATTAACAATTTATATTTGGAAAAAATACTTCACCGCTACAATTGATGGTATTGTACATAAATATTTACATCACAGTATTGTATCAGCACTTTCAGCACTCAGCAGTCATGTCCATCTGGCTGCTTGGTATCAGGGTCCGAGATCCGACCTCGGACATTGGGGTGAGGGACAAGGTTGAATCACCTTATCCCACAAATGATGGAGGGAGGATTGTGCCTCTTCTGGCTATGCCATCAGTCGACACTTCTCCTCCCCATGGGGTTCGAGTTCAGCTCCAAGTCCCACGGAGCCCACTTGCTCGAGCCGTGGCACGCCGTCGTGTGGCCGTAGTTCTGAATTTAGACCAGATGAATGATCCTCCTGTTAGGACTCGGGTGGTCATCCACTCCAGGATAAACAGTGGGTAACCAGCCCGAATCAGATCCTTCGCTGACTTGCCATGCCATATCCCTCTCCAGGTGATCGTTGCTCCAATCACCTTTAGTTGGTTTCGCTGAACGTTTGCAAGTGCTGCTGCAGCATCTAGTAATGCGTCAACTTCATATTTTCGAATTTTGGAAGCATTGATGTCTGCGAGTGATCTCTGGCCGGAGCCAGAGACCACTGAGACATCAATAATGAAGGCTCCTCTTGGTGTTACCACCAAGAGGTCTGGACGATAACCTCGCTGTTCCAGGTTAAAGTGTGGCTCTAGCCATACTGGCCATCCTTTACGGCGAGCATAGGCTTCCAGTAGGTTGCCGCCCCTACCCTATTAGCTCTTATGGTTGGTATTTGACTGAGTAGTTCCATTACTCCAAGACCACCATCACCCACTGGTCCATGGATGTAGGCATTAGCAGAGTCAAATGGCAGGCGCAACCATTTTCTCATATATCTCCTTACAGATATATCCATCTGTTTTAGAGTTACCTACCTTCGGTAGTGAGGAAGCAAAAATAATCTGATTCCCCAATTTGTATCTTTCTTTGGGTTCCATTCGTTTTCATAGCTTCCCCTTGAGTCTGGCTGGACCACTGCTAGCCACATTTTATCATATTTGAGAAGCAAGACTACAACTACAAGAGTGATGTTTTGCGGATTTGAGTTGCACTAGTGAGTTTTTGAGGTAATCTGGTACTGTGTGTGGTCTACCCAAAAACTCAGGTCTGCTGGACTTTCTTCCTCGTTCTATCTTGGTTGCTGTCGGTTTGATCTTTGAGGTTTCATGTATAGAATGGAAGAATAAAAGAAGAAGAAACATGTTTATTAGCAAAAATAGTAGTAAAAAACCAAATACTAAATTGTTACTAAATAGTTACATAAAAAAGTTACTACATTACAACAAAAAACAAGCATGATAGGCATAGACATGTCGTCCGTCTGCTGAGTAGATAGAGCCTAATAGTACCTAATAATAATAATTATAATAATGCGTGGGTATACTAGTCCCAGTTAAACTCTCCAACGAGCTGGTCACGATACCTCCATCACCGATGGCCAAATTGAGCGATTTAGCCATGAACTATTGTCGAAGAGTCTCACCATTGCTAGCCTGTCTAGCTGTCAAACGCCCAAAAAGTATTCCGGCATATTCAAAGCTTGAAAGTTGTATTCTCAGGCAAACGACAGGATAATAGAAGTATTGTCAGAGAAGCAAAACACAAAGGTTCCCTACCTTCGATAATGAGAAGCAAAAACCTAGTCGAAATCGGTGTATCCGTTCAAGAAATACAGGCGCAATGTCAAATTCCAAATGGGCGGTGCGCCTGATTTAAAAAAAAAACGCTGCAAATTATTACACAATGGTTTATTATTTTTCTATATAGATCACTCGTCTACGAAATCACCAACCATCCAATATGGAAAAAAAATAAAAAAAATTTAAAAAAATCAAAATCACCAACCATCGATCGCATTTTGGTCAGCTCCAATTTGAACGGAGATTAGGCCTCTTTTGCGATTCACACTCGTGTTTTGATTTTTATACATATATATTTCAATATAAACACTTAAATTTTTGTAGGGAGCGAACGGTTTGTCCTACAGAGCTCCGGGTGGACTCAAAAAATTCTAAAAATTCTATAGAATCCAAAATTGAAGGAAAAACAATACCTTTATATCAAAATGTTTTGAGTTAGGGCGATTTCAAAATTTCAAAATTCATTTTTGAACCCTTAGAAGTGACCTACATCAACCAAAAGCTTCGGGGCACAACTAGACCCCAAATGGAGCCTACCAAATTTCATCAAAATCTGTCAATGCTAAGTGGCAAAAGTGCCGCGTACGGCGGATGGACGGCCAAATTTTTACTCGATTTTTGGATTCTACGTACCTTGAAACGTAAACCATCAAATTTTGAGGGGGTGTTAAAAATGTTTTTTTCTTGGTCGATTCCAAAGGTTCATTATTGAAAATAATAAACCAAAAATTAATCGAAAGTAGACTTTATCCTGACAATGTCGACTCTAGCCGTTCTCTTTTTGGATGAGTAGATGTTTTTCTATGATTTTTCAAAGTTTGGAATGTTTATAACGTTCCAAACTTTGAAAAATCATAGAAAAACATCTACTCATCCAAAAAGAGAACGGCTAGAGTCAACATTGTCAGGATATAATATATCCTGACAATGTTCATATCGATACCTTAAAGCACAAAGCAGCTATGTCCAAAAACGGAGTTTTGAGAAAAACGCAAAAGAAATTATCACCAATGCACAATTCCTACAATAATGGCTTACTACACTAAACTCTTTAATTTCCTCAATAAATTTTCAAGCTATTATCGTCAAGAAAACTCAATAATAGTTTTGTTGAATTTGAGTTTTTCTGAAATTAAAAAAAATAAAAAATGTGGATGGTGGATGGACATAGCTCCTTTGTGCTTTAAGGTATCGATATATTCATTCATTCATTTTTCATATATTATATTATAATATAATATATGACAATATTATATTATCATTAATTATATTGACATTAATAATAATAATGTCAATTAATAATAATAATAATTAATATTATTATTATAATGATATTGACATTATCATTATATTATATTATAATATAATATATTATATTATATGACGCCACGCATTCCTCCCGCCTGGGCGGGACCCTCCGGTTCACTGTGACGTTATAAACTACATCTACATTTTTAATCCGATTTTGATGAAATTTTCGGGAATAGGGTGTGCGCATGGGGCGGAAAAACTGTTTATTGTTATTTTTAATCTAAGGTAGATCTCATTCTGACAATTTTGACACCAATCGCGACCTTCTAGCGTGAGAAGACCTTTTTCTATGGTTTTTCAAAGTTTCGAATGTTTATGACGTCACAGTGTGCTGGGGGTCCCGCCCTGGAGGGAGGGGCGCGTGACGTCATAAACATTCGACACTTTGGAAAATCATTGAATACGATCTGCTCATCCAAAAAGAGAACGGCTAGTGTCAACATTCTCAGGATGAAGTCTACTTTCGATTAAAAATTTAGAAAAAAAAAAAAAAAACTCGGCGCTTTGCGCCTCGGCGGGGGGCTCCGCCCCCCTGCACCCCCCGGTTTATTTCTTTTTCCATACTCTGTATGAAATCATAGGAACACAGAATGTGTTTTTTGCGATGCTAGTCATCCGTTAAATAAAAAACAACAATAATAAATGTGGAGTCTTTGGCAATAATAAAATAAATAATTGTTAGACATTTAATTTGGTCTAAAACCCTATAAATGTTATATAAATAAATATGTAACTACAAGAAAAATACTATATAAATTGAGAGCTTTCCAACGAATGGTGAACAATTTCTGTGCAATGAACACTGCGGGAGTTCTATTTTCTTACCAACGGCTTGGTTGCACGTGAAAATCATTATAAAAGGCGCGTAACGGTTTTTTCTGTCGCTTTTTCGTGACGATTTTTTTTTTGGTAGGTAATCGCAAAAACACATTCTGTGTTAAAATCAGGCGCACCCCTAGAAGTTTGCGGTTGGTGTCAAAATTCTCAGATTGAGGTCTAGTTTAGACTAAAAATAACAATAAACAGTTTCTCCAACCAATGCGTACACTCCATTAGAATTTGAAACCCTCCCGATTACTTCCGAGGCCATGACTAATATTGAAACATCGTGGAGTAGGCACGTTGATATTACTTATGAATGTGCTGTGGTTTGAAGGTACCCAATGGCTAATGGATTCTTCACACTCAAGTGGGACAAAGAAGCGAAAATTGCGAAGCGGGTACCTACCTCAGAGGCTATTCATCCGGTCGTGATGATCCTTGAAAAATAAAAGGAGCCATTCGTAATGATTACCGCTCTTTGAGATTTAGATGATTTTTCAAATGGTTTTTTAACGTTCCAAGGCCATAACATCACCAACTCACCTGTACTACCGAATTTGGGAATTTCGTAAATATGGCGATCCTGTGCATTTTGTATAAGTCTCTCTTCTACGTTTCTATCAGTGACACACAGTATCTGTGTTTATCGGAAACAGGTGAGCAATAACACTGAAATCGATCCTTCGCGAGATAGTGAAAATATGGACAGAAAAGATGACAAATTTTAACAGCATCTGAGAGAAAACTCACCGAAGGCGACAAAATATAACATTTTTATTTATTTCTCAACTTTTTTTTACAAAAAAATTTGCACGTGGATACCCAAAATAGTTGAAAATTAGATTTCCGCTTCGAAGGTCAGGATATCAAATGGAAATGAAAGATTTTTATGGAGGGTTAAGATACCAAGCTTTCATTTCAAATTGACAAAAATTTAAATCGAAATTTTAAATTCAGTCAAATTTTGAATTGCTAAGGAGTTTGTGGTGAGATCTATGGACGGATTTTAAATACCGACAATTTGAATACCTATTTCGTTTTAAGCGTTTTAAGAGGTTTTTTTTTTTTTTTGTTTTTCAAATTTACTTTCATTTTAATGTTTTTTCAGTTTTTAAATATTGTTATGATATTTTAAGAGGTGATTTCCGATCGCAAACCAATGTGCCAAATAGAGCCCCACTTGTAGAAATTACGAGACGAGAGGTTGCGGTGTTCCCGTTTTCGCTCGGCATTGACACATTTCCCTTATCGGTGTGTGAATTTGGTTTGATCAGAGGATTATTAAGTTTCTTAATCATGTCTGCAAACAATACATTGGTATCTGACACGTGTCGCAAAATTCGTGATAACTCGGAGTTGGTCACTTTGGCCCGTATCCGCGAACCGAGTAACCACATCCCATAGAATTTTATGAGTGTTGAGAAGTTTTAACTCGAATATTTTATTCGAAATTTTATTTAAATTTTCTAGGAAATGAAATTTGAAATAAAGTAGTTGATTTAAACCTAGGTTTCATTTTAAAAAATCATCTTATAAACGGGCTACAATAATAATGTCTGACGTACTTTTGTAAGACCTGCACTGGTGGAATGCTTATCAGCTGGATGTGGAGAAGGGCTGTTGGAATCCCTGTTGGCGAAGGAGCATCGTGGTCTGTCCTCCTTTGTACCTTCTAGCGGTACCGCTCGTTGTGATTTACCCACCTTCTACGGCTTAACTGCTGAATAGATATGCCCTAATGTGAGAGTATTGTGTATTAGCACAATAAAGCACCAAATGCCGTTTAGAAGGTAATGCGTTCTCAGGGTACTTCCCGAGAAGGGTGTTTTCAGTGTCAATCAATTCGAAGAAATAGGGAGTTAGCCCAGACGATTTGAGAAAATAGGAGAAATAATTCATAGTAAAGAAATTTCTTCACCAGGCTCTTCCTTCATACGTGGTAAATCATACCTCAAAAGTACCCTAGGGTGGGGGTGAGCTCGGGGAGGGGAGGGGGATGAATTTTCTCCTATTTTTTCAATTTTTTTATCGGTTTTTTCCTATATCTCTAAAAGTAAGCGTTCTAGCGGATGTTTTCTAATTACCAGAATTAAAGTACATGAAATTTCCTACAATTTCCATCTCTGACTTAAGTCTCTACGATTATGCCTTCCGCCGCTAGAGCGCGTTGAAAAGTAGGTATCATTTTAAAAAATCAGCAAAAAGGTCATTTTATGCTCTTTTTACTCGGAAATTTTCAGGAATGGGGTAGTTGCATGGGTCGGAATTTCGTGTTTTTGACTTCAGATTCGTATTTAGCGCACTTAAAAACGTATATGGACCAGTTTTCAGTTCGAAATTCCATTTAGTTTAGCCGTATTTCAATAAAGAAGTACCATCCTTTTTGTGTTGGCGGGCCACTCCTCTTACGTCATCCCTAAACGAGAATCTCACGATAGAGTGCGTTGAGATCACTGCCATCGAGGACAATTCGAGTCAGAAACATTGAAATGTACTTGCAAAATAATGGTGATGATTGAAAAAACTTTGAAATATATTTTTCAGGCTTTACATGTTTGAATAAATCGTTTAAATTGAAAATTTTGAAGCATAATTTTGGCTGTTTTGCCGAAGCCCGGGGGGCACATCGGCGCAGGGTACTTCGATTAACCCCGTTGCTACGGTCATAGTTATCACGTTATCAGTTTTTCGGGAGGCCCTTTCTCGTAGTGCGGTCCGAGTTGTTACAGTTGTTAGTTGTTATAGTTTACACCAGTATTTACCATAATTTATTAGTTGATTGGTTTGGAAAAGATAATGTTCACTGTAAAGTTTCAAGAAGCTTTTAATAAACGCTTGCATACGAGTCTGCAACACGTCTTCACTTTTCCCCGCTACCTAGCCGATAATCTGCTTTCGAATGTTGTTGATAGTTATTTTAACTCAGGGGTAGGTATATCTCATTTTCTTCCGTAATTACAACGGTTTTGGCAGTATATCATTTATGCGTAAATGTAGGGCTTTCCAACGAATGGTGAACGATTTTTCTACGAACGCGAATGACGAAGATAAAGTTCGATAGGAACAACTTGGCTGTAAGTAGAAATCATCAGAAAAACAACCGTAACTTTTTTTTCGTTTATGTGCCAAAGTATTGACATAAAATGTCAATATGCCAAAAAGGAGAGCCATCGACTAGAGTTTCGAGGTAGCTTCCCTGGAAAATATTCCGTACATAAATATTGGCATGTTGTACGATTTTTACGTCAATAACAACAAGTTCGTCAGCGCCGAAATAAAAGGAGCCAATAATGTGAAGTAAGTTGACACTTTTATAGTAAAAGGTCAGTTGTAATTGTGATTTCTTGTGTGTAGTACTTCTTCATCCAAATGGTTGCTCATTTATTGGAAGTTTCATTGTAGTGTCATTATCCTGTACAACGTAGTACCAATGAGTGTTTGTAAATTGTTAAATAAAACGATGTTGGTTATGTCCAACTTAGAAGAATCTAGCAAATTTGCGAGGTTGTGGCTCGAGTAACACCAGAACACCGCATTTCTTCACAACCATATGAGGTTTAAGTTACAGTGGAGGGAATGCCAGTAGGAAACAAAATCTTTGATGCAACATGTTTCGATTGCACAGCTAGCAAAATTCAGTATGAAAGCACCACAAAGTGTGAGTGATTCTCCAATTTTATTGCCACAATCGAACGTAAACAAACCCAACAGAGGGTTGCTATCAAAGGACCCCCGGGCAAAGGAAGGGGTCACTTGGCCCCCTTCACACCCGTGACGTGGCCCCCACCCCGCAGTGTCCAAGCCGTGAGTAGGTTTTCCCGCCTGAATCCGAAATCCCGTTTTTCGAAAAAATCTCTAAATTTTTTGGAAGCGTTTCCGGGAGTTTTATTTGCAGATTCGTACTTCAATAGAGATTCTCTACACAGAAAAAATACAAAAAAATATCATGCAACTACCCCATTGTGCGGGTTGGCGTTTAGATGGTCCCCTATGAAAACCATTGCCCCCAGCCTGATCGTAGCCACTGCGCATGCGCAAACTTGTATTTCCTTGTTACTGCCACAACTTCTACATTTCCCATCTGATTTCGATGAAATTTTCAGGAATTATGCTAGTTGGGGTGGAGATGCTCCCCTATGAAAATCGTAGAGACTTGAGGTAGAAATGCAAATTGTAGGAAATTGTATGTACTTTAATTCTGGTAATAGTGAAAAATCCGCTAGAACGCTTACTTTTAGAGGTATAGGCAAAAAACCGAAAAAAGTCGAAAACATATTGTTTAGTAATGCATGCATTCCAGGGGACGTCCCATTGGATAAGTATTGGATCAGTTTAACCAGTTGTTAAGTGATAAAACTGTTTCACTCGATGTAATTTATTTATTACTTTAGGCAAGAAATACTGACCCCCCCCCCCCATTATCCACCTTAACATTTCTAGCGGCATGGGAGCCTCGAATTCGAAGAGCAATTTAAAATCCATGATCTACGACACCCAACATGCGAATTCGAGTTCACCCCCCCCCCCCCACCACCATGGTGCCAATCTGGCACCAAAGCGGAAATACGTGATAACATTGAACTTTCATCTATTAGTTTTAGTAGGCAGTCCGTCAAGGTTCACATTCGTATTCAAGGTGAAACACAAAAAAAAAAAACAAGAAATATGAGGTTTATGGTGCCCTGGCACCATGGTGGCACCACTTTTATTTCCATGGTGTAACTGAAAGTAATTCATGCAAATCCGGAGGTATAATGAGAATTTTTCCTCAATTTCAAAGGTTGGATACAATTAGTAAGCAGTAAAGGAACCGAAATATTGAAAAATCGGATATTTTGTGAATATTATCCCCCCCCCCCACCCCCTCCCCTTGCGAATTTTGGTACTCGGGTGAAATTATGTACAACTCGGAAGTTATTTGAGTCAAACAAAAAAAGAAACACGCAAATCGGTTGGAAATTGAGGCCTGGGCAGAGTTTACAAGATTGTGCACGCAAACGCACGTTTTTCGAGCATTAACCCCCCCTTTCCCCCCCTTAAAAGGTAAAATTCGAAATTCCGGCGCCGTAGTGCACAACTAGATAGTTTTCCGCGACGAACAAAAAAAGAACCAGGAAAATCGGTTGAGAACTAAGGCCTGTGCAGAGTACACAAGATTTTGTTACACACACACATACACACACACACACACATACACACACACACAGACATACACCTATGGTTTTTTTCGCGGATTTGGATTCAGAATGGTCTAAAACGGATTACTGTGTGGTTTTTTTTTTTCTGTTGAGTGTTGTCCAACTTCACCCCAGATCGATCGCATAAGGACGCCCAAGTCTTACTGTGGGACGTCCTAAAAATAGGAGAAAATTCACCCCCACCCTCCTCGAGCTCACCCCCCACCGTAGGGGACTTTTGAGGTATGATCTACCACGTATGAAGGAAGAGCCTGGTGAAGAAATTTCTTTACTATGAATTATTTCTCCTATTTGCCCATTTTTGGTCTAATTCGCCTGGGCTAAGTTGGGGTTGCATTTATTAGGACATTTTATTACTGGTTGCTGAGGACGCAAAACTGAGAACAACTCAAAGAAACTAAGAGCGAATTCATTTCGGTCAGCTAAAATTTTAAAGGAGAATAGGCCTCTTTTGCGATTAACACTCGTGTTTCTGATTTATCGTAAGACCAACCATTAAGTTTTCATGGGGAGCGAACGGTTGGTCCTACAGTGCTCTGGGTGGTCTCATTCGATTCTAAAAATTCAATACTTTTTTAAGTCGAAGAAAAAAAACCATACCTTCATATCAAAAGTTCTTGAGCTAGAGCGTTTTGAAAATTTCAACCCTTATTTTCCATTCCTTAGAAGTGATTGACTTCAACCAAAAGCTTCGGGGCACAACTAAGACATAACATAACATAAATATTTCTGTGATATTAGGTCGAAGAGACGAAGGGAGGATGTCCCTCGACTTACTCTCTCACTACTGGGTTTGCAACGCTCACCTGGCAGTAAGGAGGTAGGGAGGGAGGTCAGATAACTGTGTAGAAGTTATGCTTATTAAGGATTTCACGTTGGCGCAAGCATAGTGACTGTCAATGATCTGATCACGACTTGATTGATAAGGGACTGTCTCGTGTTTCAAACATACAATCAGTGAAATTCATCATTGAATTAATTTTTTTTGTTACGGAAGTGAGGAAACTCTTTAAGAGCGAAGGGGAAGTTCACCCTAACAGCGTTGGACTCCCTATGCATTGGGCCTACCAACTAAAACCCCACTCCCTCTGCTTAGGACTCACCCCGGAACCACTTGTACAGTATTACTTCAGGGTGAGCCCTTTTTTTGTGCCAAATGGCTGCTCCTACTTCTGGTCTCTCCTTCAATTCTATTCCTCATCTTCTTCCTCCCATCTTCCATCCAGCGTTTTTGCTTTGAGGACTGCTGTGACAAATACTGCCATTGCGTCCCAACTCGACTTGTTCATAATCATTTCATGTATGATTGTCTGTGGATGCAACGTTCCGATGACCTCTTCCGCACTCCTCCTCATACCCTCCCAATCATTGAATTCATTAGTTTACTTATTTAGAACTATTGATTATGGACAAGTACCTATTCTAATTCAATTCTGAAAAATCGTCAATATTTTAAATTATTTAAAAAACTATACCTTTACCTATATTAAGATTTTTCGAGGTTGAGCGTTTTGGCAATGTTTTTTCTCCACTTTTTACCGTTTTTAGGCGTTTTTAAACGTACTTTAAAACACAAGTAGTCAAGTTTTGATGGGGTTAATTCTTTTTTCCTGCTCGATTCTATAGGTTTATCATTGAAAATAAAGAATGAAAAAAATTATCCTCATTTTTTTATTGCAAATTCTTGTTTTTTGGAAAACTGAGATGGTAGACTGGGCACGCGACTCCGAAGCCAATTTAATTTGCAACGAAAAAGAAACGGCGATTTGCAACAAGTCACTTCCAAGAGTTGAGTTATGCAAATGCACCGAGTGTGTCAAACTAGACTAGAAAATTAATAGCTGAGGCGTCGCATTCTGCAAACCCTCTGAACGGATGTAATCATGTAACGCTGCGCATATAAAACTGCGATACCGTCTCGAAAATTACGGGGCACTTGGGATGTTAGTGATTAACGAAATAGGCCCCCTGAATTATAGGAAGTGGTCGAGTGCACTTGCGCCCCTCAACTGCCTACTGTTGTGCAGTAGGTAGGGCTAGCCTGTAATACGTGTTGTTGGCCTGGCCATCGAGCTATACCACGATTGCACGTAGTATAATTTGATGCAACTTGTACTAGAAGAGAAGTTACGACCCGGTTAGCAGACCGAGCTGACGATTTGGTTGGTTGAATCGCGAAATCCTTCCTTCCAGTTGAAGATTCTAACCGCTATTCTACTTTCTGCGAACGTTCATGTCGAAAAGAGAGAAAATGTGTCGTCGAAAGTATGCGATTGTGGTGCAGTGAAATCACTGCAGCGGCAACTATTTTGGTTTTGGAAGCTCCGATTTCTCCTCTCTGCACCAACTTACTACAGGTAACATAAATCAGCCGAAGAAGGCTCCATCATGTTTCGAACTCGTATTTTGGTGGGCACTCATGAACCAAATACGCGGAATAATTATTTTTAAAACATATTGCCTAATATGAATGCATTCCATGTAATGTAGAAACTAGATAGTAGATGTTGATGTAGAACATTAACCCTTTTCAAGCCAAGGGTGGAAATAACAGAGAAGTGAGAGGAGGAGGATGAACTCTTTTACAAGATGGTGGCCGAAATAAGGCATAATTTGCTCACCAATTGAGAGCAAAAATACTCCAAATTTTATGAATTTTACATTTTAATGAGATGTAAGAGGCCTCAGTCTTCCAAATCGATGTGATTTATTTGACTCGTGGCCCAGAACGCTCAATCGCCTAGGGTCGAATTTGAGCAACCATAATCATGCTTTTGGCCAAAAGGCCTCCTTAAAAAAAATTCCAAAGTCGCATCGAGCTCCCGAATGTCGATGATTTTTTTTTTACGAATACAGAAACAGCATGAATGAGAAAAAATTCTTTTACGATGATTTTCCACTACTTTCAATATTTAAAAAAAGGTCGATGCGAAAACGCATCAGTGGCCGGAAATGGGTTAACTTTCATCAGTAAGAGATAAAATGCTTCTGAGTCCTTTTCAAGATTGATAAAAAAGTCCTCCAAAATCAAAATTTCCACTCGTGTTTTACGTTTCAGACCTTCCTGAACAATTTTGGTTCTATGTCTGTCTGTCTGTCTTGAAAACCATGCTACAGGCGTAACTTCTACATTTTTCATCCGATTTCGATGAAATTTTTCAGGGATTGTGCGGGTTGGCGGGTAGATGGTTCCCTATGAAAACCATCATCCCCGGACTTACAGTAGACGCTGCGCAAGCGCAAATGTGAGATCCTTGTCACAGCTATAACTTCTGTGCTCAAACCAGTTGTTGTGTGTTTGCACATGCAACCTTCTGGTAATTGAACGAACTGTTGTGTTTTTGTTACTGTAAAAATTTGGAATACCACTATCACTTGAGAAACTACTTATGTCGATCTGACTGACTGAATTTACTGATTTTGACTGGATTATTTATCTAACTCAAAATTTGAAAATGAAATTGATGTTGAGAGGTCTGGATTTTTCCAAGTTTCCTTCTTCTACTCCCATAAAATTGGGTTTATAGACGCATATAGCACTAGTATGGCTCTTGGATAGATAGACAGACTGGTACCTTTGAGGTACCTTCTGCTCAAAAATTCTATAAACCTGTAAAAATACATCCAAATTTGAACTAAGAAATCAGAAGAAACAATTTTTTTGAACAAGTGGGAAGTTAAGGGTTAAGCTTTGGATAGGTCTCTGGAGAAAATCGTATTTTAGCAGAAAAAATGTTTGAAATAAAACAGAATTTGAAAAAATCCCAAGTTTAAGGTAGAAAGACTATAGCAACTAGTGTTAATCTTTTCTGGAATGCTCAAGAGCTCATGGAAATGTTTGAACACACAAAAAAAACTCCAAGGTGAAAATGTAGTTAACCTATTTCAAGTCAAGGGTGGAAATAACAAAGAAGTGAGAGGAGGAGGATGAACTCTTTTACAAGATGGCGGCCGAAATAAGCCATAATTTGCTCATCAATTGAGAGCAAAAATATTCCAAATTTTATGAAGTTTACATTTTAATGGGATTTAAGAGGCCTCAGTCTTCCAAATCGATGTGACTTATCCAATTCATTGTTGTTGGTAAAATGCGAAAATCTATTTTGAGGACCGGAATCCGTTTCGACTCGTGGCCCAGAACGCTCAATCGCCCAGGATCAAATTTGCGTCACCATAATCATGCTTTCGGCCAAAAGACCTCCTTTTCAAAAAAAAAAAAAAAAATTTCCTAAATCGCATCGAGCTCCCGAATGTCGAAGATTTTTTTTTTTTTTTGACAAGTATAGGAACAGCATGAACGAGGAAAAATTCTTTTAAGAAGATTACCCGTTATTTTCAATTTCTAAAAAAAGTCGATGCGAAAACGCATCAGTGGCCGGAAATGGGTTAATGTCTCTCGTCAGCAATGACAAACCAGGAGGTCAGCTGTGACCGCGGTCGGTACGGCACGCGTCCTTCAGCAACGATTCTCGGATCGGCTACTGCGGGGAAGTCGTGTGTTCGAATCTCGTCGCAGGGGCGTTTTTTTCGTGCGTCGCGGGCTCATCGCCCCCCTCGTCACACAGGGCGTTGAGGAAATGGGAAGCCATGAGCAAAATCATCAAAACAAATTCTTCCCTTTGGAAAAACAGCTGACGACGTCCGCGACGCCAGGAATGCCAGTCGGATGAAAATCCAACTTGAAATGGATGTTTTCTTTACTTCACTTACTTTTTAAGTTGCACTTACGAAGTAGGAATGCACTTATTTTGCTCTAGGCAGTATCGTAACATTGTTGTTTTTCAAATCTGACAATAGTATGAGAACCCACGTTCATCACCTCATTGTTTTGGTGGCATTCCGACAGTCAAGATCGGGGCGGCGGAGTGAAGTTACATAAACGAGGTGTGACTTCCAAAAGAATCATTTCACCGTGACAATGCATTCTTAGTTATTCGCGTTGTTGATCTTGAAAAAGTATTCAGTGTCACTCGTCTGGCTGGGAATAATATTAAAGATTCGTAATGGATCTGCTTTGCTGAATATGACTCAATATTTAGTTGCCAATCGTCGCTAATTTGCGACGTTGATCTTGATAAGATATTCAAAGTCACAGGTCTGACTAGGAATGATTATTTCATAATTTCATAGTGCATCAGGTTTGCAGAAAGTTGACTCAATATTTTCAACAACAAATCGTCATCAATACTGCAAATAAGAATTTCATGTAAAAGCAATCATGAATTGTATCCGTGAAGTGAAACAATGTGAGTTCTGCAAAATCAAAATTTTCACTCACATTCTGAGTTTTACAGCGTTCTGGGCTATTTCGGTTCCAAGTCTGGTCATTTCTACAGTTATGTCTCGAGCAGATGTATAAGAAATTGTGGTCCAATTTTGATGAAGTTTGCGCTTGTTTGGGTTGGCTCACTGACGGTTCCTTTCGCAGAACCAACAGTAACTTCTTCACACCCAACGTAATTCCCTTTAAATATAAATTTCTCTCATCTTATTGCTCACAGTGTTGATCAAGTTTGGAAAGGTAGTTGGTGAAGATTGCTCATTGATGTTATCACCTCAGTTGTGCCTAAATACGGCACCTTCATCAACAAAACCGCGGACAACATCTCAATCGTGTGGCTGATTGTCAATTTAGCCTCATTTCTACATCAACGAATTCTGCATGACGTCAATGTTATTCTAAGTGGGGAAGCTATACTACCCACCCTACATACCATTTTGGTTTATTATTTTCAATAATGAACCTTTGGAATCGACCAAGAAAAAAAAATTTTTAACACCCCCTCAAAATTTGATGGTTTACGTTTCAAGGTACGTAGAATCCAAAAATCGAAAAAAATTTGGCCGTCCGTCCGCCGTCCGCTGTACGCGGCACTTTTGCCACTTAGCATTGACCGATTTTGATGAAATTTGGTATGTAGGCTCCATTTGGGGTCTAGTTGTGCCCCGAAGCTTTTGGTTGATGTAGGTCACTCCTAAGGGTTCCAAAATCAATTTTGAAATTTTGAAAACGCCCTAACTCAAAAAATTTCGATATAAAGGTATTGTTTTTCCTTCAATTTAAGATTCTATAGAATTTTTGGGATTTTTTGAGACCACGCGGAGCTCTGTAGGACAAACCGTTCGCTCCCTACGAAAATTTAAGGGTTTATATTGAAATATATATATATATATACTATTGAAATATATATATATATACTCCTAAATCAAAACACGAGTGTGATTCGCAAAAGAGGCCTAATCTCCGTTCAAATTAGAGCTGACCGAAATGCAATCGATGGTTGGTAATTTCGATTTTTTTTTTGTTGATTTTTTTGATTTTTTTTTTCTTTTTCTCTTCATATTGGATGGTTGGTGATTTTACAGACGAGTGATCTATATAAAAATAATAAACCGTTGTGTAATAATTTGCAGCGTTTTTTCCGTCTTTTAGTAATGGACATCTTTGGATTCCAAATTTTGCACTCTATCCACCTGTTATGTAGGTAGTACTAATATTGGACTTTGAAAACTTTAATATTCGTGACAAATGTGCGCAATCGCCTTGGAAGCTGGACCTGTGCATGTATCAGTTAACCCAATGGAATTTTTGAGGCGCTCGTAGTTGGAGATGCATTCTCGGTTGCCCAAACTACCGTTGACCAGACTTAAATTTGTTCATTACTTGTTTATTTCTGATATAAATCGTACAATATTGAAAGTATACAATATTACATAAATACAGTGTGTCCCAGGGGCTACCTACTGCCTACTGGGAGGCGCTATCTACTGCCCCCCTCCCTCATCCGCGAAAAAATTCATTTTTTCCCCCGTTCAAACACAAATTTTTTCCCCTACATTCGATTGTATTTTTTAAAAATATACCATCGGAAAGCTGATATTCTGAAGAAGTTTTTCCTGTGGAGTTTTCTCTCAAAAACAGTGTCTATGTATACTCTTGCCTTTATTTAAAGAGCTCTGGACCACGGGTTCCAAAACCCCTTCCCTGCCAAGAGGTGGCAACGTTGCAAGGTGCTCACCTTGGGGTCTCAACTCACAACCCTTCGCGGTCAAAACCCATCATCCCTCTTCCTTCTTCCTCTTCTATCAACATACAATTTAATTATTTATCGTTCGGTGAACATTTTTTGTAATTTAAATTCGTAACGTACTAATTATTCTGATGAAAATGGGTCCAAATTTCCTGTAATTCGGCGAAGAGGGCGTAATTCGTTTGGGTGGATTGGCCGGGAGAGGGCTGCTGAGTTTTAATCGTACCTGCCGTGTACCTGCCTGCTGTGTTTATACTCGATATGTTCAATTTTTCTCGCTGATCACGATTTTGGTGATGGGATGATCGAAATAATTTGTGAATCAAGTGTGCATTTGCAGAAGAGGGTAAACTGTTGGGGGGTTCACGGGCGGAGGGGTCGCGCAGGTATACCTCAACCTTCCGCTGGGGCTCGGATTCTTGCAGCGATGCCGAAACTAAGGGGGCCTTCAAAAATCCCAGAGCTCTTTAAATAAAGGCAAGAGTATAATAAGTGCTGAAAATCGGGTCGAAGAGAACTAAATTTGAGGTTTTTCTTTCCGCATAAGATCTGCTCAAAAACTTTTGTTTGGCATCAGGGAGATGGGAAATTTAACACTATTTCCATCAGTGTCCTTATTTTCACATTTACGCGATAAATTAAGCTTGTTATGGTAATTTTAGTGGTGTTAAGGTCAAAAACACGGAAAAGATTGAAATAGGATAAATGGGGATGAATATGGAGGAAAAACGACAGCTCCAACCATCTACTATGTGCTACCCCGTTTTACTGCTTTATTCCAACTTTAGTTGTACAACGATGTGCTCACTTTGTTTGTTGCGGTAGCAGGGGAGAGCTGTCTCTACACTGCATGCAGATACATCTGTACATGGATATGTCTTATGATGGCAATTTAAATGATGAGCTCACTCAGCTGATCAATGACCACTCAGGCGCCTTCAGCATTCTCCATTGACCCGCCCTCTCGAATTTCAGGTTCCTGCGTTCAACAGGAGAGACAATGGCCTTGGAGCTCACTCAGCTGATCAGTGATCATCAACTTTGATGATGTAAAGAAGTGTGTATCGATTGACCCTGCCTCTCAAATTTCAGCTTCCTGCGTTCAACAGCATCAGAAAAAAAACGTTGCATTGTTTTGTGTGTCGAAAATTTTGGAATGACCCCCATAACTAAGAAATATTCATGTCAAAAAAATGTTATGGCCCAAAGTTGTTGTAAATTAGTTGTAGGATCAGTCCCTGAAGTTTGGATCATTAATTCTGAAACACCCTGTGGAAAATATATACTATATAGAAAATGTACAGAAATTCATACAGATCATGTCCAAATACATATACACAAAATTTGGGTTTAGTTTGGCCTACTCAATCGCCAGGTCTAATAAAACCTACTTTTCGTTCCTTTATCGTCATAATTTCCCAATTCATTTCAAGTTCCAAGAGGCCCGTTGTAATTTCAGAACTTCATCCAAGTCATACGAAAACTCGTAGAAAACCTATACAGATTTTTTAATATCATTTCGTTACATACGTGAGTATTTTTTAATCATCTTGCGGAACGAACTCTTGTTGATGTTCAGTGTGCAGGCAGGTAGCAGTACGAGTATCTCAAGAGTTTGAGCGTGGTCTTGATTTTTCATGGTCCTGGTGATCCTCATCGCAGCGGTAGGGTATTTCTACACGATGCCTGTACTTAACAGTCCACCAAATCCTCATCTAAATTACCGTTATTACTCCAGCCGTGATTACTTACTCGAATGGACAGAATGCGTGAGTGAGCGTCGGGCCGGTTTGACTTTATTATAAGGATTTTACTTTCGTTTTCACGGGGAACCCAACCAGCCCTGGCGGACCCTTCGTTGCCATCTTTAGTCCACTGACAAGGTATGTCCTCACTCTCACCTACCTGTCTGCCACTGACCACCAACACACCTCGGAAAGCACGTAATCCCTTTCAAGGAGAGTTGCCCAGTAGTTTGGTAACCAATCTACAAACGCCTTATTTCTAGGCTTCTGAGTTCTAAAAGTTATATTCCAAAAATCCTGTCGAGCCAGTGTGGCACATAAAAGCTCCTTTCCGTTTATAATTTTCAATACTGAACATTCGGAATCGAGCAAGAAAGAACCTTCCTCAAAATTTGATGGCTTAAAGTTCAAGGTTTGTAGAATCTTAACCCTACGACGTCACACATAAGTTTTTGTGACATGGAGCTCACACAGGGGTACAAATGTACCCCAACTTACAAAAAATTAAAATCTTGTGTCTGTTGCCATTTTTAAGTGAAATTATTGTTGCTTAAAATTCTATAAGCATCTAAACAATGATAAAAATTATTGGGGGTTCAAAAAGGTAATAGTTATATTTTTTATTGGACATTCCTGTTGAAAACCAATTTTCAAAACTGTTAAATATCGCTTCTCATTCAAAATTTGAAATAAAATTTGTTCGATATGACCTTTGTCGGCCTTTGTTAATTTTGATTATGCAAGTTTGCAATATTCTGAGTTGGAGGAAAAAATTGGCATCCAAATCCAATGAGTAGTTTCCTTATTTTACTACCCCAAAGATCACCCTTCTGTGATGCACTTGAACCCCTATTCTGCTACTTCTGAGCGTTCCCATCTTCCCAATAAAGGTCATGTGCAATATTCTTACGTAGAAATTGTAGTAGGGTAAAATGAGCGGTTCTAGCACAGTCACTAGGCATCTCAGCAGCAGTGATCTGTGGTGTCGTGTAACCTCCATGTCAACTTGACCCCCTTCCCCAACCACCCTCCGTTTCCGTATCAGTGCTCTGTGGTGTCATGTAACCTCCGTGGCAACTCCACCCCCCTTTGTCCTCCATCTCCCAAATCATAAGGGATCATCTCCCAATTCATAGGGGACCATCCTCTAATTAGGATGTAACCTCCGTGGCAACTCCACCCCCTTCCCCAACTCCTACCAATTCATAGGGGGTCATCCTACCATTCAAAAGAGATCATCCCCAATTCATAGGGGACCACCCTCTAATTCTGCATCACCTGTGGTGTCATGTAACCTCCGTGGTAACTCCACCCCCTTCCCCCACCTCCTACCAATTCATAGGGGGTCATCCTACCATTCAATAGAGACCATTCCCAATTCATAGGGGACCACCCTCCAATTCTGCATCAGCTGTGGTGTCATGTAACCTCCGTGGCAACTCCACCCCCTTCCCCCACCTCCTACCAATTCATAGGGGGTCATCCTACCAATTCAAAAGGGACCGTCCTCAAATCATAGGGGACCACCCTCCAATTCTGCATCACCTGTGATGTCATGTAACCTCTGTGGCACTTTCACCCCCTCACCAACAAATTGTTGTGGCATGGTGGCTCGGAACAGTGAGGATCCAAAAAGAATTGGCTTACCTATAATGTTTCCAGGGATTCACACTGGGGTAAATTTGAACCCCAAAGAGTTTGAAAATACACACTGGGGTAAATTTGTACCCCAAAGAGTTTGAAAATACTCACTGGGGTGATTTTGTACCCCACCACGAAAAAAGACGCGAAACACTCGAATTCTCAGAGCCAAACGGACTCGGGACAGTGCGTTTCCCGCTCACAGGGGTACCAAGATAATTTACGTGGGTCCCATTCGGGCGGGAAAATTTTTTTCGCGAATGTGCACCCAAAAATAGGAACAGTGGGGTACAGCTGTACCCAGTGTGAGGTCCTAGGGTTAAAATTGCATAACAAATTTTCCGTCCGTCCGCCATATGCCGATCATACATTTAGCCCAGTTTTCTTTGACCGATTTTGATGAAATTGATAACTCCATTGTAGTTATATTCAGCCTATTCTAGGGGGTGAACAACGGGGGACACATTATCAAAACTCAGTCACTCGTAAACATTCGATTTTCAGGTGTTGTTTTTTCCAAAAATTGAAATTTCAACGATTTTTTAAGAATTTAATGACAATACTCAGAGCTCTGTGGAACCAACTGTTCGCTATGGGGATAGATGATTACCTTATTAACGAATGTTCCAAGAAGTTTTCATCAATTTATGATAGTGTACAGTTTTCAAAATGAGACCACCCAGATATCAACAATGTGAAATGCGCATTTATTCTTCCTACTATCAAATTCTGTAGGGTCATCAGCTATTGACATTCAAATTATTGAATTTTAAATTGCTAATAAATTCAGCCCCTTGTAACTGATTCACTGGTTCTTTCTGAATTTGAAAGTCGTTTCTATATCGAAGTCCTTCAATATAATTTAGGACAATCAGGTACTTTGGATAGACATTTGACAAGCTTTTACAATATCGGAGTAGGGTTTTAACTGTATTTTAAGAAAACCTGTAATCAATTCAGACCGTGACACGAGAGCGCGGGCAGGAGCAGTGAAATCCAGCTGGGTCCATTACAAAACGAAGATCAAGGGTGTACGGGTCATAAAGTAGGTGAGGTTGCAGGTGGTTTGAGACAACCTTCAGAATAACAACTCACCTGCCTATGAATGGGAAAACTGTGTGATTGAACTTTCACGAAAACAATTTCGAGCTTTAATTTTAAAAAATGTGCGTCTTGTTGCTCAATAGGTACCTGAATATTGCCCTAGATATTGCCTATTGCCCTAGATTTACGAGCTCTGGTCTATTAACATTTGTGAAAATTATTGTAGATTGGTGAATTGCGGGTAGGTGCCAAAAAAAACACACGTTTCGGGTGGAAATCACCCGTTTTTGTGATGTTTTGTGAGGAAGATCATGTATTTATGCATCGAAGTTTAGTGTTCTGGCCGTCCACTCATCAAGCTTAACTTCCTTGTAGTGATTTCCACTGGTTCCCACGAGATTATGTACTTACTGAATTTCTGGGCTCGAGGATGAACTCTTGAGGAGTCAGCTCTATGGTTCTTTTAGTTGATTTAAAGTTCTTTGATCCTTCATACCACTTCCAGTAGTCTCAAAACGCTGTGTTCACTGTGAACAGCAGAAAAATAGGCTTTATAATTCGTACAGGTGATCTGACTTGCCTGACTTATTCCTAACCCATCCCGGATCTTCAAGAGGATGATTACAGAAATTTCAGTGTCCTAAATGAACGGTATCGCTCACCCACCCAATCGAAACCTCAAAAAGGTACTTCAGCTCGTTATACTTGATCAAGTTCAACTCGATGAATTCAAGAAAATTGACTGAAAAACGCTGCAAATTATTACACAATGGTTTATTATTTTTCTATATAGATCACTCGTCTACAAAATCACCAACCATCCAAAATGAAGGAAAAAAATAAAAAATAAAAAATAAAAATTAAAAAATTAAAAAAATTCAAAAAAAAAGCAAAATCACCAACCATCGATTGCATTTTGGTCAGCTCTAATTTGAACGGAGATTAGCCCTCTTTTGCGATTCACACTCGTGTTTTGATTTATATATATACCTATATATTTCAATATAAACCCTTAAATTTTAGTAGGGAGCGAACGGTTTGTCCTACAGAGCTCCGCGTGGTCTCAAAAAATTCTAAAAATTCTATAGAATCCTAAATTGAAGGAAAAACAATACCTACCTTTATATCGAAATTTTTTGAGTTAGGGCGTTTTCAAAATTTCAAAATATTATAGAAAAGGGGTCATGAAGTGAATTTGGATCCATTTCCATATTGTTACAGTAGGCACCACCAGTCTAGCACATAAAGGGAAGTTGGGCTTGCTATTCCCCATAAAGGGAAGTTAGCTCATATTGGAAAGACGATGATCTGATATCTACAACGTGTATTAAATATTATCCATCTCCTACGCAGTACCTACGTCATGTGTAGTATCCATCCGTTCGATGAAGAACCCTTCTTTCTGCAACCTCCTCCATGCTCTTCAGAACGGTTGTCTTGGACTTTTCTAGGATCTACTAACTATAATGGGCTTGCTGGAAATCAAGCGATAAAATTGTACGTTTATCGATCGACATCGGCCAGTGGGTGAGCGCAAATTTAAATTCTCAGGTCTATGTTATAGGAGTATGAAGAAGCATTACTACCTACCCAGCTTGGTTGTTTAGTAATAACCATGATAATTGAATTCGATGTTTTATTGACAAATTCATTACATATTATTGTTAAGTATTCATGTAAAAATTCATGTTTTATCGTTGAATGGTTAGAACCGAGCGTTCTACTCCACATCCATTGGGACTTCCCTTGATAGACAATAAGGTATGTTTGGAATAAATCTCTGCAGCAATAATTCCTCAGATTTGAACTGAACTCCTTGTTTGAAGAGGTACAAACTCCTGGCTACTGGTTGTTAGCCTCAGCACCTTGACGTATTTGATAACCGGTCATTAGTTATTCTAAACGTCTTGAGTATTTTAACGCTTCGATCACCTCGATTGGTAGATGTCGAAAGAATACCCTAATTAATAAAAGTCAGGTTGACCTTCAGCGAAGTTCCTTTAACATTTTAGGATAAAAGTCAAATGGCAAACGGTTTAAGAGTGTCGTAACAGTTTTAATGAGAATTTAGGGGAAAAAATGGATCCATAGAGTCCATGAAGGACGACAGGTTGTTGCGTTTTGGCCCACATCATTTTGTGGTAGGGAGTCGTCTAGTGAGATGGATTACCATTCTGGAGCCGATGGTCTTGGGTCAATTGATAGAAAGAGAGCGAGACCGTGGGGGTCGATCATTGGGTAGTTGGATTCCATATAATATTTTTGTCTTAGTACGTCTATCTGCAGTCTGTGGCACGTGTGCTCTCTTCATTGCCGATAGGTCACGCAAATTTGTGATAATATTTATTTAATCTACTACTTCTCGAGTTCTTCATTACGTCCTCCCACGAGTCAAGTTTTGAAACCACCCGTACAATTTCTTACTCCCCAATGAACATAAATAATTATTCTTGGCTAGAATGAGCTATTTCTGATCTAAGAATCGGATTCAGCACCCTCGAAAACCCCAATCTTCAGCTCCTAATTTCCAGTAAGTGGTTTGAAGCACACTTTTTTTTTGTTAATTGAAAATAATTACATTTTCACAGTCGCATACTCGCAGTCACTTACAATAATACATAATTATAAAATCTAGCTCGGCTACAACTTATTAGGAATTAAGGCCATAGGCCCGTGGCACCCACAAGTATTGCCGTCATCGACTAGTATATACCATCGCCATGAGTTATTCGGTTCAATTTTTGTGTTGATTTAAAATGAGAACCACTATAACAAAATCTAGGTAATTCCTTTCAATTTAATTGATAGTAAATTCTTGAAAAAAAAAGTACAACTCATCCTACTTCTATGTATAAAAATAATGCCTATAACCTGTTCACAGCGAATCCAATACAAGCAACCACTTTCGCGCCAAACCTTTATATACTACGCACGAATACCTTATGTCAAACAGATTGGGAATGGGGTCCACTGAATGATAAACTCCTTCTTCGCCGAGCTTCTTCAGGGCTTGAAGGATGGTTTACTCAGTGAGCATACCAAGAGTCATTTTGAAGGGGGTTGGTGGAGATGCCACCATAATTATTAAGGATTAAATTGTATGTTATCTATTAAATGTAACAATAAATTAAACATCTGCATTCAGAACAAAACAATTGGTCAAATATACAGGTTTATCACATCGAGAGAGAATAATCAATAATAAGTATAATAATAATTTGATTATTCTCTCTAGCTGTGATAAACTTGTATATTTGTCTAATTGTTTTTTTCTTTATTGGCATAGTATTTATTTACATTCAGCCATAATAATTACAATATCGTCTTATACTAGGTTATATTTTACGTTACAAATTAATCATAATATGTACATATTTGTGTTCCAAAACGTCAGATAATAATAGTGAAAATGATTTTCTTATATTTAAACATATTTGTTTCCATTAAATATAGTTAAACTTATTTCATTATATGTATAATACTCGTGGTCTTAAATTTGATGTTGGTGTTATTTATGAATTAAATTATTTCGCTCCAAGCATTGCTGTTCTTCTTCAGTAATAGATACTCGTAGTAATCGTAATAAACTTAGTCCCGAAATGCACGAATCTCCTGTCCAATCACTCCAACTCTATCTACAACACAGATTATACGATATTGTTCACCTCAATAAAAGTAAATCATTTTCGTCCACGGGATGGCAGTATGGGCATCAACAAAGGTGGCCTAATTGCACGCTACTCTTTACAGACGGATCTAAGGCAGGTAGTATGGTCGGCTCAGCGGTGATTGACGTGGAAGGTAATATTACCATGAAGTTGAAATTACCTGAAGAAAACAAGTAGCTACTCAGCTGAAGTAATAGGAATAATCCAAGCTCTCAATTACATTGCAGCTAATGATAGGCCTCTCAATCAACCCATAGTAATATGTTCCGACTCACTTAGTACATTAACAACAATGGGAGCACCCAACCTATCGAAATTTAAGAACCATCTTATAATGGAAGTGGTGAAATTAGTAATCAGATGTAAAAATTGTTTTGTTCTGAATGCAGATGTTTAATTTATTGTTACATTTAATAGATACCATACAATTCCTTAATAATGGTTGGTGTAATTCCCTCCAATATGGTTGGTGTCAAAATTTTCAGAATGAGGTCTAGTTCAGATTAAAAACAACAATAAACAGTTTTTCCGACCCATGTGCGTTCCCCATTAGTTGGTGTTGAATTGTATGATTGTATCATTGAAGTAGAAACTCCTACTGACGGGATCGCGAAGAAATCAATATGCTTCCTTTTCTTATTGAACAGTCCCAAACTACCCTCCAAATTTGAGTAGTAACGGGATAACACATCATAAGAAATGAAACGTTATAAGTGCATTCACGTTTGCGCATCTGCTGCTACTCTGTTGCATATTAAATACTGATGAAATCAAACTGATTTGGTGCTGTTATGTCTGGAATTAGGAAATTGACCACAGACAGCTCTAAAACCCAAAAACTAAGTTGAATTTTTGATTTTGGAGGTCTCAAATTTTTTTGATTTGCTGTAATGATGAATCAACACTCAGAACAACAGACAGACACGGAACTAAGGTTGTTCAAAAACTCTGAAATTCAAATTGGGAGTACCTAGGCTTCATATTTCGATGAATTATTGTACTTATATCTTTCAGCGGTGGAGTGCAGGAGTGAGAGGGGGTAATTTTCTGACCGCTGCATATTTCACGTCAGAGAACTGAAAATTGTTTTTAGACCAGAACATGTTCTAAGATCTTGTGCCAGATATAGGCACATAATTAAATAAAAGTCGAAAATAGAGCTATCCTATCAATCCCAAGGTGTTCTAGAAACCCATAATAAATTGTTGATAAGCTATACCTACCTACCTAATGTGGACAGCGGAGGCGTGTCTCGAGCCGGTTGATCCAGGAGGAAGGAAAGCAAGGACGCTGGCAAGGCAGGTTTGCTTCAGACTGACGATGAAGTGGAGGGGTTGTTGTGGCTACTGGAGCCTGGAGGCTCGTCAGGGGCTCGTCACTGGAGCGTTGAGCCCCCAAGAATCAACTGAGAGGCGAGAATGGAGTCACTTTTGACATGGTATGACTGGAAAACGAAGGGAAAATCCTCCATTCTGCCGTTAGAGCGGAAAATATCTGAATATTGAAACATTGGAGGGTTATTGCTTGATTGATCGATTCTCGATCGATTCCATGGGCATCATGCTTTCACTCACACAACCAACCAATACGTTATACCTATGTGCTGAATTAACAGTGTGGAACCCTAATGAAAGTTACCATTATACTACGCACGACTGACATAGATTGTCTCCTATGAGCGTATGAGCCCACTGCGCATGTGCGAATGAAACCCGTACCTCATGCTGTTCTTGATTGCTGGTTCACAGTGAAACTAAAGATGTGATCACAGTCTCTAATTTGACTGAATTAGGTCTTATTTGATCCCTCAAGAATTCCACAGTTGTCAGATATCGACTACTGTCTTCACAATGTTCAAATTTCCTCTCCTGAAAAATTCAAATGGGGGCGATTCAACACGACCAACTTTTCTCATATTTTTGAGACCCTATAATCTCAACTTTTTTCACTTTTGAGAAATCAAATAGTAATTCCCATGATTTTTTTGAATCGAACCACTTCTCTCAGTTTCCGTGCGTTAATAACTCGGTTATATTCATTTCCCAACAAAAACTCAGAAAAAGTATGTCTTCAATTTGACCACATTTTCATCCCTAGCTTTTGGTTGAAAAAAATTAGTATTAAATTATTATTATTCAATTTATATACACTCCGCTCAAAATTAAAACACCACTATCCATTTCTTCTTTTGTTCCCTTCTTTTTTCACTTATCAAGTTTTAATCCATTTGCACACATTATATTTAAAAATAAAGGAAGGATAAGGTAGGTTGCAAAAAGCATAGGTACATTCTTGAATAAAAAGAAGGGAAACGAAAAGCGAAAAAAAGAAAGGGAAAAAAACGAAGAAGAAAGAATGAAGTGAACAAACGAAGAAATGAATGAATGAATATGCTTTTTATTGTCATTATACATAAAACATATATAACAATCGTCAATAAACAGTTATAAAATCAAACAATAGTAAAAATAGTCCTATAAAAAGTAACATGTCATAAAGTAGGTAATAATGTAAAAAATAATTTAAAAAAAGAGGAAACCGGTCATTCAATGTAAAAACAAGACAATAATGAAGATAACAAGTTGCGTGATGCACTAAATCCGCTGCCAGAGGGGAGCCACGGCCCCGCCCGGGCCCACCCTACATGGTGGCGTCTCAAAACCAAAAACGCAAACGGCTCAAGAAAGAGCATGAACGCACCAGAGGGCGCGAAATGGGTGGTGGTATTCTACTTTTAAACAGGAGTGTACAATGTAAAAAATAATATAATATTATTATTATATATAATATAATATTAATATTATTATTAATACAATATTATTCATAATATAATATTATTATATTATAAACCACACAACAAAATTTGAGGGTTCCAACCAAGAACTTGCATTCTAGTTTTTTAAAGTTGGTACTTACAGAAAAAAAACGTCTGCCAAGTTGGGTGGGCAGTATAGCTTCCTCACTCATTGTAACATGGACGTATAGAATCAGTTGGCGAAAAAATTATGATTCAAAGAGTTATTGAATACCAAAATATTAGCGGTCCACCGTCTAGGACCTAACCCACACAATCCCTGAAAATTTCATCGAAATTGGTTGAATAGTAGCGGAGTTTTGGTTGAAACAATAAATTTAAAGTTCGCGCATGCGCAGCGGCTATTGCTTGACCAATTTGATTGAAACTTATAGGGTGTCTCTCTTAGAAGTTAGTCCCTAACTAACCTCCAAATTTGAGCAAAATCGGTTCATTAGAAACCGAGGTTCCAGGAAATTCACGTTTGCGCATGCGCACTCGCTCCTATTGGTCCGAAGGAGCTGAAATTGATAGGGGACCGTCTAGTACCTAACCCGCACAATCCCTGAAAATTTCATCAAAATCGGACCACAGGTTAGTATAGTTATGCCCGGGACAAGGATTGACCACAGACAGACCGACAAACAGACAGACAGACACGGAACCAAAATTGTTCGGGAAGCTCTAAAACGCAAAAAGCAAGTGGAAATTTTGATTTTGGAGGACATTTTTTTTTCACTTCTTTCACGAATATAAAGCTTCCCTACCTTCGGTAGTGAGGAAGCAAAATGCGATGATCTGTGTCTTTTTCGAATTCATCCACTATACATCATATTTGCTACCTACTGAATTCGATGAAATTTCCAGAGGTACTCGTACTGATGAGGAAACTATTTTGTCATATCACCGAAACTCTTTCGACCTGATGCTACAAAATATGGACTCTTCAAATTCAGTCATACGTTCCAAAATAGCTATTACCGTTATTAGCACATTGCTTTTCATGATTCACTGCAAGCTGAAGACTGGGGGTGCAGCAGGTCGTCCAAACACGTCTTAAGGTCTCAATTAGCATTGATATCTTCCTTTGAACTAGAAATTGCCACAGGAAAAAACCTAGTTATCAAACAAACTAACTCTGTTTTTGATGCCTCTAAAAATCGTCAACCTTTATTTTCATTCTCACTAATTATAATGACTTTCTGGGACCTCCGCATTTCCTAGGCCTATTCCGCTCGTGATGTCCTAAAAATGTGATGGTGGATCGCGGAAGCCTTGCTTGATAGATGTGACCTTGACACGGCAGGGCTGATTTGTCAGGGTGTCCACCTTGACTTCCAGTGGCGAGCTCTCCTGTTTTTCCCCCATTTTCGATTTGATTCGGGCGCGTGAAGAGCGAAAGTAGTATTTAGAAGAAGGTCGTCCGAGGTCCAGCACATCACTCACGATGAGATCATTCTTTCAACGGATCTTGAAGCGTTCCTTAGGATATTTTGAAGGTGTAGGTCCCAATTATGTTGGTTGAGGTTTCAGCTCAGGCTGATCTTTCCGATGGAAGTTTTCCGAAATGAAAAAAAAAGAAAAGGAGTAACCTCTGGGTCATTTTGGTAATAATCGGCAAATACCTTGTTCTGGACTGACTGACGGTAAAGGTCGCTCTGATATTGGAGGTGGCTCCTAGTAGGTAGGCGCAGTTAGTTTTTGTCCAATGGGGATTCAACTTTACATGAATACTACCTATGTGTGGTAGTTATACGAAAGCTCTCTGGATACACTCCAATTATTCCACTGTGATCCGGAGGTTGACTCGTTGATTTACGAAAATAACCGAACAATTACCCGGTTGTGGGACCCGCATCTCTGGTTACGCGTGAAGAATCAGAGCGTGGAACCGTACGGGCAGGTTTCCACGTTTTCGGACCACACGTGGTTCCTAATCCACGACAAGTCGGGCCCGCAGGTGATTAGAGACGCACGCTGGACTGCGTCACGCAGAACAGTTTTTGTTCGCACATTGGGCGCAGTTTCGTACTGCTGATCGGCAAAGGCAGTACAAAACATTGTATTAACGAACTGTATGTCGCGCAGGCCTGTGCTGCGCTGCTCCTCGCCTCAACAACCACCCTACTGTTTGCAGATTGAAAGAATGCGGATGGTTAGGTGAGGTGTCCATGTGTATTACAATCCCAAAAACATCGTCCTTCTTCTACCTTCCACTCAAGCCAGGGAAAATGAGACCGAGGGTTGTTGACTACCGACCGATGATGAAGTGAACGGATTGATTTATTACAGGCAAAACAAAACAAATACAGAACACTAATAAAAAATAAAATAGGTTTCTTACCCTTGGGAAAGTATTATCAATTAAGAGAATGTACAGTCATTCATTCAAAAATAAAATCACGCTTCCAGTACCTAAAGGATGATGCTTCTTTCAAATTTTAAAGGCGACTGAAGAGTAAACAGAAGGGCAAGTGAACTCACATTCGAGATAAAAATTACACTAGATTACAAAATTTAGGGGTGGTCTGGCTGCCTCGTTCTTTCATCACTTTTCTTATGGTATTTGGTGCGCTGAATCCGAATCTGACGTCAGTTTTTTTTGTTTACGTCGGATTTTCAAGATATAGCTAGTTTTAAGATTTTTCTAGTTCTCACTTTTCTTCATTTTTTAGTGAAAACTCATCTTGCTCAAATCTCCTCAAAAAGTACTCAGACTTATAGGAAATTTCATGTAGAATCCGAATATGTACTTAGTTTTTAAGTAAAACTGTGTTAAACCCCCTATTTTCCACAAAACGTATCAAAAAACAACCGGTTTTCAACGTTTTTTCTTCGGGTTTTCCCTTACATTTTGCCACTTGAAAAAAAAATTAAAGCTAAAAAAAATGTTCTCGGGCTTTTACTTTGTAGGGGGGACACCCCAGAGGAGAATGAGACCAATCACAGCCTCCTAAACCCACTAATATGCAAGGAATGAGCTTTTTCATGGCACTGAGATGAAAATTCACAAAAACCGTTAGTTAATTTTTCGAGATCAGTATGTGCGTTCTAAATCTGTTTTCCTCAAATGGATTTTCCTTTCTTCCACATTTTTTATGCTTTTCACCTATTAAGAGTAAGATCGAAAATAGGTAATCATAGGGGGAGTAAATGATAATTGGGAAACTCTTGATTTGTTAAGTGATTTTAATTCAGTTTTACAAACGAAACACAATAAACTGCAGAAAAGTTAACGGTGTAAATCTGTTTCATGAAGGCTCAGATGAATCAAAAGTTGGTAAAATGTTTGGTTATTCCTCCACCTCAGAGGTTCCACCAAGATATGAAAACCATGGAAGAACGGTACAAGGTATTGGGACGTTCACATGATGGCGGACTATTGTTGGACCTTAAAGTTGTAAAGAGATTTACCTCAGGCTGCGAAGTTTTCTCTACATAGATTCCGGCGATGAAACCTCTGAGGTGGAGGAATAACCAAACATTGTATACTATTGATTCATCTGAGCCTTCATGAAACAGATTTACACCGTTAACTTTTCTTCAGTTTATTGTGTTTCGTTTGTAAAACTGAATTAAAATCACAAGAGTTTACCAATTATGATTAACTCCCCCTTTGAGTACCTACCTATTTTCGATCTTACTCTTAATAGGTGAAAAGCATAAAAAATGTGGAAGAAAGGAAAATCCATTTGAGGAAAACAGATTTAGGAAGGCACATACTTATCTCGAAAAATTAACTAACGGTTTTTGTGAATTTTCATCTCAGTGCCATGAAAAAGCTCATTCCTTGCATATTAGTGGGTTTAGGCGGCTGCGATTGGTCTCATTCTCCTCTGGGGTGTCCCCCCTACAAAGTAAAAGCCCGAGAACATTTTTTTTAGCCTTAGTTTTTTTTCAAGTGGCAAAATGTAAGGGGAAACCCGAAGAAAAAACGTTGAGAACCAGTGTTTTTTGATACGTTTTGTGAAAAATAGGGGGTTTAACACAGTTTTACTTAAAAACTAAGTATATATTCGGATTCTACATGAAATTTCCTATAAGTCTGAGTACTTTTTGAGGAGATTTGAGCAAGATGAGTTTTCACTAAAAAATGAAGAAAAGTGAGAACTAGAAAAATCTGAAAACTAGCTATATCTTGAAAATCCGACGTAAACAAAAAAAAACTAACGTCAGATTCGGATTCAGCGCACCAAATACCATAAGAAAAGTGGTGAAAGAACGAGGCAGCCAGACCACCCCTAAATTTTGTAATCTAGTGTTATCCTTCCTAACAATTGGCTAAGTGGAGGGGCTCTCTACCTTATTATGACTCTGGATTATGACTACTGAGGTTCGGCCTTCCCCAGCCTGACCCAACAGGCTACCTAAGATTTTGGGACAGGTAGTCGTCTATGTCAGTAGGTATACCCTTCGAGAAATTGGCCAACCGCATTCTTTCTATCTGCGAACAGTACTACCTACTCGAAGTCTAGTACAGACTCGTGCTTCGTCGATTGCATACTGGTGGACTGATATCCACCCAGCCTTGATATTTTTCTACAAATGAGATTTTCGCCTTGGTACGATCTATGAATGCATTTTGAATGTTTCATTTCAAAACCTGACAATTCAGCGCAGTCCTCTACAACCAATTTGCAGGTTCGTGATGTCATTCGGGTTCCTCAAACGAAATGGCTGGTTGTCATGGAAATTCCGTTGAGTTTAGTTGTGATTGAACCAGCAATAACTTATTTTCTGCAAATAATGCCTATTTACTAATACCTACCTAAGCCCCTTTACACGACCCTATCATGCCTCCCTGTCTCGGGGCCAATCGCCCTGCGCCCTGAAAACTTTGCGTTTTTTGGGTGGACTTTCCTTCAAATCCAGGGAGATTAGCTGGGTAGCGTCCCCTCTAGTTTTTCCTGAAAGAGACGTGAGAAAGGCCCTTAGTGGAAGTTGGACCCTGCCTCCCTGTGTGTAGGGAACTTGTAGAAAGGCAGGATCGGGTCGTGTAAATGGAACCCCTAGACAAGGACTGAGGAAAACGGCGACAGGAAGATCGTGGCAGGATGCAGTGACAGGGAGGTCGTGGCAGGGTCGTGTAAAGGGGCCTTTTGGGAAAAAATATTGTTTAGTAATGCATGCATTCCAGGGGACGTCCCATTGGATAAGCATTAGATCAGTTAACCAGTTGGTAAGCGATAAAACTGTTTCACTGGATGTAATTTGGTTTATTAGTTTAGGCAAGAAATAGTGACCCCCCCCCCACCATTATCCACCATAACATTTCTAGGGGCATGGGAGCCTCGAATCTGAAGAGCATTTTAAAATCCATGATCTACGATACCCAATATGCTATTTCGAGTTCACCCCCCCCCCCTTCCATCACCAATGGTGCCAGTCTGGCACCAAAGCGGGAATACGTCGTAACATTGAACTTTCATCTATTAGTTTTAGTAGGCGGTCCGTCGAGGTTCACATCCGTATTCAAGGTGAAACACAAAAAAAAAAAAGAAAAAAACACGAAATATGCGGTTTATGGTGTCCTGGCACCATAGTGGCACCACTATTAGTTCCATGGTGGTACAGAGAATAATTCATGAAAATCCGGAGGTATAATGAGAATTTTTCCTCAATTTCAAAGGTTGTGTACAATTAGTAAGCAGTAAAGGAACCGAAATATTGAAAAATCGGATATTTTATGAATATTATCCCCCACTTGCCCCCTCCCATTGCGAATTTTGGTACTCTGGTAAAATTATGTACAACTCGGAAGTTATTTGAGTCAAACAAAAAAGAAACACACAAATCGGTTGGAAATTGAGGCCTGGGCAGAGTTTACAGGATTATGCCGGCAAACGCACGTTTTTTAAGCATTAACCCCCCCTTTCCCCCCTTAAAAAGCAAAATTCAAAATTTCGGCGCCGTAGTGCACAACTAGATAGTTTTCCGCGTCGATGAAAAAAAGAACCACAAAAATCGGTTGAGAACTAAGGCCTGGGCAGACGACACAAGATTATGCCCAAAAACGCACGTTTTTTTAGCATCAACCCCCCCTTTCCCCCCCTTAAAAGGCAAAATTCGAAATTCCGGCGACGTAGTGCACAACTAGATAGTATTCCGCGTCGAACAAAAAAAGAACCAGGAAAATCGGTTGAGAACTAAGGCCTGTGCAGACGACACAAGATTTTGTCACACACACACACACATACACACACACACACACACACACAGACATACACCTATGGTTTTTGTCGCGGATTTGGATTCAGAATGGTCTAAAACGGATTACTGTGTGGTTATTTTTTTCTTTCTGTTGAGTGTTGTCCAACATCACCCCAGATCGATCGCATAAGGACGCCCAAGTCTTACTGTGGGACGTCCTAAAAACGTCAGCTTCATGGTAAGTTTACCAACCGTTTGCTACAAAGCAAGTCACAGAAAATTCAGGTCGCCAGAAATGCAGCAACACAATGCAGAATTTTCTGGCTTCAAATTCAGTCATTCGACTCATAATTTCTTTTCACCTAAAATTCTCAGGGTATCTCGAAACCAGTACTGCAGGAATACATTTCTACATCTAATTTGAAACACGTTTTCCCTCTTAGAACTTTTTTTACTTTGCATATTTTCGTGTCTTCGACTTTTTGGTACTAAAATGGTCATAATTTCCTCATTTTCCATGCAAATTAAAATATGAAAATTTAAAATTTTCCATGTGACGAGTTCCTGATTAGTTCAGAAAAATTGTACACTAGGATAGTCTATTTACCTCTAATTTAAGAATTTGTCAATTTCTGTGTTTTTTGTTTTCAAACATTTTGGTGATTTTCCCCTGCTAAACGCGATCTTCTTCAGAGGCCCTCAAAGCTTAAAACATGTTATGTTTACTATGAAATATAGGGAGGAAATGGTGTTTAATGCGAAAAAAAAAAATTGGTTGCCTGTAAAGTCGGTATACGGGCGAAAGTTTTATTACGTGACAACGACTTTGAGTGGTAAAATAATTTTAATGGCCTTGGAGCTCACTCAGCTGATCAGTGATCACTCAGGCGCCTTCAGCATTCTCCATTGACCCGCCCTCTCAAATGTCAGCTTCCTGCTTTCAACAGGAGAGAAAATGGCCTTGGAGCTCACTCAGCTGATCAGTGATCACTCAGGCGCCTTCAGCATTCTCCATTGACCCGCCCTCTCAAATTTCAGGTTCCTGCGTTCAACAGGAGAGGAAATGGCCTTGGAGCTCACTCAGCTGATCAGTGACCACTCAGGCACCTTCAGCATTCTCCATTGACCCTGCCTCTCAAATTTCAGCTTCCTGCGTTCAACAGGAGAGAAAATGGCCTTGGAGCTCACTCAGCTGATCAGTGATCACTCAGGCGCCTTCAGCATTCTCCATTGACCCGCCCTCTCAAATGTCAGCTTCCTGCGTTCAACAGGAGAGAAAATGGCCTTGGAGCTCACTCAGCTGATCAGTGATCACTCAGGCGCCTTCAGCATTCTCCATTGACCCGCCCTCTCAAATTTCAGGTTCCTGCGTTCAACAGGAGAGGAAATGGCCTTGGAGCTCACTCAGCTGATCAGTGACCACTCAGGCACCTTCAGCATTCTCCATTGACCCGCCCTCTCAAATTTCAGCTTCCTGCGTTCAACAGGAGAGAAAATGGCCTTGGAGCTCACTCAGCTGATCAGTGATCACTCAGGCGCCTTCAGCATTCTCCATTGACCCGCCCTCTCAAATTTCAGGTTCCTGCGTTCAACAGGAGAGGAAATGGCCTTGGAGCTCATTCAGCTGATCAGCTCACTCACCAAGTATGCCTATCTCTCTCGCTCTGTCTCTCTCGTTCTTAGGCGGGCTAACTGTGCTCGAGTGGAAGGGACGCGTGCCTCTCACTCGCTCTCATTGTGAGCGCATAACGTGAGCGGAGCGTAACGCAGTTTCTTGAAGTGTCACCCGGCAAACCAATTTATAAGACGTTGTCACGTCAAAAAAAGTATTGTTCTTGCAAAAATTGAGTGGTTTCTTTTCTTTTTTCCAATGTATTCAAAGTGAAAGAAGTTGCTTCCTAAGCGGGTTAAATAAGTTGTAAACTAAGCTAAGAGGGAAAAGTTGTTGCAAATTAGTTATAAAATTCTTGGAGTATTGTTGATTGGTTTTGAGACACTGTAATAGTAAACCTACTCATGAAAGTTCAGAGTGGGCAAGTTTATGTACTTGTCGCTAAATATGTCACATGACATGTCTGGTTCTATGTGAGGGAGACCTACTGCCCACTCAACTCGGCAGACGTTCATGCTTGGGAATAGGAGGCCCTATGCCACTTCGAGCAATGAGCACGTTCGTCTGAGATTGCTTTGAAAGCTCAGAAGAATAAATAGCTCCGAGGAAAAAATGAAACGCCCATTAGCGGTTAGAATTAAGAGAAACGTGTCGCAAGGGTTGGATAACTAGTTAAAAGTTGAGTAACGAACTGTTCATTGCTTGAAGCGCTCCCGTCGTCATGCGACCGTCGTATCTCCTAACTTCAATACGAGCACTTACATGACATACTCGCCCTAAGAATAAAAAAAAAAACATTTCACTCATGAAAGTTCATGATGACTGAAACTGCATTGGTGAGATTCTGGTATTAATCAACATAATTACGAATGACTTCACAATCGTGTTGCTGTTTGTGAACTCAGAAAGCCAACATGATTTAAAAAAATCTAATGGCGTCTTGGGAAATTTGTCTCTACTACTGCTCAATAATTTATGTAATCGAAAACTTATACTCCGTCAGAATTTTGTATCTTCATATTGCTATTTTCTCTGTTGAGGTTCCTCAGCCACCAACAACAAAATTTCGTCATGAAGATATCGAATAACCATGTTATTGCCAGATTTTACTTTCAATTAAAGATACGTTTTACTGCCAGATTATTCTTGATCGTGACAAATGTCACATCTTGAATAACCATGTTACATTTGCGCTGGGACCAATGGAAAGGCCGTGCTCTTTGCAGGTGGGTGATCTATACAGAAAATACGATTTTGAGTTAGTAGGTGCCTTAACATGTACTTTCTCCTCTAAAACCAATCCACTTTAAAAGGATCGACCCACCTAGAGATTAGCTTCAGACCTCTACTTGATTTCCCTACATTCCTCTACCAACCAGTTTTGGCTGAGATTCATAATGCCTTGTTCTGATTCAGTACGTACAGGGAGCCTATTAAGACTGCTGGATCTGAAATACAAATTGAGATCCTCCCTGATCAGCTGGGTGAGCTAAATTTGCTCCACGTGGGCCTGAAAAGTTAAAATTTCACAGGGAGCCCGTTTAAGACTGCTGAATCTGAATTACAAACTGAGTACCCCCCTGGTCATCTGGGTGAGCTAAATTCGCTCCTAGTAGACCCAAGAAGTTGAAATGTCTACTATTTTCACTATTTAAGACTGCCTAATCTGAATAACAAACTTTCATGAGCACCATGAAACATGATCCGTTTTTAAAATACAGGAATTCGAGTAGCGGTTCATACCTACACATTTTTCAATGAAAATAGACTAGGCGGTATCCGTAGAGGAGGTGGTTTTATAATGTTCCAAAACAGATTTCTGCGGAGAAGAATTTTGATTTGTAAGAAATTGTGATATTTTGAAAGGTGACCTTGATTTGAGTTTAAAACGTTGTTTGTTTCACCCAGACATGGCGGGGAAGGAAAACAACCTCCCTTACCTAACCTTCACGAATGAATTATGGTTCTCACTGATGATATGATACAATTAGAAAATCATGATTTTAGTGATTATTGCGATAATGATATTATTTTGAAAATTCGAGAGAGAATTTTCAAATATTTCCCTTTTTTATTTATTTCAAAATATTTCCCTTACCTAACCTTCACGAATGAATCATGGTTCTCACTGATGATATGATAAAATTAGAAAATCATGATTCTAGTGATTATTGCGATAATGATATTATTTTGAAAATTCGAGAGAGAATTTTCAAATATTTCAAAAGTCTGATGAGTGGAAGAGAAGGAGGAGGAGTTCAGCTGAGGCAATCCACAGTTTTAGGGGTAGCACAAGAGTGCTTACTCATGCTTTATCATTTACTGCTTTTTGGTATAATTTTGAAAGGCCAAACATATAAGATAGCTTTGCTCTTTCACTCAATGAAAGCAAACCAGTTGGAACCCTGGTCCTTTGGGAGTTGCTCTAAAGGTGGAATTCATAGTCGATCCTTGGCTTCAAGGGATCCCTATCCCTCAAGGGACTCAATCTTATACTTGATGTCATCTTTCATCCCAGCAAGCTTTGGAAGAAACAGCTGATTTTTGGGGTGGATATCAATCGCTTAAGTGAATCGATGTTATGCTATCAATTGATAACTTTCCTCGTAGAAGTTTTCGTGTGGTTGCAGAGAGCAAATAGTTTTCAAACATTCCGTTTTGTTGACGAATGAAAAGCAGTATAAGTTTCCCATCGAAAATGCTGCCATCTAGCGAGAAAAAAATCTCAATTAAATTAAGAGAATTAAAATCTGGGATAATCAGTATTTATTGCAAATACTCTCTAGAGACTTACTTGATACTAATGACCCACAATACCAATCGTCGTGGAATCAGCAACACCACCGAGCTCGTTTTTAACAACTTTTCAGGAGAGAGAAATAACCGATTTTTTAGTCCATCAAGGCCTAATTGACTTATTTTGTTTTTGTTTTGACCGATGAATGATATTATCATTCATCAGTCAAAACAAAAAAACATCAGTCAATTAGGCCTTGATGGACTAAAAAATCGGTTATTTCTCTCTCCTGAAAAGTTGTGAAAAACGAGCTCGGTGGTGTTGCTGATTCCACGACGCAATACAACTACTGGTGCACTCTTGGTTTCACTACTTTTCAGTCCAAGGCGAGTTTCTTCGTTTCCAGTTTCTTATGTTTGCAGATCATCAACTACTGAATACCAGTCACTTGAGAAGCAATGACCTGTGTTTTCACAATTTTCACTGCAGAATACTCGGGTACCCCGAAGGGTTGTGAAACTGGTGTCATATCGAGTCTTTGTACTTTATTTCATATTGCGTAGTGCATTATTTGGAATTATATCGATACCTTAAAGCTCAAAAGCCATCCATCTTCCACATTTTTTTAATTTAAAAAACTCAAATTCAACAAAATTATTGACTTTCTAACGATTATAGCTTGAAAATTTCTCGATGACATTAAAGAGTTTAGTGTAATAAGCCATTATTTTAGGAATTGCGCTCTTTTGAAAAATTCTTTTGCGTTTTTCTCAAAACTCCGTTTTTTGGACAAAGCGCCTTTGTGCTTTGAGGTATCGATATTACATGGGTAACAATGCAATATTGGAAGTTACCTACTTTGAAAGATTGTGCTTTTTGAGGTCACAGAATGCTGCCTTGTGTTCATCCACAGATCTATCAATCTGTCGCAGCATTGCTACGTCCTTCAAAAAAATCATAATGATGCGTGAAGTGTGATGTGAAAAATGCGGGTCTGAAGGACATCGAAAAATGATGAATCGGCGTTCCTCCCTTTTCTCGCCCTAAAATTACGCAAGCGCGTTAGGTCACTTAAGACGCTTCGCAATAATTATTGGAGGGACCGTAAGGTAGTTTATTCTCCTGAATTAGCCTCGCGAGAGATGGTCTTGCTTCCTTCCTTCACTAATGGATCAGCTGGGGATGGAGAGCTTTCATTTTTTTTCGTCTTGGTTGGTTTTAACGACGTACACGAAAAAGGTCAACATTGAAAGCGAAGGATTGTAGAGCTGATGGAATGAGGAAGGGATAGGGCCGGAATGAGAAATATCCGTGGACCCGAAATTGTCCGAATTCGTATCCAAAAACCTTTTTGGAGTCGATGACACCAACTAATGCATATTATGTGAATCTTGGATTATTTTTCGAAGAATTAAAATTCAGAGCGTAATTTTTTCCTGAATTCCAGATTTTGGTGTATTTTGTGTCCGCTATACAAAATACGATTATGTTGACGATCTTAGTAATCCTTAGAAGTAATAACGCTACAGTAAAGACTACTAAAATTTCGCTCTGCTTGTCGTGGTTCTTTAAGAACGGTTCACACTGAATTCAAAATTCAGCATTCCCATATTTTGCCAACAATATTTGTTGTTTTTCAATACCGAGGTACCTGCTGAATGCCAGCTTTTCATTGGAAGAGGCTCCATTTAGGGCACAGTAGTATAACTCAGTTGTTAATAATATTTAAAGTTGCTCCGTTGCACAAAACGCTGGGTGGTTTGGACAATAATAATCTTCAAATCTGAATTGAGGGTGAAATATTATGATCCATATCGTATGGACATTGGACAATATATCAGATCTGACTGAGTTCGATGGAAATTTTAAAAATCATTATTATACCTTCATGGTTTTTAAAGTTGCCTTCTGGTTTTGCACTGGTACACAACTCGGTAAGCCTCGATGCAACAATTTGGAATTTGACAGGTGGTCTCTAAAGCTTCCACTTCATGCAGTTTTTTCACCTTGTAAAAGGAACGTGTTCGAATTTAGTGAAGAAGGGAAAATTCAACTATTCAGTGCACATCCACTTAAAATAAACAGCTATATTTCTTCGAAGTACAACAGAATTTTTTTTAACGGAACCGGAACACTTTTGATGACTACACTGACGATCTCTATAGGCATCAGTGAGGTGCTCGTCTGGCTCGCTCCTGACCCAAAGCTCCCGTCAAACGAATTTGGGGTCGAAACATAATGTTAAGTTGTTACATAGTAATAAAAGGCTAAAAATAATCAATACTGGAACTTTAACCTTCTTGATCAGAAACATGAACAAAGCAACTCAGATAGTGAAAAAATAGCTCTACTTACCTCTAAGGACATCACTTGTTATTCAGAATTGAAACCGAAAAATTCTATAGTGATTCGTCTGTTTATAGTGAAGGTTGGTTTTCGAAGTTCTTGATTGTTGAGTAGAAAAACTTATTTGTGGAATTTATTTTTTGAAAAAGCTGATTAAAAGCTATTTTCTTTGTAGAACGACCTAAAATCCATTCTGAAACATTAAAAAAAAAAAAAAAAAAAAAAAAATTGGGAGAGTGGAACTTTTTTTGCAATTTATGGCACCTACTCTCCAGAACTCTTGGTAGTAAAAAAATCACAAGATGACCCAATGTTGAATTCATTTCCTCAGAATGAGATCAGTTTTTGACCGACTTCATGCGCGGCGAAGCCGCGCCGAAGGAAGGAGGTATACAGTTCGGTGTGTCATGGGACGACGATTTTTTTTGTATGTTTGTACCACTAGCATTTTTTTATTCGGGCACCAATCTGCCTGATTCTTTTTGAAAAGTGTTCTATAAGTATCCGGAGTGGTCCCGTTTCAATCAGATTTCATTTTGCTTTGTTAAAAGTATCGAAATTTTGTGAAAATAGTTCAAGAAACTTGGTTTTCGGGAAGATTGTTCCGCATCCTCTCCCCCCGCCCGACTCTTCGAAGCCACCCACCCGCTCGACCCCCCCCCCCCCCGCCCACCTCCAACCCCCCCCCCCCCCGGCATATTCTCGGACGCCTGCCTCCCCTCAACAAATTCAAGGGGGACCATCCTCCCTATTTAGAGTGAAACGCTTATTTCTTCAAAATGAAGTGGATTTTGAAGCAAAATTTTAATTTCAAAAAATGATATTGAACTCAATTTTGAAATTAACTTTAACATTTCATTGAAAGCCGAGTTTCCCGACTGATTGTACATTTTTTTGTACATGTTTGTGTACATTCAAATTTAAGGTCCGATTCTAAGCTTCACAAAAAATGAGATGCTTTATGAAGGGGTTTCCGATAACCATCAAATTCCGGTAGACTACCAAGTGGGTCTAGCACATAGCCTTCTCATCATCCAAAACATGTTGCAGCTGGCTAAAATATGAAGTTCAAGTCCGATTCCGATGAAATTTTCAGAGATTGTACGAGTTGGCGTGTAGATGGTCCCCTATGAAAATCATTGCCCCCGGACTGATAGCCGCTGTGCATGTGCAAACGATAATTTCCTTGTAGCAGCCATCATTTCCACATTTTCCATCCGATTCCAAAAAAATTCTCAGAGATCTTGCAAATTGGCATATAGATGGTCCCCTATGAAAAGCATTGCCAAGGAACTGATAGTAGCCACTGCGCATGCGCAAACGTGAATTCCCTGTAAGAGCTATACTTTCTACATTTTCCATACGATTTTGATGGTATTTTCTGGGATTGCGCGGATTTGAGTGGATACTCCTCTACGGAAATCATCGCCCCCGTGTCACTTACTTTGAGTGAAACAGTTTGGTGCAGGAGGAAGCGAAATAACAATGCGTGTTTTTTCGCTCTCCAACAGGTTCTAATTGACTTAATGCTTATCCAATGGGACGTCCCCTGGAATGCATGCATTACTAAACAATATGTTTAATAATTTTTTGGACTCACTAATAACTACTTTAAACAATAATACTGTAGGTGTAGGTACTAGAATAAAATGTAAAAATTAAACAATAAAGTTACCTACTACCTTCATAAAAAAAACCTCAAAAAGTAATAATTAATTCCACATTAAAAAAACCATTAGTAATTAAAAAATATAAGTAAAAGATTTAAAAAAGAAAAATAGCGAAAAATGTAGAAAAAAGGTTAACGGTCGGTAACTCAAAGAATACCGACTTTAAACAAAAGTACTTGGTAGTAGGTTAATTATGTAAAATTAAAAAAAATTAAATAATAAAAGTCAAAAAAATTAATGAGTTAAAAATTAAAACGAATGATTTAAAAATTTAAACAAAATTACTTGGTAGTAGGTAAGTTATGTAAAATTAAAATAATTAAAGTCGAAAAAATTAATAAGTTAAAAATTAAAACAAATGATTTAAAATATTAAATTTTAAAAATAAATTTAAAAAATCACTAAAAAGTAAAAAATAAAAAAATTATGAAAATACAAAAATAGTAAAATAAAAAACTTTTTAACAAAAAAACGGACCGACCTCAAAACTGATGATGGCATCCCACTAAAAAGGAAAAAATAATAACGACAACTTATTCAGATAGGTAGGTTGGTAGGTAGGTACGCATTGAAGTCGCCACCGTGCCCATCTGCAGAGACAAATATACACAAGTAGATTCCACTTCCATCTGGTTAGTACTACAACATGGGTCGATAGTGCAATACAAAACATGAATGAGAGTGGGTACCTATCATTGAGGTAATGCATGTGTTCCAAAACTAATAGGTAGTACGTCACTGCTGTCGTATGAAGGAGGATGAGAGAGTGGCAATAAGTGTGAATCTCAGTAAGAATAACAGCTGAAGACGTCTGCGTCACCAAAAATGGCAGTTGGATAAAAATCCAACATGAGAAGGTTGTTTACTTACTTACCTACCCTTAATCCTGTTTTGTATTGCACTATCGACGCATGTTGTAACACTAACTGGTTCATTTGAGTATGAACTCATATCACAAACCCACATCATGATCTAGACAATTCTACATTCAATATGCCATACATGGAATATAAGATTAATTAGATATTCTGTACCTAATCAAAGATTGATCACGTATAATTAGATAAATAACTATTAGATACTATCTAATCAAGAGATGGTTTGTTGGAATCCCAACATTTCGTACGGGGATTCACACTTATTGTCACTCTCTCAACCTCCCTCATACGACAGCAGTGACGTACTACCTAATCGTTTTGGAACACATTTATTACCTCAATGATAGGTACCCACTCTAATTCATGTTTTGTATTGCACTATCGACCCATGTTGTAGTACTAACCAGATGGAAGTGGAATCTACTTGTGTATGTTTGTCTCTGCAGATGGGCACGGTGGCGACTTCAATGCGTACCTACCTACCAACCTACCTATCTGAATAAGTTGTCGTTATTATTTTTTCCTTTTTAGTGGGATGCCATTATCAGTTTTGAGGTCGGTCCGTTTTTTTGTTAAAAAGTTTTTTACCACCGTATTTGGATTTGGTCCACCAGGTAGAAGCAAAGGTGAATACAAAATCCCATTGATCCCCCAGTTTTGGGCAGCAACGTACATGAACTGCATTTGAGCATGCATGGCATCACATCTGGTCCTGAGTTAGACATAGATTATACATTCAGAACCCCATAGGGAGACAACAATTACATTCCTCTGAAAGCAGAGACTTTTGAAGTGCAGGAAACACCAAAACAGTAGTTCATATCATTTCATTGCTATTATCACAAAAATTAATAATATAGTGCTATTATTCCCAGCAGAACATTCTGAAACGATCCCAGAAGTTGCGTATGTGACTGCGATTATCCCGGCGTTGCTCAAGATCTCGTATTTACTGCGGTCCTTGCAGATTGGGATCAGCTCCTTCCTTCCATCCAGCTGTTCTTGCGAGAAAAAGGGTTTGAGATTCCTTTCAAGGACGAACAATTAGCACCAGTTGTCGAATGATTCTTTTATTTTCGCTGTTCGGAGGAAGTCGAGTAGAATATTATAATAAGATTATAGAAAACCGCGAAAAAGATTTGTCTTCGGTCGGAGGACGTTTTATTGCTCTGAAGCCAATCATTTGTGGTGAACAATGAGTGATCTAATTGATCTTCTACCGGTATTTATTAAAATATGAAATGATGGAAGAAAAGCCTAAGCTCCGTTTGTTTGCAAGATACTTTTTATTTTGCTATATTTGTATACTTCTTAGGTATTTTTATACCACATTGCATTTTAGAGTCATCGTGGTGGTGAGGGAAGTAGGGAAATTGTTTGATTTGGATTAACCCTTGGGCCCCAGTGACCTGATATTCGGATTTAGAAATTTCGAAAAGCATCATCACGAAAAACATTCTGGGAACACAGTTTTTCACGATCTGAACTAAATTTTGGTGGAATTTGTAGGGTAGTTTGGGCCCCAAGAAATGAGAACGTTGATCTCATCTAATTTCTTTAATTTTTGTTTTTTATACTCGTATTTTGCTTCCGAGTCTACCAAGGTAGCGGAAGCTTTGTTTTTGCTTTTCAAGGACGAAAAAAAAAGTTCTCCAAAATCAAAATTTTCACTCGCGTTTTGCGTTTTAGACCTTTCTGAACAATTTTGGTTGTCTGTGTGTCGGTCATGAATTCCTTGTAACGACCATAACTTCTACATTTTCCATCCGATTTCAATGAAATTTCCAGGGATGTTACTGAGTAGTGTTTAGAATCTAAACCATTCTCTATGAGAATGAAAAACCATTTTCTATGATCTTAATAGGGGACCATCTAAAGTTTAGATGGTCCCCTATGAAGATCATAGAGAATGGTTTTTCATAGAGTGATTCATTCATAGAGGGATAGTCCTCTGTGAGAATCTCAAATCCTATTCATTGCACCACTAGGCCTCAATAGCTCAGAGGTAGCACATCGAATTATCCCCCAGGAGTCGCGGGTTCGAATCCCAGCCGAGGCTAAGCATTTTTTGATCCAATCACATACGTCTACTCACTTACATTTTTCATTCGAATTTGATGAAGTTTTCTAGGATTGTCCGATCACGGGTCACCTCTCACTTTTCAATAAGCAGGAGCCTACAATGCTGAAGACACCAATGTTGAATTTTCTATCTGTTTACTCAAAATTTACATCATTATCCAGAATTGTCGTAATTTAATTAGGCAATCAACAATTTATTGTAAGCCTAATTTTCACTTCAATGAATTTAATTCTTCCCTCTCAAAATGTGTTGTTTTCCATGAAGAACTGGGTGATTATCTGTGAAAAATCTTCAGTTTAGAATATTTATACACTATTGCACAGTCTAATGGCCTGATCAAAACCTGCGGAATCGTAAAGATTCAGGGATGTCAGATTGTTTAAAATTAATCGATTTATATCAAATCAATCTTTAGGGAAAACATATAGATTTTGCTTCCGAGTCTACCAAGGTAGCGGAAGCTTTGTTTTCACTTTTCAAGGACGAAAAAAAAATTCTCCAAAATCAAAACTTTCACTCGCGTTTTGCGTTTTAGACCTTTCTGAACAATTTTGGTTCCGTGTCTGTGTGTCTGTCCGTCTGTCATGAATTCCTCGTAACGGCCATAACTTCTACATTTTCCATCCGATTTCAATGAAATTTTCAGGGATGTTACAGATTAGTATTTAGATGGTCCCCTATGAAAATCATCACCTTCGGACTGATAGTAGCCACTGCGCATGCGCAAACGTGAATTTCCTTGTAACGGCCATAACTTCCACATTTTCCACCCGATTTCGATGACATTTTTAGGGATTACGCGAAGTAGGTTGTAGAAAGTCCCCAATGAAAATCAAGGCCTTAAAATTTACAGAAGCCTCTGCGCATGCGCATACGTAAAATCCTTGTAACAGCCATAACATTTACATTTTTCATCCGAATTTGATGAAATTTTCTAGGATTGTCCAGATTAGCGTGTAGATGGTCCCCTATGAGGGTAGTGAAAGGTACTTAGAGATTGGTGTTTTGAGATTAACTGTTATGCATCGGATCATCAGTTTAATCGGGTTATGGATACGAGGAAGCTATGGGCCACACCGACTTGTTTTTTTGGCCTCGCTGTGTAAAAGTGGAAAACCTGTAACATTATTGAGAAATCAGTTTCGTACCACTAGTTCTGTCAGGCATTTTTACGGCAATTAATTCTACACGGTATGATATTCTATGTGAGAGTGTTATATTGCCCACGCAGCTGACAGAGGTTGTGAAAAATCATCTACATAATCGAGAACGATTTGGCTATCGCGTTGATATTTGTTTACTCTGTAAACGATGACAAGATCGTAAAATTAAATTTTATATCCCTTGTACAATCACGCATTCTACATCAATTAATTCTAAATATCTACGATATTCTATGTGGGAAAGTCAAAATACTCAGCCAGCTTGGCAGAGGATGTTTGCCCTGTTGCATGGGTATACAGCTTCCCTCTATTCAAAATGGTTATTTGATTGTATTGGTACGTGATGTGTTTAACCTCGATTATACCTTCCAAAGTTTTAATACGATTCATACAATAAAACTCATGAATTTGGCAGGAGATCTCTACCGTATAATTACAGACAGCGCCTTGAGTGATTTTCATGGTCTTTCGTGACGTGATGATTGCAGTTTTGCTGTTTCTTTCGGCAATTTGTTAATTTCATTAGGGAAGTTTTCCTCCGGACGACTTTCAAATCTGAACTTATCTCCACCAACTAATTGACATCGTGGGGGCTCGAGGAACGGCTTCCTCATCCGACTTGATTGTTAGCTCTCGTCAGGGGGAAGCCTCCGTGATATGAAGTGCAAAGTTATCTAAACCGAATCGACGGGCTGACAGTTGAATGGGTATCTAGATCAACCTGTCTTTCCGCCTGCCGCTTCAACCGCTTTACCGAAAGTTGATCCACCTGCAGTACCAGTCAAGTCCGTGCCGTTCGGAAACCGCGATGGAAGGAGACGTCAGTCCTGAACGTCCCGAGTGGGTGTGGCACACAGCTTCTTTGAGTACATTGCACAAACAAGACATTTTTGCACGCGCACTTACTTCAACTGATCCAATACTGATGTAATAAGGTCGTTTGTAGTGAACCACCTACAGTAGTGGCATCCTGGACAAATCTAGACACTCGGGTCAAATGAGGTCATTTAAGGTGTTTAGATTCTTACAGGAGCTTGATGGGAGTTGATTCCTGCCTTTTTCAGGCTGTACAATTCTAAACACTCGGGTCGGATGAGGCGAAACTGTATTTTTTCCATCTATAACTGGAGGCGGTAGAAAGAAGGCAGGTTAGTTAAATTTTCAAACAATCGAAGGTGAAAACAAGCCTTCGTAGTGGTCATTTCTCTCGAGTAAACCAACAAATTTCGAAAATTTCAACGTTCATTCTCGACTTTTTCGAACAATCGAAGGTGAAAACAAGCCTTTGAAGTGGTCATTTCTCTCGAGTAAACCAATAAGTTTCGATGGTTTCAAGGCTCATTTTCGACTTTTTCAAACTATCGAAGATGAAAAAACGTCTGCCAAGTGGGTGTGGCACATAGCTTCCTCGTATCCATAACCTGATTGTATAGATGATCCGATACACAGTAGTTAATCTCTAAACATCAAAACAAGTTAATCTGTAACATCCTTGAAAATTTCATTGAAATCGGATGGAAAATGTAGAAATTATGGCCGTTACAAGGAAATTCACGTTTGCGCATACGCAGTGGCTACTATCAGTCCGAAGGTGATGATTTTCATAGGGGACCATCTAAATACTAATCTGTAACATCCCCGAAAATTTCATTGAAATCGGATGGAAAATGTAGAAGTTATGGCCGTTACAAGGAAATTCACGTTTGCGCATGCGCAGTGGCTACTATCAGTCTGAAGGTGGTGATTTTCATAGGTGCTTATCTAAATACTAATCTGTAAAATCCCTGAAAATTTCATTGAAATCGGATGGAAAATGTAGAAGTTATGGCCGTTACAAGGAATTCACGTTTGCGCATGCGCAGTCGCTTCTATCAGTCCGAGGATGATGATTTTCATAGGGGACCGTCTACACACCAACCCGCACAATCCCTGAAAATTTCATCGAAATCGGACAATAACTTCGTATAGTTATGCGCGTTAGAAGGAATTCATGACAGACGGACAGACACACAGACAGACAGACACACAGACACGGAACCAAAATTGTTCAGAAAGGTCTAAAACGCAAAACGCGAGTGAAAATTTTGATTTTGGAGAACTTTTTTTTTTCGTCCTTGAAAAGTGAAAACAAAGCTTCCGCTACCTTGGTAGACTCGGAAGCAACAAGCCTTCGAAGTGGTCATTTCTCTCGAGTAAACCTTCAAGTTTTGATAAATTCAATGTTAATTCTCGACTGTCTCTGTGTCTGTCATGAAATCTTTGTAACGGGCAAAACTATTCGAAGTTATTCTCCGATTTCGGTTATAATATAACCGACGAATGTATTATATTCTAAGACGAATATAATATAATATATTATATTATATATAAGACGAATATATTATATTCAGGAATTGAGCGAATTGGGTTGCAGATGGTCCCCTTAGAAAATAATTACCCTCTGACACTTCTACACACCCTCGAGACACTTCTACAGTATCCATCCAATTTCGATGGAATTTTTAGGGATTGTGGGGATTAGAGTGTTGATGATAATCATCGCCCCGGACTGATAAGTAGTTACAGATTGATGTTTTGGGATAAGCTACGATATTTCTAATTCTTTTTTATTTCAAAGTGTCCTTAAAAACCTGAATTTTGGAAAATTATGATCACATTTATTTATATTTTAAATGATTTAGAATCCTGGCAAAAATCGAAAATTTACCCTCGAAAACCTAGAAAACTCAGGGAATTTTTTTTCGGGGAATCGCTGGTCACCCTGTTTTTACTCCAACTCCTTCCTTGCTTTAATCAGTCTAATACGTTAATCAGTCTGAAGAAGCTTTACTGCTACTGTGCTCAATTCCACACCAAACTTGGCAGACGTTTTCACATTGAGGCTTGGATGTTTTGGCAATATTGAATCAAATTTGGCTTTTTGAGTACCTTTGATTACTAGTAGAGGGTATATACTAAACAGTGATTTTACTAGAGGCAGAAAAAACTGTTTTCTCCAATCTATTATTCAGTATTCAAATGACAGCTAAAAAAGTAAATCACCTTAATTCTTAGTTGGTACTAATGGATGTGTTTGACCTACTTGCATTCTAAGGAGTACAATTATTAGAATTGTGGAGACGTTATAATAATTGAAGCTTAAGCACTCTAACCTATTAGAATTGATTGAAACATTTTAGGTTTGCATTTACGTGATCGACCATTCAGCTTTCCAAAAGACGATCAGCTCAAATTGACTCTAAAAGTGAAACAAACGAATCTCACGTGTCCTGATTAAAAAGAGGTTAAGCAGTCCGATGCGGATTTCTTCGATGGGCTCCTCGGCGAGGAAGTGAGCACGTGGCCTCAGGGCGGAGATTTCGTTAGATCGTTTATCAGGCGGATTCATTTCATAGCTACGATCCCGAGGGATTACGCATTCCCCGCTTTTCTGCGCTCAAAAGCCCTTTAAGTTGGGCAACAACGAAATAGTGGGCTGTGGGGTTTTTTGACAGGCACTTTGAACTCTGGGATCGTTGAGGAGAACTCGCTTGAGTCTGAAATGTTATTCTTCGTTTATACACGGTAGGGGAAAGTAACTCAGTAATCAAGTTGGTAACATTAACTTAAAAGGAATAACTGGGACGGCACAATCCATGTTGGAGGATTGCACAGTTCGACCACCAGTGCAGAAACTTAACAAAACCACTAACTGATTTTGCGCGTGTGTGAGCCATCCAGAGTGTAAGAGTATATTTGTTTGGTTGATTTTTGGTTTATTATTTTCAATAATGAACCTTTGGAATCGACCAAGAGAAAAATTTGTTCAACCCCCTCAAAATAGGCTCCATTTGGGGTCTAGATGTGCCTCGAAGATTTTGGTTGATGTAGGTAACTTCTAAGGGTCCAAAATTCATATTTAATATGAATTTTGAAATTTTGAAAACGCCCTAACTCAAAAAAAATTCGATATATAGGTATTGTTTTTTCATCAATATAAGATTCTATAGAATTTTTAGAATTTTTTGAGACCACGCGGAATCCTGTAGGACAAAACGTTCGCTCCCTACGACAATTTAAGGGTTGGACGTACGATAAATCAGAAACACGCGTGTGAATCGCAAAAGAGGCCTAATCTCCGTTCAAATGTTAGCTGATCGAAATGCGATCGATGTTTTTCTTCATGTTGGATGGTTGGTGGCTTTGCAGACGAGTGATCAATATAGAACAATAATAAACCAGTGTGTAATAATTTGCGGAGTTTTAAGTAATAATCGTATGGGGACTTTTGAAACAAACATATTGTTTAGTAATGCATGCATTCCAGGGGACGTCCCATTTGATAAGGATTAGATCAGTTTAACCAGTTGGTAAGCGATAAAACTGTTTCACTCGATGGAATTTACTTATTACTTTAGGAAAGAAATCGCGGTCTCTCCCTCCGCCCCCCCTCCCTCACCATTATCCACCTTAACATTTCTAGCGGCATGGGAGCCTCGAATTTGAAGAGCATTTGAAAAACCATGATCTACGATACCCAACATGCGAATTCGAGTTCACCCCCCCCCCACCACCACCACCACCTCACCAACGCCAACAATGGTGCCAGTCTGGAAATACGCGTAACATTGAACTTTCATCTGTTAGTTTTGGTAGGCAGTCCGCCGAAGTTCACATCCGTATTCAAGGTGAAACACAAAAAAAAAAAAAAAAACACAAAATAAGCGGTTTATGGCATCATGGCACCATGTACTGGCACCATGGTGGCACCACTATTAGTTCCATGGTGGTAAAGAGAATAATTCATGAAAATCCGGAGGTATAATGAGAATTTTTCCACAATTTCAAAGCTTGGATACAATTAGTAAGCAGTAAAGGAACCGAAATATTGAAAAATCGGATATTTTGTGAATAATATCCCCCCACTCACCCCCTGCCCTTGCGAATTTTGGTACTCTGGTAAAATCATGTACAACTCGGAAGTTATTTGAGTCAAACAAAAAAAGAAACACGCAAATCGGTTGGAAATTGAGGCCTGGGCAGAGTTTATAAGATTATGCCCGCAAACGTACGTTTTTTAAGCATTAACCCCCCCTTTCCTCCTCTTAAAAAGCAAAATCCGAAATTCCGGCGCCGTAGTGCACAACTAGATAGTATTTTGCGTCAAAAGAAAAAAGAACCACGAAAATCGTTTGAGAACTAAGGCCTGGGCAGAGTACACAAGATTATGCCCAAAAACGCACGTTTTTCGAGCATTAACTCCCCCTTTCCTCCCCTTAAAAGGCAAAATTCAAAATTCCGGCGACGTAGTGCACAACTAGATAGTTTTCCGCGACGAACAAAAAAAGAACCAGGAAAATCGGTTGAGAACTAAGGCCTGTGCAGAGTACACAAGATTTTGTTACACACACACATACACACACACACACACACACACACACACACACACACACACACACACACACACAGACATACACCTATGGTTTTTTTTCGCGGATTTGGATTCAGAATGGTCTAAAACGGATTACTGTGTGGTTTTTTTTTTTTCTGTTGAGTGTTGTCCTCCTTCACCCCAGATCGATCGCATAAGGACGCCCAAGTCTTACTGTGGGACGTTCCTAAAAACCGAGACAGCCTTAACGGAATGAGGGCTGTGGGTGGAGAAAAAGCAGGACAAATTGTTACCCCACCTTCTCTCTCACATTGTTTTCAAGATCGCCCTCGATTTCATCAAAATTATACATTCCAGGGACCTCTTTATTAATTATTCTCTCCATAAGTATAATTTCACAATTATTAACAGTTTCATGGCATTCCAAGATTCAAAACAGACTGCGATATGCAAAGAGTCTCTACCTTGATTTGCATCCATTGTAACTGAATGCTGTTTATGAATTCTGGGAAATACGGGGGAAAAAATAGCTTGGTCTTATTGGTGGGAACAATGGATGCCGCAGGTCGAAATAAAACTCAAACTGAAGAGGTGGAAACATGCGAAATCGGAATAAAAAATTCAGTAATAATGGGAACAGTTCTAAAAAAAATTATTATTATACCTACCATTATTCTTTTTAAAAGAAGTATTTCTTTTTCACATTTCTTGTTTTGGATCACAAGATTTCCCGTTCTTGTTTTTCAATTGAAAGGATTCCAAATCTAGAAATCAATAATTGATCTACGATGTAGCATTTCTAGATTTGGAATCCTTTCACTTGAAAAACAAGAACGGGAAATCTTGTGATAATAATAATAATAATAATAATTATTATTATTATTATTCTCAAGATCTCGTACAAGACCAACGTAACCTAGCCTTCTAGTCTAGTCTCTTTACATTTGCGTTATTCCCAGGCTGGTTTCATTATTAAACAATAAATTGATCGGTTTACACCGATAATATAACTATATTATTACTACCCCCCCCCCCCCCTAGCCCTCTAGGAGCTCAAGACATCATTCCCCAAATTAATGCTCCTGAGAAGAAATTTCCACACCGTAGAGTTCAAGATAAACTGGGAACTTTCAACATCACCAGATATGTTGTTTTCTTGATTTCCTATCTGAAGATGTCTTTCCTCATCTCAGTTTGAGACAGGATCCCCTCAAAAGGAAAGACATCTATTATAAGTAACTAATAATATTTTGTGTGAAAATGCCAACTCGAAATAACACAAAAATTACATTTATGGTGAACATGGACTTTTTTTCAGACAGGAGGAGAGAAATCTACCGTAATCAGAATAAACACATTTTTACTTCAAAACTAATGACGGTGAAACGTCTCAAAAATAATCTAATGGTAGGTAGTAAAAATTCTACGCAGAATTACATTAAAGAATCCGGCAGATTGGTTCCAGAATAAAAAAGTCTGCCAAGTGGGTGTGGCACATAGCTTCATCGTATCCATTACCTGATTGTATAAATAATCCGATACAAAGTGGGTAGCTAATCTCAAAACATCAATCACTATGATTTTGTCACCTTGCACTACCCTAAAAGGGGGCCATCTACACGTCAACGCCCACAATCCCTGAAAATTTCAACGAAATCGGACTAGAACATCGACTAGTTTTGCCTGTTACAAGGATTTCATGACAGGCACACGGACGGAAACGGAACCAAAATTGTTCAGGCTGGCCTAAAACGTAAAACGTGAATGGAAATTTTGATTTTGGAGAAAATTTTTTTTCAATTTTGAAAAGTAAACAATGTAGACTCGTAAGCAAAAACGCTGCAAATTATTACACAAAGGTTTATAATTTTTCTGTATAGATCACTAGCCTGCAAAGATCACAGCTTTGCCATTGTCATTATCTACCAACCATATTGGTTTATTATTTTCTATAATAAACCTTTTTTACTTTCACAATCAAGTTAATTTTAAAGAAATAAACGTTTCACACTCAATGAGAAGAAATAGGGAGTTCCGGGTGCCTTCATTAGGAAATTTTATTACTGGTTGCTAAGCACGCAAAACTGAGTACTCGAAGAAACGAACAACGATCGCATTTTGGTCAGCTAAAATTTCAAGGGAGATTTGGCCTGTTTTGCGATTAACGCTCATGTTTCTGATTTATCGTAAGACTAACCCTAAGTTCTCACAGAGAGCGAACGGTTGGTCCTATAGAGCTCTCATTCGATTCTAAAAATTCAATACTATCTTAAATTGATGGAAAAACAATACCTCAATATCGAATTTTTTTGAGCTAGGGCGTTTTGAAAACATCAGCCCTTATTTTTCAACCGTTAGAAGACGACATCAACCAAAATGTACTGTATGTGTATGTATACCAAATTTCATCCATTTTCATGGGCCAAATTTTTATTCGATTTTTGGATTCTGTGTACCTTGACACGTAAACCAACAAATTTTGAGGGGGCGTTAAAAATTCGTTTCTTTTTGATTCCAAAGGTTCAGTTTTGAAAATAATAAACCAATACAAGGTATATAAACATTTTTAAAGAATCGTCCCATGACACGCCGAATTGAGATCCCTCCTCCTTTGGACCTACGGCTGTTTTGAAGTCCATCAAAAATCTCGATACCTTCTGACTTAGGAACAAAGTAAATAAGTTCAAAGAATACGTTTCTGGATCTCTCCCATATTTTCACTAGTTTTGTCAAGAAAAAAATTAACCCTAAGTGTCACTTGGGATAAGGAATTCTGAAGAAGCAGGTGGAAGAGATTAGGATCGATGAAGGGGAGTAGTTCGTGAAGTCAAGAGCCATATGGGTCATTTTCCCAGAAAGGGACAATCGGTATCCCAAGATTTCGACTCAAGTTCTGCCAAAAATCAGGGATTAACCTCACACCATACTGATTGAATTCCGACGAAAGAACACACAGTGGGACGCTTAATTAATTTATTAAAAATTAAAGAAGAAAATCTATCGAAAGATACCTATTGGCGTGGTAAAGGAGAATACTCGGAACCCCATCTCCATGAGGAGCGAGAACTGGGAGTTATTCCAAAAATTGAACCAGGGCGGGACGCAGGTGTAGAAAAGGGTTAAACCAACGTGGAACACGGTTTTTCTGATAGCAACCTAGAAACCTCCGAAAGTAACCAAGTAATCCCAATTTATCGGGTTTTCGAGCCAAAACATGGTACCAGGGGATTTTTACGGTTGCTAAATACAGTTTTGAGGTCGAAAAGTATAAAGTTTTTAAATCTCAACGGAAAATTCAAATTAAATCGTTAACAACTTGAAAAAAGTCTTTCATATGCCACCATAACCGGCAGATGAAAGACACAAGTTCCTGGGTGGCACTTAGGTTTTTCAGCTTTTCCCGCGTTCTGGTACTGTTCTGCTGAAGTGTAACCATATCGCTGGAACCAGCTCGGTAGAAACTAGAACTAGAGACCAAAAAGAAAAAATAACATCGATTTCTTGCCGTTTTACAGAGGGCAGATTAAAGACAGACGGTGACTGTGACACCACGTTTTTGCAACTGAAACCACTTGTGCACGCCTCCACATAGAAGAAATACGATTCCCGCCGCTTTCTTTGATAACTAAACAACTAACCTCGCCTCTTACAGTGGTAGTAAAACCGCGGGAAACGATAAAAAGCCGCCAAAATACGAAAACACAAAAAAGGCAGATTAAAGACAGAAACCTCCGGACAAGCACATTTCATCCTCCTGCTCACTTTATTTGCTTCTGAAAAAATCTGAAAACCCATTTTTTTCATGTCTAGGTATATGCAATAAAGAATCACTACAAATTCAGGCTGCTGCTTTCATAGGTGATTCACAGTGTTCAAGCAAAGTTGACTGCCTAGGGGTCCGGACATGGCAGATTACTGGACATTTAGCAGTTTAAACTTTAATTTCTATATTTTAGCGTGAATAAGTGCATATTTTATTGATTGCCCGAAGTAGAACAAAGTTGATAGTTTATGGAGAATTGTTTTTTAAACGCCTAAATCATAAATGGGCATTCGGAATGTTCTCTGGACAACGATTGGCCCTTTCTGGGAAAATGACCCATTTAGACTTGTCTGCCGAGATGGAGAGTAGACGCAATGTGAATAAAAACTTAAAAATGTGTCGAACAATAATAAAATGTTGGAAAATCATCAAACATTTTACTTTCAGCTCTTTTCTCACGCATACAATCTGCTTAAAATATTTTTGTTTGCCATTCGGGAGATGGAAAATTTAACGCTTTTTCCAACGGTGCCCTTATTTTTACATTTACACCGTAAATTAAGGTAGTTATGGCCATTTAGTTATTTAACGTCGAAAATACGAAACAAATCTTAACAATTAAAATAATCACAAAAGAAAGGGTTGAAAGAAACCGTAAGAGGAACTTTTTGTTGAAATTAGTTATAGAATCGATCCCTTGAAGGTTGACAGTGGACACATATCCGTGTTTCCAATTGTTGCTCTCTAAGGAATTATTCAGTAGATTTCCTTCCAACCGTAGTAAGCTGAGATCCGCTTCCTCTGCTTAACAAAGCCCTCCTGATTTGGAAGCATCGAGAGTTTCAAAGAACTTGAATAAATTCAAAGCCCAGGAAATAGGTATTGGTAAGAAGACACTACGGTCTTTACATTTTTTATGGAAATGATGAATCCTTCTCCAAACGAAAAAGGCTCCTGTAGTATTCTACCACGAACCTTACAATATCTGCCAAAACAATTCAACGCCCTGGTAGTTAATAAGCGGAAGTTGACACTTTCCCTGGTAACGACTTTTTACGCAGTTTGAAATCAACATGATTCTCCCTCAGCAGACACTTTCACAACCGCAGAAATCTCGAGAAGTCGAACCGGATCGTGCTCACGGAGAACGTATAAAATAATATGACCACCACACAAAATCTCGACAGTATTGACAAATTCGATATGATTGAAATTCATATTCCAAATTTTCAAATTGGTTATAAAGTTGAAATTTTTGAATTCAAAATTGTAAGGACCTGATGCCCCTAGAGAATCAAAAACTATGATTTAATGTCAAATTGGCTAATATTAATCCGAAATAGTACCATTAGTTCAACATGAGTGAATGAGTGAATTTCCAAATAAATAGTTTACCCTATTTTCACTTTTTATGGTAGATTTTTTGATAGGAAACCTCACGGTGATTTCGAATAAGCCATAGAGTAACATGAAACAGTATAGCTCTAGGGCATCAGGACGATTGCATTAACAGTTCATGCAATTAATTAGTTCCTAATGAGAATAATTAAATTGGTGATGTATTCTACCCCTGGTAAACTATATGTTTCGATTGAATACCTTTTCCTTGGAGGAGATAAACCCACAATAGTAGGGATGATAAATGATAGATTCAAATTGATTGAATTAGGAAAGATAGATAGATATATTATTATTAGATTATAGATTGAATTAGGAAAGATAGATAGGTATATTGTCCTATAATCAATGAGGCTTATAACTGTATATGGGGGGGGGGGGGGGTGGAGGAGAAGTATCATTAAAATTTAACTATTAGATCTTCGGATTTGAACCACGAGGGTAAGGGAAATGATTTTGTATGAAAGTAAGAACTCACAGGATCGATGTCTGCAATTTTTCGAGTGTCCCTCGAATATTGTTGATTGTTTATTACCGGTTAATTTCAACCGATTTTGCTCAATTTTAGTTTATTGTTTTCAATAATATACCCTTGAGATCGAGCAGGAAACAAATTTTCAACCACCCCTCAAAATTTGATGGTTTTACGTTACGTACCAAGAATCGATTTTGGTGAAATTTGGTATATGGTGAAAAATAGGTACTGCAATGTTCTAAACGCCCTAGATCGAAAACTTTCGATATAAAGTTATTGTTTATTCATCAATTTGAAATAGAATTGAATTTTTAGAATCGAATGGGACCATTTAGAGCTCTGTAGGACAAACCGTCCGCTCACTATGAGAACTTGAGGGTTAGACTTCAATAAATTTTTCTCTCATCCTTCCTGTTGAATGTACCTGGCTTGATTCGTTGGTTTTTTTTTAATTTCTGACCTATTATATAATGTTTTGTAATATACGACTGTTGTTTGCCTTATTGTAGGCTGTTACATCTGAATAAACATAAACATAGGATCTGAAATCACTAACATGAGTGTTAATCGCAAAAGACTGTTCACTGACCGAAATTGACCTGATAATCCTGATCGAATGCGATCATTGTATGGTGTACGTTTCAGAGGCGCTATTTGGGGTCCAGTTGCGCCCCGAAGTTCTTGGTTAGTGTCTTTTACTCCTAAGGGATGAAAAATAAGGGTTGTCATTTTCAAAAGTGCCCTAGCTTGAATACTCTAGAAATAGAGGTATTGGGTTTTCACCATTTTGATATAGAATTCAATTTTTAGAATCGATTGAGACCACCCAGAGCTCTGTAGGACAAACCGTTCGCTCCTTACCAGTACTTACGATAAATACGAGGTTGGACTTACGATATCAGAACCACAAGTGTGGGGGATTTGGGTAAATCTCCATTCAAAATTCAACTTATTAAATGCTCTTATTTATTTTTATTTATTTTTTTTTTTTTGATTAAAGATTGATGTCACTCAGTTGTGCTTTTTAAAGAACTATGAATCAAACTTTTTATGAATGGGCGTCTACAACTCTCGGATAACGATGTTTTGCTGTCTAAATAAAGTTGATGATGAACCTTACTTGGTTATTTGGTAGATACTAATAGTGAAAAAGACGTTTTCTTTGCCTGCTCCATACAGAAAAATTATAAACCGTTTAGTAATAATTTGCAGCGTTTTATCTTTATATTCTGATTATTGGCAACCCGTTTCAACTAACTTTTCTATCAATACTCATAAAACCGAAGGGAAAAGGAAATGACGGCAACCCAAGCATGAACATTTTCCCTCATTTCAATTCTTCACTCTGTACACACCCTTTCTCCACTTATATCAGCTAGGGATCTCCACGACACAAGGATCTCAAGACATGCACTGGTATCCTACTTCCTTCAGGGACTCAGCGACACGATCACGCAATCCGTTGAAACTAATCTCTACTCGACTGCCCAACGCAGCCGGACAGACCGGATCTATTAAAACGTCCGTTGTCACACCTAAAATAGCTCTTGTTTGTTCATCGTTGTGATGAATTCGTTCAAGGTGAACAAAGAAGATCTGATTGGTTCGGCACTTAGTTTTCTACCTTCACAGGTCCGTATGCCCATTTTAGCGTCAGGATTCCAGTCAATTAACATTGTAGGTGCATAGGTAAGAACAACAGTTTCCCCATTGACCTAGGATGACTTACTAATTGGTTTTCGAGGTCGTCCTTCTTCTGGAAGGGTGTCTGCTTTTAAATCTGTGGCTCTCTTTCAAATCACAAACTGGACTCCAAAAAACGGCGAATAGATAGGTATCTAATTATAAGCTCACTCATTTTGTATAAAATAATATCATTTCTGCACGGACCTTTCGTGTTTTTGCCTCATCATTGTCTAAGAAACACATTCGGGGAACCCCAAAATAAAATTTTCATTCACATTTTGCTTTCCAAGCTTCTAAGTACAATTTGGTGCCTTGTCCACCAGGACTATTCTCAGCTTTCGAAGTTGACTCCTGTCTAACTCATTATTTCAGAATTGAATGCAGAAAACGTTTTTATCTGATGATCGGATTGTAGTGTTCACGCAACTTTCCATTTGGGACGCGACGTGTGCCGTGTGACGCATTCCACTGACCCCAGTCTACTGCCACTATTATAACAGACGAAAAAAAACGGCACCTTGAGACTTCAAAGACTCCTTTCTTGGTGACGAGGAGTTTTACGCAACAAACCCCGGGAAAAGTGATTGGAAAATTGTCCACTTTCAATCAAACAGAGTCGAACGAGTGCGTGATCGTCCGGAGTTATTTAACAAGATGGTCTCGTCATGGAGAAGAGATGAAGGCATTACAGAAAACATTCCTTTTTGATGGGACAAGACCATCAACAGCGAGCGGTCAGAGTCAGGGACTTGAACGTGGAAAAGGCTTGTTTCTTTGGAAATAATGAGGAAGTGCTCGGATGCTCCAAAAATTACTCGGTCGGCATGAACACAGGTCTTCTTCTATAGTGGAGCACTTATATTCAGTTCAGGAAATGATCTCGAATCGAACAAACTCATCTCCTACGGAGAATTGAAAATTAATTGTGTGAATTCCCTTCTCTTAACTCCCCATTAAAAACAAGTTTATCAAAACAATGTCATTATTTTGTTCGTTTTTCAGTCGATAATCGGTAACACGATTGTGATCTAATTCGCAATTATGTTGGTAGTTGGTAATATTTCACTTCACACGCGCACGCTCTGCTTGTCCGATATCGAATTTGGCACTTGAACAAACAAGCAATAGGGGGGGTTACGGTTTTGTTAGTTTGCCGTGTTCTTTCCAGCGCTATGGAACCTTCCGTGAAAAGAAAAAAGAGTGTTTTTCCGATTTCCCAAAAATTAAAGATACTAGATCGCCTGAAAAGTGGTGAGGGTGCGTCTGCAGTGGGTCGAGCGTTCGGTATCGGTGAATCTACTGTTCGGAACATAAAAAGTAAAGAGACTGAAATAAGGAGAAGTGCAGATAGTGTAGGTACAAGACGTCATACGTGCGCGATTCCACGTTACAGCAAACAGAAAGAGCGTTGAGTGTACGGTTAGAAGATCTTAATCAGTAAGCTGCATGTTGGAAGGATTTCAACATGCTCCAGTGTGTGAAAGACATCAGCGAATCTGCTAAGGAAATCCGAAGTTACACACTGAAGGGTTGCTGGAAGAAACTGCTTCCACTTTCACTCGTTGACATGGAAGAGCCCCCTGTTACAGTTCAAGAACAAGTGGGCAAAATTGTCAGCGTCGCCCACGCTATTGGAGGTGATGGCTTTACCAACTTGACTTGTGAGGAGGTGATGACAGAGTTGATTGAATGAATTGACGAGGGGCTTGATGAGGAAGAACTTGCAGAGTTACTTAAGTCACCGCATGATCTACCTGATGGAGAAGAAGTTCCACCTGAACCAACAAACACATTCATGAACCTCAAGGCTGTAACGCAATTGCTCGAGAAGGAAGATGAATTGGTTAAGATGGTAGAGTCTGACCACGATGTTGACCGCCGAGTCCAGTTCCGTCAGGGCCTCGAGGGATTAGCAGCCCCCTACGCTGGTCTCCAACGAAAGTTAAGGGAAGAGGCTAAACAGAAAACGCTGCAAATTATTACACAATGGTTTATTATTTTTCTATATAATCGTCTATAAAGCCACCAACCATCCACCATGAAGAAAAACATCGATGGCATTTCGGTCAGCTTTAATTTGAACGGAGATTAGGCCTCTTTTGCGATTCACACTCGTGTTTCTGATTTGTCGTACGTTTATTATTTTTATGGTTTATTATTTTAATGGTTTATTATTTTTCTATATAATCGTCTATAAATCCACCAACCATCCAACATGAAGAAAAGTACTTTGAAAATGTCACCCCACGCATATTTAAGCTAAAACCTCTTTTTTGGCTGGTTATTTGCCCATAACTTCTATACGAATTGAGCGATCGGAATAGTTCGACGTTAGGACCAACTAGACCCCAAATGGAGTCTATGTGCGAAAGAACGGGTTTTTTAGACCGATTCTAAGGCCTTTTATGGCCCGGACGGCGAACGGCGGACGGCGGACGGACATTGCAAATTTGGATTCTACGCACCTTGAAACGTAAAGTGACAAAGTTTGAGGGGGGTTATAAAATTTTTTTGCGATACGATCACATAGGCTTATTATTGGAAATAATAAACCAAAAAATTACGTCCTTTTTCAAGACTTCATAAAATTTCCATCTACTTACATACATATGTACCTACTACTGAAGTGTTCCATGTTCAAATAAATTGTAATTCATACTTTTTGCGGCACGCATGTACGTATCCCTTCTTATCACGCTATAATATAGCTTCAATATATGCGAGGTTTTCCAGGTCCGTAACCCTCGCATATAACGAGGGACGACAGTATTTCACTTCACACGCGCACGCTCTGCTTGTCCGATATCGAAAAAATACCGTCTCCAGGTTAACCCGCATAAACCATGATGGTTTCCATCAAAATCGGACAATTATTTTATTTACCTACTTATGCCTAGGGAAATAAATTGACCTCAGAGACCCACAAAAGGCACCGATGTTGTCCACAAAGGAAAACAAAAATTGTGATTTTGTAGGACCCACATTTTTTTGGGTTTTTCACCTTTAACACAAATGCAAAGAAGATTCTACAACTATTTTACGGACAAAATAGTGGAGTCAAAGTAAATACGTACCTGCAGACTTTTTCTCAAAGAGGCGGTCTGGTCACCCCAAGTCGAGGGAAATCACCAGATAAATCTGTTGCACGCGACCCGAAAAAAAACGACCTTTCAAAGTCGAATTACTTGGTTTATTAGAACGTTTTGAGAAACGTCATCTTGTCAACTGGGCGGTAATGTGGATGTTTAGGGTGCTCGCGGCTGGAACGGCCATTTCGGTGCAGCAGACGTGGCGTGACAAGACTGCCGAAACGAAACACTGCTTTTCCAGAATGGATCCTTGAAAGGGGAGAACTTCGTAAAACGTATTGAGTAAGCTTTGAATGAACTGATTTGATGGATCTCACCTTTAGAAAAATCATTACGTATATAAACCTTAGTAGACCGAAGGTCTGCTAAGTTCAATTGGTAGCCTGAAATTAAAAACGCTGCAAATCATTGCTCAAAGGTTTATTATTTTCTGTATAGATCATCCTTCTGTATAGATCACTGGTTCTCCATCTGTATTCTCCCTTGACCTTCCCTCTCAAATTTCAGCTCCTGCGTTCAATAGGATTGAAAATGGTTTCGGAGCTCACTCAGCTGATCAGTGATCAGAAGAGTGAAGAAGATCTCCTCGAATGCTGGAGACGCCTGGAAGAGCACTTCCATTCAATAGGATTGAAAATGGCTTTCGAGCTCACTCAGCTGATCAGTTATGTGAGGAGTGAAGAAGATCTCCTCGAATGCTGGAGACGCCTGGAAGAGCACCTCCATTCAATAGGATTGAAAATGGCTTTGGAGCTCACTCAGCTGATCAGTGATGTGAGGAGTGAGGAGTGAAGAAGATATCCTCAAATGCTGGAGACGCCTGGAAGAGCACTTCCATTCAATAGCATTGAAAATGGCTTCGGAGCTCACTCAGCTGATCAGTGATCTGATCAGTGAGCAATGATTTGCAGCGTTTTTTACCAACCAACTATTGGTAGGTACTACCTACCACACTATAATGGCTTCACACCTTCACAATCAAATTTATTAGAAAGAACTAAACGCTTCACACTCGATTCGAAAAATAGAAAGCTTGATATGGAAATTTGATTACTGGTTACGCAGAAGGCAAAACTGTATACAAATCGAAGAAATGAACAGCGATCGCATTTTAGTCAGATAAAATTTGAACGGCGATTAGACCTCTTTTGCGATTCACACTCATGATTCTGTTTTATCGAAGGAAAACCTTCAAATACTCGTAGGGACCGAACGGTTTGTCCTACAGAGCTCCGGGTGGTCTCAAAAATTTTTAAAAATTCTGTACTATTTAAAATTGGTGAAAAAACGATACCTTTATTTCGAGAGTTTTCGAGCTAGGGCACTCTTGAAAATTTCAACCCTTAATTTTCACCCCTTAGAAGTGACCTACATCAACCAAAAGCTTCGCGGCACAACTAGACCCCAAATGGAGCCCATATACCAAATTTGAACCAAATCGGTCCAGTGTTGCTAAGAAAAGTGCCGCGTACGGCGGACGGCGTACGGCGTACGGCGGACGGACGGAAATTTTTTTATTCGATTTTCGGATTCTACGTACCTTGAAACGTAAAACATCAAATTTTGAGGGGGGGTTAAAATTTTTTTTTTCTTGCTCGATTCCAAAGGCTTATTATTGAAAATAATAAACCAAAAGTATCATAATAATCCACATTGAGACGTTGTTGTGCGGTTAAATATTGAAACCAGCAAAACGTATTTTCTCGTGATGATTTATTGTGACATCCTAAACTTACATATTTCACCAACATACCATTGGTGTGTGGGTACCTCGAGCAGGCTCACGTGCTTGTAAGTAACGATCGAGACTAGAAGCGCCAGCCTCCCTTCATATTTTGCCTACCTAAGTTGTATATAAAGGCAGCTAGAGTCTTTACCAGCTCTGTCTTCTTTTCTTACTTCCTTATATTTATGTTCCACTATCATTCAACCATTTTGGGCCAGATCACAGAGTACTGAAGATAAGTTAATGATCCGGATGATCCATCCAACATGGTTCCATCTATAATGGTTTCGGGCTGTTCTTGTTAACAGTTTCAAATTCAAATTTAGAGTCAATATCAAATTTTACCAATTCATTTAAATCACTCTCTCGAACACAGTAAAAATGAGCGTATTCAACACACAATTAATTTTGCTTCCTTAGTACCGAAGATAGGGTATTCTTGCAGCTGATAAGAACCATTTGGGTCCTCAAATATAAAATTTTCCACTCGCATTTTGCATTTTGCAACTTTATGAACATCATTGTTCATTGTCAGTCTGTCGTCCAATTTCAAATTTTGCTATTACTGGTTCTCAACATCCGAAAAACTGCAGAATTCAAACTACGTTGACTATTATCAGATAATAGTCAACGTAGTGTGAATTCTGCAGATTTTCGGGTGATGAGAACCAGTAATTGCAAAATTTAAAATTGGACGAAAGACAGACTGACAATGAACAATGATGTTCATAAAGTTGCAAAATGCAAAATGCGAGTGGATTACAGTATGGAGTACAGATTCTGTACTATTTCTAGGATGAATTTTTTATTTTCATTACATAAAAATTATCCAAGAAACACAGTAGCAAGACAGAAAATAGACAACACTGGCCACAGAAAACCGTAACTCGTAGAGAAGTTTTTAGGTTTTCGGATAGGATTTGTTGGTTTTTAAGAATTACTGTAACAGGCAAAGGGACCGTAGTCATCGTCGGACGTTATGGTTTTTTTTACCCTCAATGAAATACTGATACATCTGCTCTCTGGTGGCCAATCTACGCATGACGCCTACTTCAGACCTTCAAATCATCACCAAACTCAAAATGACCAATAATCGAGATGTTACCGAAGTCCACTACGAGAGCGATATACAAATCAAATTCACGTATGACCCAATTAGGGAAATTCGGGAGGTAGTTTGGGCAGAGCCCAAGAAGATTTCATCTATCAAGAATAAGGTGTGCGCATGCGTCGGAAAAACTGTTTATTGTTATTTTTAATCTAAACTAGACCTCATTCTGAGAATTTTGACACCAACCGCGATCTTCTAGCGAGAGAAGTCCTTTTTCTGTGATTTTTCAGTTTCGAATGTTTGTGACGTCACAGTAGGCTGGGGAGATCCCGCCCATGCGGGAGGGGAGCGTGACGTCATAAACATTCGAAACTTTGAAAAATCACAGAAAAAGATCTACTCATCCAATAAAAGAGAACGGCTGGTGACAAAATTCTCAGGATGAGGTCTACTTTCGATTAAAAATTTTAAAAAAATCAGGCGCACCCCCCATTGCTACGTTGCTTATGCAACTTGCTAGATGTTTAATAACTGTTCCAAAATAAATATAATGACGTAGATTTTCAATTTTTTTCAGATGCAGGTGAGTCAACCTATCAATGCGGGATTTTCATTTGAAACCAAAATCGTAAGTCTTCTTAGAAAAGCAAGATTATTGCTACTCATAGTTCGGCAAAACGAACACTTACCTAACGATCTGTATGAAAATCAATATTGAGGTAGGAAGTATTTTCGTGCCGTTTAGGAGAAGTTCATTAGGAGGAACCCTCATTTCTACCGTTGTTATAATCACGAGTAACGTAGTAAAAACGATCAAGTGGATTGATGCGGAGACGATTTCGCCCAATCATCTCCGTTGAGAATAGCAGCCTTGCATAACATAGTTCCTCTGATTGTTGATTATCTATTTGGTAATTGAAACGTCATTAGCGATAAATTCTCAAGTCCCATTTATCTGCAAATCCTTTTTAAGGGTAAAAATGTTCGAAGTTACTGTACAATTTCGATGACATTTGAAGGATTGTACAGGTTGGGTGGTCCCCTATGAATTTTATTCCCTTGTGTGCCATTACATGAAATCCTTGTAACAATCATAACCTCCATAGCTTTATTCAATTCTTCATAACTTCCATAGCTTTCGGACATTTTCAGGGATTCCCCCCCCCCCCCCTTACGCCATTTGGCCATTGGCTATTCCACCATGCGGCCTCTTGCAGACCAATATATTTTGGATGTCTTCGACCATCTGGTATCGTCAGGAAGAAAACTTTGTCTTATGTCCTCAAGTTGAGGACAGTCAAATTAATGGTCAGTTGTCATCATTTCTGTCGTCTGGCATAGTGAGCAGGTTGGGCTGTCCTTGACTCGAATTTTGTGGAGGTGGGCGTGCCAGTTGGAGTCTAGATATGAATTTCATTCCCCTTCAGATTATCCCCACCTTATTGTCCGGGTTTTCTCGTACTTGGTTTGACTTTTTTTTTGTTGTTGGGTGCCACTATTTTTAGCTCCGTAAATGTTTAAATTTAGCAGTAAATCATTTCTACCTTGCTTCTCAGTATCCAAGCTGCCATTGACAACATCCCATTGACCAATTTTGTCATTGAAAATCCTGGATAACGCAGGACTTGTCGGACTTCTTGCCCTGGCCACTCGGCATGTGATACAATCTGTTCCTCTTGGCTACTGTACAATGAGTCCGTGGAAACTGCTGCATCACATGGTTGAGATGTTCCTTTCCACTTCGACTGGTGCAGCAATGGATTAGGTTAGCGCAGTAGGAAAGTCCTCCCTTTTTCAGAGCACTTACCTGGTTACTTCCTTGTATTTTAAACTCAAGCTAGCCACAACTTGGCTGATTAGGTTTCTCAGCGAGATACCTGAAGATTAGTATGTCCCCTACTTGAACCAATCAATACCGAAACCTCCTTAGGACAGGCCTGTTATTTTCGTGTGCCCTTCATTGTGGTTCAAAACATCATCGACAAACAAGCCAGGAATCCAAATGGTTTTCACCGTCAACACTTGTGTCGATTTTCCCACGCTCCATTTCCCTGTATGCGAGGCCTTGGCTCAAACACTCTCACAGGTCCTCTGTGGACTCTGGCGATCCACTTACGTCAGATCGTTCGTCACTCGTTTTATGTCATTTTCATAATTCCTTGGTGAAGAGGATCATTCGACTCTTACGACACCTTAATTAAATCACTTACTTCTCCACCAGTGGGTAAAACGTTCACGATGTAATGCTGAGAATCTGAGATTATGGGAATAAACCAACTTCGAGTTTTCATCAACCCCTTTAAAACAACTTAATTTTCTTCTGCTTCCACTTTAGTTGCATCTAGATAACCTGGACTAACTAACCTCATGATTGATGAGTTCACACAAGTAGGACCCTAAGTTGTAACTTGACACAAATAATGTGAAAAATTCAATTTAGTTGTAAAATTTGTCCAAGTTACTGAATTTTTTCAAAGAGAAAATGGCCTTTTTACTCACTAATTACTACTAAAATGTTATTTTTCCTATTATCTTATAAAACATCACAAAAATGAGACTTACGACCTTTGCTGAGCTGATACATTGTGGAGCACAAGGCAGAGTGGTCGTAATTAAATCCCTCGTTTTAATTAGCTCTACGATATCAAAACTTCCGCTACTTTGGTAGACTCGGAAGAGAAATGCTTGCATACGAGTCTGCAACACATTGGTACATTTTCATGTTTGTTTTCTTCCACTACAAAACAAGGTAATGAAGTAAGGTACCCAAGCATCAAAACAGTTGATTGTTCTCTACGCAACACAGTGAGTCTATTTTATTTATTGGTCGCGTGAGCAAGTTTTTTCGTGACGATTTTTCAGTTTATGTGCCAAAGCAAAGACATGAAAATGTCAATAAATAGAAGTAAACACTTTTCTTTAATACCTAGAGTGGGGAACCATCTATTTTGTATGAAATTTATCTTCAATCTTCTATAGGTCTTCAACTCCTTGGCGTTTTGCTTCAACCCCTTCACACACCCTTTCACACTAAAACTGACTAAATTAAAATGAGCAAATACATATTTATACTATTCCATCTAGGGAAAGTAACTAAAAGTTAGGCAGATTCATAAAATATCGTCATTACACCTAGTATTCAACTTTTAACACGCCAGGACAGTCTCTTAATTCGCCAAACCGTTGATAGTACTGACATTATGCACACCTGTAACGTTCTAGACAGATGTCCAGGAGAGTCTGAGACTTGAAATGATAGATTTGGCTGATTACAGAAAAAAACACGTACCTACCTCAAAAACCCCATTGAGTTGATCGAGATTTGCTGTTTTCCAGTGCGATTTCAGTCGGGTCTTTTAGGCGGCAGGTCTGTCTGAGCAGAATGGATCGAAGATTTGGACTCTTCTAGCAAATCTTCAATAACAGCAACCTCTTGATACGTCTACAATATTTTTGAACAGACAACCTATGATATTCTTCTTCGAAGCCTATTGGTTTATTATTTTCAATAATAAGCCTTTGGAATCGAGCAAGAAAAAAAAAATTTTTAACCCCCCCTCAAAATTTGGTGTTTTACGTTTCAAGGTACGTAGAATCCGAAAATCGAATAAAAAAATTTCCGTCCGTCCGCCGTACGCCGTACGCGGCACTTTTCTTAGCAACACTGGACCGATTTGGTTCAAATTTGGTATATGGGCTCCATTTGGGGTCTAGTTGTGCCGCGAAGCTTTTGGTTGATGTAGGTCTCTTCTAAGGGGTGAAAATTAAGGGTTGAAATTTTCAAGAGTGCCCTAGCTCGAAAACTCTCGAAATAAAGGTATCGTTTTTTCACCAATTTTAAATAGTATTGAATTTTTAAAAATTTTTGAGACCACCCGGAGCTCTGTAGGACAAACCGTTCGGTCCCTACGAGTATTTGAAGGTTTTCCTTCGATAAAACAGAATCATGAGTGTGAATCGCAAAAGAGGTCTAATCGCCGTTCAAATTTTATCTGACTAAAATGCGATCGCTGTTCATTTCTTCGATTTGTATACAGTTTTGCCTTCTGCGTAACCAGTAATCAAATTTCCATATCAAGCTTTCTATTTTTCGAATCGAGTGTGAAGCGTTTAGTTCTTTCTAATAAACTTGATTGTGAAGGTGTGAAGCCATTATAGTGTGGTAGTTAGTACCTACCAATAGTTGGTAGGTAAAAAAAAGTTGGTAGGTAAAACAATGTTTGTAGGTAAAAAACGCTGCAAATCATTGCTCACTGATCAGATCACTGATCAGCTGAGTGAGCTCCGCAGCCATTTTCAATGCTATTGAATGGAAGTGCTCTTCCAGGCGTCTCCAGCATTCGAGGATATCTTCTTCACTCCTCACATCACTGATCAGCTGAGTGAGCTCCAAAGCCATTTTCAATCCTATTGAATGGAAGTGCTCTTCCAGGCGTCTCCAGCATTCGAGGAGATCTTCTTCACTCTTCAGATCACTGATCAGCTGAGTGAGCTCCAAAGCCATTTTCAATCCTATTGAACGCAGGAGCTGAAATTTGAGAGGGAAGGTCAAGGGAGAATACAGATGGTGGTAGGTGCTATTGATGGAGAACCAGTGATCTATACAGAAGGATGATCTATACAGAAAATAATAAACCTTTGAGCAATGATTTGCAGCGTTTTTTGAATAATATAAAACGAATCCAATAACACTTCAATAAAATTTAGCAAAAGGCATTGACAGTTCAGCACTTTCGAAAGATACTTTCTGCTAACCGGTAAGTAAGGAAGCTAAGATTTTAAATTGTTTTTTAGAACAATTCCTATTTCATCTGTAAGGTATGGATGGACTCCTCTATCCAATATTTTTCTGCTGACTCGTAAGATCAGAATCATTTTCATCTACTGGCGCATAAAAGACTCTTAAGGTTTCAAGATCATCCCCCAATTCGAATAAATTAATGTCACCAGAAAAATATTATGAGATAGAGGAGACCACGCTTGTTGGAAGGAAAATTCAAAAATCTTAATTTCCTAATTTCTTTATAGTTTTACTACCTATCTTTTTTGTCTAAGTTTCCTTTCTGTCTCATTTCTTTATGTATTTTCCTAAATTGTATTGAAGTGCTTTGAGATTCGCCCTATAATCTTCCAAAATAGGCTTCCAACATAAATCGTGGTTTCTCTATTCAAAACTATTGATCACATTGCATGAGGTTGATGTTATTTGCAAATTAGGTAGATGAGTCCAAGTCCTCGCTTCATTCTCCTCAGACAGGCCTGCCAAGGTGCAGGATGCCTCTGAATGTGCAGAATGCCTGAGAGGACCGTGAACTTGAACGTTTTCCAAGGCGTCTGTCCCCACCTGCTCGGCAACGCATTACAAAACGGCGCTAAAGGGCGTTGCATCATCGGGGCCGTTCATTGCCAAGAGCCTCACTTTATTGGCGTTCCCATCGCTCGAATCTCTAATTGCTCTCTCGTCATCTCTTTTCTGTGGTGAAAGTCCGTTTTGATAAGAACACTCGACTACCTACTTTACTTAACAGACACCACCTCAAAGCCGCTTCTTCTTGCTTCCTCACGGCCACAGGTCGGTTTCAAGAAGTCACCGATTGGCGCCTGTCTAGAAAAATTCTTCCCCGGAGCGCTTCGTGGCCAAAACGATGTAAAAATGTTTGTTTTTGGATGTTTTTTTTCGCCTGTTAAATCGAAAAACCGCTAGGTATAATAGTAGACTCGTCAGATAAAACCTCATCAAAAGAATGATGCAATGAGTTTGCAAGAATGAGTTTGTGCAAGTACAAGTCAATAGTGTGGTAGAATGTATGAGAGTGATTCTTTATTTTTTAATCGCCGGTTTTCTGTCAATATGATCACGATATAAGGCCATTCCGTAGGTAACTACAGCTCTCAGGCGGAGAGCTCTATCAAATTCGAATTCCAATAGGGTGAGAATTCAAATTTCAACAATCGTACCAATTTCAAGCTCTGAATTCCATCGTGTTTTGTGGATAATCGAAAAGGCAAAAGGACTGGAAGTACAGTCGATTTGTCCAAGGCAAAACGTCCTCACCCAAATGTTCATCATAATTATCTCACAATTGTTTGTAAAACTGGATAAAATTAAGTACCTACTCAATTTGATTTCTGATTAGAAATGTTGTTTTGCGCGTAAAACATGAAATATCCATTCGTTGATGGATTAATTCATTGGGATCTGGGGAGTAGAGCCTTTACATTTCGTCTAAATCTACCTCAAAATTCGTCTTATTAAAAAAAAATACGAAATAGTGGATTAAAGTCTTTTTTGTTGAATAAGGAAAAGATAACAATCAATTTATTTCGTATAACAAGTAATTTTTCTGAGGAATAATTGCCTGAAAAATGTTTTAGCGAATTTTCAAAGAAAATGAAGCTATTGCAATGGCCTCAAAATTTTTAGAATCGACTTTTTCGAAAAATTTTCACACTGAAATCCGTTTTGGAACATTCTGAAACAATCCCTGAAGTTTTTCCAAAAATCATATGTATATATATATGTGTCATTCCGGACGATAACTTGAGTAATTGTTTAAAAATTTTTTTTAGTTTTTGCCAAAATGTTTGTAACAACAAACCATAGGTCAAGTTCGTTAACCAGCAATTTTGGACAATCCAAAGTGGTCCAAAATTCAAAAAAACTCAAAAAAAATGGGTTTTTCCCGTTTTTTGTGGTTTTTACATTGAAAATCATGGTAATATATGGTATATTCGGATTCAGCACAAAATTTCTGATATGAATGCATTTTTCAAAAATGAAAATTGTTCAAAATTAAGAAAAGTTTGTAGCTATATATATATATAATGAATACGCGCGTATATTTGTTGTACCCAGAAATGGAGTAGCCGTGTGGGTACTCTATGAGTTCGTAGAGACGAGTAGAACATGAATATGGACTCCTAACGTCTTCAAAGCATACTCAGCAATAATCTGCAGCGTATTATTAGCGAATTTTCAAAGAAAATGAAGCTATTGCAATGGCCTCAAAATTTTAGAATCGACTTTTTCGAAAAATTTTCACACTGAAATCCGTTTTGGAACATTCTGAAACAATCCCTGAAGTTTTTCCAAAAATCATATGTATATATATATGTGTCATTCCGGACGATAACTTGAGTAATTGTTTAAAAATTTTTTTTAGTTTTTGCCAAAATGTTTGTAACAACAAACCATAGGTCAAGTTCGTTAACCAGCAATTTTGGACAATCCAAAGTGGTCCAAAATTCAAAAAAACTCAAAAAAAATGGGTTTTTCCCGTTTTTTGTGGTTTTTACATTGAAAATCATGGTAATATATGGTATATTCGGATTCAGCACAAAATTTCTGATATGAATGCATTTTTCAAAAATGAAAATTGTTCAAAATTAAGAAAAGTTTGTAGCTATATATATATATAATGAATACGCGCGTATATTTGTTGTACCCAGAAATGGAGTAGCCGTGTGGGTACTCTATGAGTTCGTAGAGACGAGTAGAACATGAATATGGACTCCTAACGTCTTCAAAGCATACTCAGCAATAATCTGCAGCGTATTATTAGCGAATTTTCAAAGAAAATGAAGCTATTGCAATGGCCTCAAAATTTTAGAATCGACTTTTTCGAAAAATTTTCACACTGAAATCCGTTTTGGAACATTCTGAAACAATCCCTGAAGTTTTTCCAAAAATCATATGTATATATATGTGTCATTCCGGACGATAACTTGAGTAATTGTTTAAAAATTTTTTTTAGTTTTTGCCAAAATGTTTGTAACAACAAACCATAGGTCAAGTTCGTTAACCAGCAATTTTGGACAATCCAAAGTGGTCCAAAATTCAAAAAAACTAAAAAAAAAATGGGTTTTTCCCGTTTTTTGTGGTTTTTACATTGAAAATCATGGTAATATATGGTATATTCGGATTCAGCACAAAATTTCTGATATGAATGCATTTTTCAAAAATGAAAATTGTCCAAAATTGAGAAAAGTTTGTAGCTATATAATATATATAATGAATACGCGCGTATATTTGTTGTACCCAGAAATGGAGTAGCCGTGTGGGTACTCTATGAGTTCGTAGAGACGAGTAGAACATGAATATGGACTCCTAACGTCTTCAAAGCATACTCAGCAATAATCTGCAGCGTATTATTAGCGAATTTTCAAAGAAAATGAAGCTATTGCAATGGCCCTCAAAATTTTTAGAATCGACTTTTTCGAAAAATTTTCACACTGAAATCCGTTTTGGAACATTCTGAAACAATCCCTGAAGTTTTTCCAAAAATCATATGTATATATATATGTGTCATTCCGGACGATAACTTGAGTAATTGTTTAAAAATTTTTTTTTAGTTTTTGCCAAAATGTTTGTAACAACAAACCATAGGTCAAGTTCGTTAACCAGCAATTTTGGACAATCCAAAGTGGTCCAAAATTCAAAAAAACTCAAAAAAATGGGTTTTTCCCGTTTTTTGTGGTTTTTACATTGAAAATCATGGTAATATATGGTATATTCGGATTCAGCACAAAATTTCTGATATGAATGCATTTTTCAAAAATGAAAATTGTCCAAAATTAAGAAAAGTTTGTAGCTATATATATATATAATGAATACGCGCGTATATTTGTTGTACCCAGAAATGGAGTAGCCGTGTGGGTACTCTATGAGTTCGTAGAGACGAGTAGAACATGAATATGGACTCCTAACGTCTTCAAAGCATACTCAGCAATAATCTGCAGCGTATTATTAGCGAATTTTCAAAGAAAATGAAGCTATTGCAATGGCCTCAAAATTTTTAGAATCGACTTTTTCGAAAAATTTTCACACTGAAATCCGTTTGGAACATTCTGAAACAATCCCTGAAGTTTTTCCAAAAATCATATGTATATATATATGTGTCATTCCGGACGATAACTTGAGTAATTGTTTAAAAATTTTTTTTTAGTTTTTGCCAAAATGTTTGTAACAACAAACCATAGGTCAAGTTCGTTAACCAGCAATTTTGGACAATCCAAAGTGGTCCAAAATTCAAAAAAACTCCAAAAAAATGGGTTTTTCCCGTTTTTTGTGGTTTTTACATTGAAAATCATGGTAATATATGGTATATTCGGATTCAGCACAAAATTTCTGATATGAATGCATTTTTCAAAAATGAAAATTGTCCAAAATTGAGAAAAGTTTGTAGCTATATATATATATAATGAATACGCGCGTATATTTGTTGTACCCAGAAATGGAGTAGCCGTGTGGGTACTCTATGAGTTCGTAGAGACGAGTAGAACATGAATATGGACTCCTAACGTCTTCAAAGCATACTCAGCAATAATCTGCAGCGTATTATTAGCGAATTTTCAAAGAAAATGAAGCTATTGCAATGGCCTCAAAATTTTTAGAATCGACTTTTTCGAAAAATTTTCACACTGAAATCCGTTTTGGAACATTCTGAAACAATCCCTGAAGTTTTTCCAAAAATCATATGTATATATATATGTGTCATTCCGGACGATAACTTGAGTAATTGTTTAAAAATTTTTTTTTAGTTTTGCCAAAATGTTTGTAACAACAAACCATAGGTCAAGTTCGTTAACCAGCAATTTTGGACAATCCAAAGTGGTCCAAAATTCAAAAAAACTCAAAAAAAAATGGGTTTTTCCCGTTTTTTGTGGTTTTTACATTGAAAATCATGGTAATATATGGTATATTCGGATTCAGCACAAAATTTCTGATATGAATGCATTTTTCAAAAATGAAAATTGTTCCAAAATTAAGAAAAGTTGTAGCTATATATATATATATAATGAATACGCGCGTATATTTGTTGTACCCAGAAATGGAGTAGCCGTGTGGGTACTCTATGAGTTCGTAGAGACGAGTAGAACATGAATATGGACTCCTAACGTCTTCAAAGCATACTCAGCAATAATCTGCAGCGTATTATTAGCGAATTTTCAAAGAAAATGAAGCTATTGCAATGGCCTCAAAATTTTTAGAATCGACTTTTTCGAAAAATTTTCACACTGAAATCCGTTTTGGAACATTCTGAAACAATCCCTGAAGTTTTTCCAAAAATCATATGTATATATATATGTGTCATTCCGGACGATAACTTGAGTAATTGTTTAAAAATTTTTTTTTAGTTTTTGCCAAAATGTTTGTAACAACAAACCATAGGTCAAGTTCGTTAACCAGCAATTTTGGACAATCCAAAGTGGTCCAAAATTCAAAAAAAACTCCAAAAAAATGGGTTTTTCCCGTTTTTTGTGGTTTTTACATTGAAAATCATGGTAATATATGGTATATTCGGATTCAGCACAAAATTTCTGATATGAATGCATTTTTCAAAAATGAAAATTGTCCAAAATTAAGAAAAGTTTGTAGCTATATATATATATAATGAATACGCGCGTATATTTGTTGTACCCAGAAATGGAGTAGCCGTGTGGGTACTCTATGAGTTCGTAGAGACGAGTAGAACATGAATATGGACTCCTAACGTCTTCAAAGCATACTCAGCAATAATCTGCAGCGTATTATTAGCGAATTTTCAAAGAAAATGAAGCTATTGCAATGGCCTCAAATTTTTAGAATCGACTTTTTCGAAAAATTTTCACACTGAAATCCGTTTTGGAACATTCTGAAACAATCCCTGAAGTTTTTCCAAAAATCATATGTATATATATATGTGTCATTCCGGACGATAACTTGAGTAATTGTTTAAAAATTTTTTTTTAGTTTTTGCCAAAATGTTTGTAACAACAAACCATAGGTCAAGTTCGTTAACCAGCAATTTTGGACAATCCAAAGTGGTCCAAAATTCAAAAAAACTCCAAAAAAATGGGTTTTTCCCGTTTTTTGTGGTTTTTACATTGAAAATCATGGTAATATATGGTATATTCGGATTCAGCACAAAATTTCTGATATGAATGCATTTTTCAAAAATGAAAATTGTCCAAAATTAAGAAAAGTTTGTAGCTATATATATATATAATGAATACGCGCGTATATTTGTTGTACCCAGAAATGGAGTAGCCGTGTGGGTACTCTATGAGTTCGTAGAGACGAGTAGAACATGAATATGGACTCCTAACGTCTTCAAAGCATACTCAGCAATAATCTGCAGCGTATTATTAGCGAATTTTCAAAGAAAATGAAGCTATTGCAATGGCCTCAAAATTTTTAGAATCGACTTTTTCGAAAAATTTTCACACTGAAATCCGTTTTGGAACATTCTGAAACAATCCCTGAAGTTTTTCCAAAAATCATATGTATATATATATGTGTCATTCCGGACGATAACTTGAGTAATTGTTTAAAAATTTTTTTTTAGTTTTTGCCAAAATGTTTGTAACAACAAACCATAGGTCAAGTTCGTTAACCAGCAATTTTGGACAATCCAAAGTGGTCCAAAATTCAAAAAAACTCCAAAAAAATGGGTTTTTCCCGTTTTTTGTGGTTTTTTACATTGAAAATCATGGTAATATATGGTATATTCGGATTCAGCACAAAATTTCTGATATGAATGCATTTTTCAAAAATGAAAATTGTCCAAAATTAAGAAAAGTTTGTAGCTATATATATATATAATGAATACGCGCGTATATTTGTTGTACCCAGAAATGGAGTAGCCGTGTGGGTACTCTATGAGTTCGTAGAGACGAGTAGAACATGAATATGGACTCCTAACGTCTTCAAAGCATACTCAGCAATAATCTGCAGCGTATTATTAGCGAATTTTCAAAGAAAATGAAGCTATTGCAATGGCCTCAAAATTTTTAGAATCGACTTTTTCGAAAAATTTTCACACTGAAATCCGTTTTGGAACATTCTGAAACAATCCCTGAAGTTTTTCCAAAAATCATATGTATATATATATGTGTCATTCCGGACGATAACTTGAGTAATTGTTTAAAAATTTTTTTTAGTTTTTGCCAAAATGTTTGTAACAACAAACCATAGGTCAAGTTCGTTAACCAGCAATTTTGGACAATCCAAAGTGGTCCAAAATTCAAAAAAACTCAAAAAAATGGGTTTTTCCCGTTTTTTGTGGTTTTACATTGAAAATCATGGTAATATATGGTATATTCGGATTCAGCACAAAATTTCTGATATGAATGCATTTTTCAAAAATGAAAATTGTCCAAAATTAAGAAAAGTTTGTAGCTATATATATATATAATGAATACGCGCGTATATTTGTTGTACCCAGAAATGGAGTAGCCGTGTGGGTACTCTATGAGTTCGTAGAGACGAGTAGAACATGAATATGGACTCCTAACGTCTTCAAAGCATACTCAGCAATAATCTGCAGCGTATTATTAGCGAATTTTCAAAGAAAATGAAGCTATTGCAATGGCCTCAAAATTTTTAGAATCGACTTTTTCGAAAAATTTTCACACTGAAATCCGTTTTGGAACATTCTGAAACAATCCCTGAAGTTTTTCCAAAAATCATATGTATATATATATGTGTCATTCCGGACGATAACTTGAGTAATTGTTTAAAAATTTTTTTTTAGTTTTTGCCAAAATGTTTGTAACAACAAACCATAGGTCAAGTTCGTTAACCAGCAATTTTGGACAATCCAAAGTGGTCCAAAATTCAAAAAAACTCAAAAAAATGGGTTTTTCCCGTTTTTTGTGGTTTTTACATTGAAAATCATGGTAATATATGGTATATTCGGATTCAGCACAAAATTTCTGATATGAATGCATTTTTCAAAAATGAAAATTGTCCAAAATTAAGAAAAGTTTGTAGCTATATATATATATAATGAATACGCGCGTATATTTGTTGTACCCAGAAATGGAGTAGCCGTGTGGGTACTCTATGAGTTCGTAGAGACGAGTAGAACATGAATATGGACTCCTAACGTCTTCAAAGCATACTCAGCAATAATCTGCAGCGTATTATTAGCGAATTTTCAAAGAAAATGAAGCTATTGCAATGGCCTCAAAATTTTTAGAATCGACTTTTTCGAAAAATTTTCACACTGAAATCCGTTTTGGAACATTCTGAAACAATCCCTGAAGTTTTTCCAAAAATCATATGTATATATATATGTGTCATTCCGGACGATAACTTGAGTAATTGTTTAAAAATTTTTTTTTAGTTTTTGCCAAAATGTTTGTAACAACAAACCATAGGTCAAGTTCGTTACCAGCAATTTTGGACAATCCAAAGTGGTCCAAAATTCAAAAAAACTCCAAAAAAATGGGTTTTTCCCGTTTTTTGTGGTTTTTACATTGAAAATCATGGTAATATATGGTATATTCGGATTCAGCACAAAATTTCTGATATGAATGCATTTTTCAAAAATGAAAATTGTCCAAAATTAAGAAAAGTTTGTAGCTATATATATATATAATGAATACGCGCGTATATTTGTTGTACCCAGAAATGGAGTAGCCGTGTGGGTACTCTATGAGTTCGTAGAGACGAGTAGAACATGAATATGGACTCCTAACGTCTTCAAAGCATACTCAGCAATAATCTGCAGCGTATTATTAGCGAATTTTCAAAGAAAATGAAGCTATTGCAATGGCCTCAAAATTTTTAGAATCGACTTTTTCGAAAAATTTTCACACTGAAATCCCGTTTTGGAACATTCTGAAACAATCCCTGAAGTTTTTCCAAAAATCATATGTATATATATATGTGTCATTCCGGACGATAACTTGAGTAATTGTTTAAAAATTTTTTTTTAGTTTTGCCAAAATGTTTGTAACAACAAACCATAGGTCAAGTTCGTTAACCAGCAATTTTGGACAATCCAAAGTGGTCCAAAATTCAAAAAAACTCCAAAAAAATGGGTTTTTTCCCGTTTTTTGTGGTTTTTACATTGAAAATCATGGTAATATATGGTATATTCGGATTCAGCACAAAATTTCTGATATGAATGCATTTTTCAAAAATGAAAATTGTCCAAAATTAAGAAAAGTTTGTAGCTATATATATATATAATGAATACGCGCGTATATTTGTTGTACCCAGAAATGGAGTAGCCGTGTGGGTACTCTATGAGTTCGTAGAGACGAGTAGAACATGAATATGGACTCCTAACGTCTTCAAAGCATACTCAGCAATAATCTGCAGCGTATTATTAGCGAATTTTCAAAGAAAATGAAGCTATTGCAATGGCCTCAAAATTTTTAGAATCGACTTTTTCGAAAAATTTTCACACTGAAATCCGTTTTGGAACATTCTGAAACAATCCCTGAAGTTTTTCCAAAAATCATATGTATATATATATGTGTCATTCCGGACGATAACTTGAGTAATTGTTTAAAAATTTTTTTTTAGTTTTTGCCAAAATGTTTGTAACAACAAACCATAGGTCAAGTTCGTTAACCAGCAATTTTGGACAATCCAAAGTGGTCCAAAATTCAAAAAAACTCCAAAAAAATGGGTTTTTCCCGTTTTTTGTGGTTTTTACATTGAAAATCATGGTAATATATGGTATATTCGGATTCAGCACAAAATTTCTGATATGAATGCATTTTTCAAAATGAAAATTGTCCAAAATTAAGAAAAGTTTGTAGCTATATATATATATAATGAATACGCGCGTATATTTGTTGTACCCAGAAATGGAGTAGCCGTGTGGGTACTCTATGAGTTCGTAGAGACGAGTAGAACATGAATATGGACTCCTAACGTCTTCAAAGCATACTCAGCAATAATCTGCAGCGTATTATTAGCGAATTTTCAAAGAAAATGAAGCTATTGCAATGGCCTCAAAATTTTTAGAATCGACTTTTTCGAAAAATTTTCACACTGAAATCCGTTTTGGAACATTCTGAAACAATCCCTGAAGTTTTTCCAAAAATCATATGTATATATATATGTGTCATTCCGGACGATAACTTGAGTAATTGTTTAAAAATTTTTTTTTAGTTTTTGCCAAAATGTTTGTAACAACAAACCATAGGTCAAGTTCGTTAACCAGCAATTTTGGACAATCCAAAGTGGTCCAAAATTCAAAAAAACTCCAAAAAAATGGGTTTTTCCCGTTTTTTGTGGTTTTTACATTGAAAATCATGGTAATATATGGTATATTCGGATTCAGCACAAAATTTCTGATATGAATGCATTTTTCAAAAATGAAAATTGTCCAAATTAAGAAAAGTTTGTAGCTATATATATATATAATGAATACGCGCGTATATTTGTTGTACCCAGAAATGGAGTAGCCGTGTGGGTACTCTATGAGTTCGTAGAGACGAGTAGAACATGAATATGGACTCCTAACGTCTTCAAAAGCATACTCAGCAATAATCTGCAGCGTATTATTAGCGAATTTTCAAAGAAAATGAAGCTATTGCAATGGCCTCAAAATTTTTAGAATAGACTTTTTCGAAAAATTTTCACACTGAAATCCGTTTTGGAACATTCTGAAACAATCCCTGAAGTTTTTCCAAAATCATATGTATATATATATGTGTCATTCCGGACGATAACTTGAGTAATTGTTTAAAAATTTTTTTTTAGTTTTGCCAAAATGTTTGTCACAACAAACATAGGTCAAGTTCGTTAACCAGCAATTTTGGACAATCCAAAGTGGTCCAAAATTCAAAAAAACTCAAAAAAATGGGTTTTTTCCCGTTTTTGTGGTTTTTACATTGAAAATCACTGGTAATATATGGTATATTCGGATTCAGCACAAAATTTCTGATATGAATGCATTTTTCCAAAAATGAAAATTGTCCAAAATTGAGAAAAGTTTGTAGCTATATATATATATAATGAATACGCGCGTATATTTGTTGTACCCAGAAATGGAGTAGCCGGTGTGGGTACTCTATGAGTTCGTAGAGACGAGTAGAACATGAATATGGACTCCTAACGTCTTCAAAGCATACTCAGCAATAATCTGCAGCGTATTATTAGCGAATTTTCAAAGAAAATGAAGCTATTGCAATGGCCTCAAAATTTTAGAATCGACTTTTTCGAAAAATTTCACACTGAAATCCGTTTTGGAACATTCTGAAACAATCACTGAGTTTTTCCAAAAATCATATGTATATATATATGTGTCATTCCGGACGATAACTTGAGTAATTGTTTAAAAATTTTTTGTTAGTTTTTGCCAAAATGTTTGTAACAACAAAACCATAGGTCAAGTTCGTTAACCAGCAATTTTGGACAATCCAAAGTGGTCCAAAATTCAAAAAACTCCAAAAAAATGGGTTTTTTCCCGTTTTTTGTGGTTTTTTACATTGAAATCATGGTAATATATGGTATATTCGGATTCAGCACAAAATTTCTGATATGAATGCATTTTTCAAAAATGAAAATTGTCCAAAATTAAGAAAAGTTTGTAGCTATATATATATATAATGAATACGCGCGTATATTTGTTGTACCCAGAAATGGAGTAGCCGTGTGGGTACTCTATGAGTTCGTAGAGACGAGTAGAACATGAATATGGACTCCTAACGTCTTCAAAGCATACTCAGCAATAATCTGCAGCGTATTATTAGCGAATTTTCAAAGAAAATGAAGCTATTGCAATGGCCTCAAAATTTTTAGAATCGACTTTTTCGAAAAATTTTCACACTGAAATCCGTTTTGGAACATTCTGAAACAATCCCTGAAGTTTTTCCAAAATCATATGTATATATATATGTGTCATTCCGGACGATAACTTGAGTAATTGTTTAAAAATTTTTTTTTAGTTTTTGCCAAAATGTTTGTAACAACAAACCATAGGTCAAGTTCGTTAACCAGCAATTTTGGACAATCCAAAGTGGTCCAAAATTCAAAAAACTAAAAAAAATGGGTTTTTCCCGTTTTTGTGGTTTTTACATTGAAAATCATGGTAATATATGGTATATTCGGATTCAGCACAAAATTTCTGATATGAATGCATTTTTCAAAAATGAAAATTGTCCAAAATTAAGAAAAGTTTGTAGCTATATTATATATATAATGAATACGCGCGTATATTTGTTGTACCCAGAAATGGAGTAGCCGTGTGGGTACTCTATGAGTTCGTAGAGACGAGTAGAACATGAATATGGACTCCTAACGTCTTCAAAGCATACTCAGCAATAATCTGCAGCGTATTATTAGCGAATTTTCAAAGAAAATGAAGCTATTGCAATGGCCTCAAAATTTTTAGAATCGACTTTTCGAAAAATTTTCACACTGAAATCCGTTTTGGAACATTCTGAAACAATCCCTGAAGTTTTCCCAAAATCATATGTATATATATATGTGTCATTCCGGACGATAACTTGAGTATTGTTTTAAAAATTTTTTTTTAGTTTTTGCCAAAATGTTTGTAACAACAAACCATAGGTCAAGTTCGTTAACCAGCAATTTTGGGACAATCCAAAGTGGTCCAAAATTCAAAAAAACTCCAAAAAAAAAATGGGTTTTTCCCGTTTTTTTGTGGTTTT
>CM019171.2:47162440-47347131 GCA_009739505.2 Apolygus lucorum | reverse complement strand
TGGAGTCATCAGACTTCAGTCCTAGAGAACCAAGTGAGATAAAGTTCGAAACAAACGTTCAAATATTATCTTTTTGACCTTAAAAGCTTAAGATTAGTCGTTTGAGATTTAGGAATGTTACACGTGGTCTTGAAAGTTGTAATAAATTTAAACTATTTTTGCGGAAGTAGTTTTTATTGCTCCATTTCTTGTTGGGGTTTTGTTATTTTCGTTTGTAAATGAAGAGTACAGGGGAAAAACCAGGTAACTCGATTTTTTCACAAAATGGAGTTAGAGACGGTACCTTATGTTTTCAAGGCTGCGGAACACGATGGTGAAGTCAAAACCAGCGAAAAGTCAGCCCAAGTGGGGAAAAGGTTGAGTGAAAGAACTGCGTACAGGGGTAGAACCAGGTAACTCTCGCGGTTCTGGGGAAGAACCAGGTAACGTATAAACCCTCGCTTCTCCCTCTCCGACCCTAGTTGTTTCTGTGGTTCACAGACTTGGTATCGATACAGATATTATCTGTATTGCGATCCTTATTCTAGTTTCAGTTTACTTTTTGACCAGTGTACAACTAAACTGTGATCCTCCTGTGATCGAGTTACCTCTTGGGTTGTGATTCTCAGTGTTTGTTAGTGTCGTCAGGGGTTGTATTATCATGGATGGAAAGGAAACCTCATCAGATACTGAAGATTTGTCGAAGTCTTCAAGCAAGAAGCAAGAGCAAGACGATTCGTACAATGGAGCTTTCGCCAGTTCCTTCATTGTCCCTAATCCGACCAAGAAAACGAGCCAAAAACGCTGCAAATTATTACACAATGGTTTATTATTTTTCTATATAGATCACTCGTCTACAATATCACCAACCATCCAATATGAAGAAAAAAGAAAAAAAAAAAAAAAAAAATCAAAAAATCAAAAAAAAAAAATCAAAATCACCAACTATTGATCGCATTTTGGTAAGCTCTAATTTGAACGGAGATTAAGCCTCTTTTGCGATTCACACTCGTGTTTTGATTTATTTATATATATATATATTTCAATATAAACCCTTAAATTTTCGTAGGGAGCGAACGGTTTGTCCTACAGAACTCCGCGTGGTCTCAAAAAATTCTAAAAATTCTATAGAATCTTAAATTGCAGGAAAAAAAATACCTTTATATCAAAATTTTTTGAGTTAGGGCGTTTTCAAAATTTCAAAATTGATTTTGGAACCCTTAGAAGTGACCTACATCAACCAAAAGCTTCGGGGCACAACTAGACCCCTAATGGAGCCTACATACCAAATTTCATCAAAATCGGTCAATGCTAAGTGGCAAAAGTGCCGCGTACGGCGGACGGCGTACGGCGGACGGCGGACGGACGGCCAAATTTTTATTCGATTTTTGGATTCTACGTACCTTGAAACGTAAACCATCAAATTTTGAGGGGGTGTTAAAATTTTTTTTTCTTGGTCGATTCCAAAGGTTCATTTATTGAAAATAATAAACCAAAAACAAGCAGCAAAAAGCGTCAAGCAACCCGACCTTCAACCATTCTAGGCGCAGCACCTGAACTCAAGAGTAATGAATTCTACTTCCCTGAACGAGCTTACACGAAGAGAATCAAAATTTCAGCAGAGAAATATAAAGATTTGAACCATCTAATAACATTCTGTGGGGCTAAGGCACAAAAATATTATACAAAGTTGGCTCACGTGTGAATGAGAAAATACTATTATACCTGGTATTTCCCTGTTTTTTAAGAGTTTGCTACTGAGACTCGTAAGCAATTATTAATAAAGACGTAAATATAAACTTTTTTTATTTCAAGTTGTTAACCTGTACCCGAATGAATAACAGCTTTTTTGAAGCATTAGTAAAGAGTAGTGGCGTTTTTTGCACAAAAATTGATTTTTCTCGGAACTGAAAAAAGCTGAGTTACCTGGTTTTTCCCCTGTACTCTTCAAATACCAACGAAGCAATGAAGAAATGTCACCAAAAATGTTTTATTGGTCTTGACAGACGGAAGCGACGAAATCGTAAAATGACATTTATGACGGGTAATGTCGATAAAAACCCGAGGACAAACATGACTGATGGAAGGTGCGTGTCCAACAGGGAAACGATGGGTCAGGGGCAGGCAATGTCAGCCTTCGTTATGCAACGATGTAGAGCCTGCAGGCCGTTCAATCAGTTCAACGGACTCTTTGTACCACGCGGCGAAATAAAACCGCTAATCTCTTTGTAGACTTCGAAAACTGCGGGTAGCTCAGACCTGCAATTTTCTTGATATGAGTTCATTTACGCAATTTCGTTCTCAAATCAAACGAGGAAGTGCAGACAGGATCAACAATGGGAAATTCGAAATAATTATGAGAAGGAACATAACTATGAGGTGTTTTTATCCCATCAACCACTTTCATGGTAGGGCTTGTTGTGACCTCTTGAATTGGGTTTTAATATCGCATCATCAACTATTTGTGTAGGAAACTAGTTTGTCTGCAAGGGCAGATTGGTTAAAAAAAAAGTAATTTATAAATCACCAAATTTTGAGGGGGGAGGGGGGTTAAAAAAATTTGTTGCTCGATTCCTAAGGTTTATTGAATAATAAAAGCAACTCAAGTGGGGGTTAATTCATTATAACTCATATCATCCAATTTCATGAAAAATCATTGGTTTCGTGACCGACTTCAAAACTGCCAAAGGAGGAGGTATTCATTTCAATGTGTCATGGGACGGCGAATTTTCCTCCTTTTTGGTGGTTTGCCTTCATCAGTTTTGAAGTCCGTTTTCTTAAAAAAGGTTTTTATTTGTTATTTTTCAATTATTTTCGTCTCGGTACACCTACCTTGTTTAGTATGACTCCATTACATCCAGGGCACTACATAGGGTTCTTTAACCCATTTCAAGCCAAGAGTGGAAATAACAGAAGTGAGAGGAGGAGGATGAACTCTTCTACAAGACGGCGGCCGAAATAAGGCATAATTGCCCACCAATTGAGAGCAAAAATACTCCAAATTTTATGAATTTTACATCTTAATGGGATTTAAGAGGCCTCAGTCTTCCAAATCGATTTGATTTATCCGACTCGTGGCCCAGAACGCTCAATCGCCCAGGATCGAATAGAGCCCAATAATCATGCTTTCGGCCAAAAGCCCTCCTTTTCAAAAAAAAAAATAAATCCAAAGTCGCATCGAGCTCCCGAATGTCGAAGGATTTTTTTTACGAATATAGGAACAGCATGAACGAAAAAAATTCTCCTACGAAGATTTTCCACTATTATCAATATTTAAAAAAAAGTTGTCGATGCGAAAACGCATCAGTGGCCGGAAATGGGTTAAATCGAGAGAGGGTTGGAATATTCCCTGACCTGGATCACGTATTACCAAATAGGTAGGTACTTACAAATAATTTTCCCTCTTTGTTCATTATGAACTGAAGAACAAGGTGTCAATTTCAACGAAAACGCACTTTCACTCTTAGTATTACAAAAATATCGCGTGATCGTATATTCAATAATAATAGTATTCTACTATTTTTGCTCTCACTGCCCAAGGGCAAGTAGGTTGGCAACTCTCACAGATAAGGAATGCAGGTAATTGTACAGAAGTAAAAGTAAGGAATGCCTTCTCACCTCACATATTTATTATTAATGAAGACATTAATGTCTTTTATTCAATTAAAAAATTGCAAGTATTATTTCAAACCCAACTGCAGGTGTGGAAACAATATAGTACCTACCTTTTCGATACAGATTCGTCCATTGTTCCCACCAAGTAGGTACCTATCTGTATTAGCAATCCTTATCAATGTAATACCTACTACAATAAAAAATTCCTCATCCTAAGTATCACAACGTATGACATTATGATTTAATTTTGGATTTAAGAAGTAATCCATGTCAATTTGAGAAGTAGAGTGATTATTCAGTTCTTCTGTTGATCCTTGGCGTCCTCTTCGAGCCTCGACTAGTTTACCTAAGTTCCTATCTATCTAGTGAAGATGAGGATTTGAGAATATCCGTGAGTCGTACGATTTGACTGGGTACTTTTGAGAATGTAATTATTCCGTTGTTGGTCCTGTACCCTCAGTTCCTGAACCTGGACGGGTAACCTTTGGTGCCTCGTATTTGCTGTGTTAGCAACGTTGAAATAAAGGCTTTTGAAGGTTGATTTTTTGAAAATTTGAGAAACCTTTTGAAAGTTTGTGTTCAAAGGGAAGGAAAGTACGCATATATTCTTGGGTGAGACTATCCTTTTGCTTCCGAGTCTACCAAGGTAGCGGAAGCTTTGTTTTCACTTTTCAAGGACGAAAAAAAAAGTTCTCCAAAATCAAAATTTTCACTCGCGTTTTAGACCTTTCTGAACAATTTTGGTTCCGTGTCTGTCGTGAATTCCTTGTAACGCGCATAACTATACGAAGTTATTGTCCGATTTCTATGAAATTTTCAGGGATTGTGCGGGTTGGTGTGTAGACGGTCCCCTATGAAAATCATCATCCTCGGACTGATAGAAGCGACTGCGCATGCGCAAACGTGAATTCCTTGTAACGGCCATAACTTCCACATTTCCTACCTGATTTCGATGAAATTTTTAGGGATTATGCAGATTGGGTTGTAGATGGTCCCCTATAAAATTCATCACCCCCGGACTGATAGTAGCCGCTGCGCATGCGCAAACGTGAATTCCTTGTAACAGCCATAACTTCCACATTTTCTACCCGATTTCGATGACATTTTTAGGGATTACGCGGATTAGGTTGTAGATGGTCCCCAATGAAAATCAAGTCCTCAAAATTTACAGCAGCCTCTGCGCTTGCGCATACGTAAAATCCTTGTAACAGCTAGTTTAAAAAAATTTCATCCGAATTTGATGAAATTTTCTAGGATTGACCAGATTAGCGTGTAGATGGTCCCCTAAGAGGGAAGTGCAAGGTACTTAGAGATTGATGTTTTGAGATTAACTACTAAGCATCGGATCATCTACAGGGTGTCTACCATTTGGATGGACCAAACTTCAAGGATCGATTCTACAACCAATTTGCAACAAAAAATGTCTCTTAGCAATTTTTTCTTAACCCACTCGAAATTCTTTTTTTTTCCACTTTAAAGTTTTTATTCGTATTTTCGACCTTGCAGCACTAAAATGGTCATAACTCCCTTATTTCTCATGCTACTTCAAATCTGAGTACACCGTTGGACAGAGCGTTAAATTTCCTATCCATTTAGTGGGAAACCCAGTTTCTTAAAGCCATTTGTAAAAGCAAAAAAATTAATCAAAGTCAACATTTATAAGTTTTTTCGAAAATCGACATTTTTCAGGCTAACGATTCCCCTGTAAAAAATACCGCTATCGTGGTGCACTCAACGGGAAAAACTACCCCAAGATCTCACCTTTCCAACGGTATGTCAGTTTCAAGGTTTAAGAGGAAAGTTTCTTTGAAAAAATTGAGTTTTATGCGAAAAAACGTGCTTCTGCAGGCATATTTCGCTAGAGAGTCGACCAAGTATTATTGCCTTCACTTTTCAAGGATTGCAATAAAAAGCCCACCAAATTACATTTCCACTCGTATTTTACGTTTTGGACCTTCCTGAACAATTTTGGTACCGCGTCTGTCCACCTGACAGTCTGTCTGTCTGTCTGAAAGTCCTTGTAGACGCAAAAGCAATACGAAACTACTGTCCGATTTTGATGCAATTTTCGGCGATGTTCTCCATGTAAATCAAAGTCAACGCATTACATTTTCAAAATCAAATTCAAAAATTTTAATTTTTTTTTAGAAATTATCATTTTTTAGGTTTATTGTTAACCTGGAATAAGTTGTGCTACCGCGGGCCTCTCAACGGAAAAACCGTTCATTTTGATTTTAAAAATGGAACTAAAATACAATTAAAGAACAATTAGCAGAAAAAAATGGTCATTGTAACGTTGGTAGAAAGTGTTGGTAGGTACAATGATTTGTATTGTAAAAAAAAGTATTATTGTCAATGAAACTCTTCAAGTTATTCTTCTGCTACAAAAAGTCAATTTCATGATATTTATTATAATTAAACGAAAAACTGATTCTTAACGTAGAAAAGATGTGATCCCGGGGTAGTTTTGGCCGTTGAGTGGCCCCGCGAATACGGGCAAACGATAAAACAATTTTGAGAGGGGGTTAACTTTTTTTTTCTTGCTCGATTCCAAAGGCTTGTTATTGAAAATAATAAACCAAAAAATGGTAATTTATAAAAAAAAATTTGAACATTTTTGAATTTGATTTTTTGAAAATTTAATGCGTTGACTTTGATTTACATGGAGAACATCACCGAAAATTGCATCAAAATCGGACAGTAGTTTCGTATTGCTTTTGCGTCTACAAGGACTTTCAGACAGACAGACCGACTGTCAGATGAACAGACACAGTACCAAAATTGTTCAGGAAGGTCCAAAACTTAAAATACGAGTGGAAATGTAATTTGGTGGGCTTTTTATTGCAATCCTTGAAAAGTGAAGGCAATAATACTTGGTCGACTCTCTAGCGGAATATGCCTACAAAAGCACGTTTTTTTGCATAAAACTCAATTTTTTCAAAGAAACTTTCCTCTTAAACCTTGAAACTGACATACCGTTGGAAAGGTGAGATCTTGGGGTAGTTTTTCCCGTTGAGTGCACCACGATAGCGGTATTTTTTACAGGGGAATCGTTAGCCTGAAAAATGTCGATTTTCGAAAAAACTTATAAATGTTGACTTTGATTAATTTTTTTGCTTTTACAAATGGCTTTAAGAAACTGGGTTTCCCACTAAATGGATAGGAAATTTAACGCTCTGTCCAACGGTGTACTCAGATTTGAAGTAGCATGAGAAATAAGGGAGTTATGACCATTTTAGTGCTGCAAGATCGAAAATACGAATAAAAACTTTAAAGTGGAAAAAAAAGAATTTTGAGTGGGTTAAGAAAAAATTGCTAGGAGACATTTTTTGTTGCAAATTGGTTGTAGAATCGATCCTTGAAGTTTGGTCCATCCAAATGGTAGACACCCTGTATAATCGGGTTATGGATACGAGGAAGCTATGTGCCACACCCACTTGGCAGACGTTTTTCAAATAAATTGAGGGTAAGACAAATGAAGTCCTTTGTGTTATTTGTAACTGCTTTTTATTCTGGGGAGCTTTCAACAACCCTCTGGTTGTCATCATCAGCCCTACAACAACAAAATTTGAAATGTGACATATAAGACATACAACTGTTATTAATTTTGGAGAATGGCTTTAGATGGATGTGTGGTTATAAAAATTCTATGGACAATGGTGGAAAATAAAGAGTGGACTAGAAAATTAAGGAAAATTTGACTTACCAAACAGCAAAAAATGTAGAGTCGTTGTGGGGGGCACAACCAGACAACTACTGCAGGTGAAAAACAAAATGATGGTGTTATCACCAGCAGGGTCGCCAATTGGTCCCCTCAGAATAAAAAGCAGTTACAAATAACACAAAGGACTTCATTTGTCTCACCCTCAATTTATTTGAAGGAAAGTACGTTAAGGTTCACAGGTGAGTATTATTTTGATGTACGTACCTACTGGTTAGATGTGGAGGAATGTATCATGGAAGCTACTTGGTTCAATATAGGTTTGCACGTTATTTCCTAGCTATTTATTATTTGTTTTTTTCCTACATTTCAACGCAATTTTCAAGCCCAATTCGTGCAGTGAAAACGCTGAAAATTATTTCACAAAGGTTTATTATCTTCCTGTATAGATCACTTTTCTGCAAAGATAACCACCAACCAAATGGAAATGAAGGGTTGAAATTTTCAAAAATGCCTAACAAAACATCATTTTTTTTCTAGCTCAATTCCAATGGTTCATTATTGAAAATAATAAATCAATATAACAATACCGTTGGAAACAAACCGTTGACACTTTACAGAGAATTTTTCCTTTAACGTGTGCGTTGATTTTGGATTCTTACAGAGTAATTATCGAAGTTAGTCACTCCTTGAATCCTGAAACTCTGTATGAGTATTTGTAGGTAGGTACCAGATGAGGTGATTATCGGTTCCATGTGAGGCACATAGGAAGGTTCCTCTTACCCATAATACGATTGTGCGAAGCGTTAGGAGTAATTGAAACTTCACTAAGCACTCTCAAAAGTTGAGGAAAAGTGAACAGTAAGTCCCAACCACATAATACGTGGAAAAATCATCGAAATCGGATGGAAGCTGCAGAAATTACGTTTGATATGTAATGGTGTGTTATTGGTATTTTAATTTCAGTTTAGTGTTTAATAGTCAAGGTTACAAACAAATTCAAGGTTTCTTGAATAAAATTACAAACTTTGGGCTTGCGAGGTGGCTACTAATGATTACAATGAAATTTATTGGACCATCAAGTGCTCCGAAGACACAATACCTGCAAAATTTCACTAAATTTGAATGGAAACTTTAGAAGTTATGCTTTTTCAAATGGTTTTCATCTTGGCTGCTTTTTGTGACCGTCTACACTCCATCCAGCTCAATCCCCACAAATTTCATCCAAATCGGACTATTTACTCCGTTCAGTGTTGCCCGTTACAAGAATTTGCGGACACACGGACAGACACAATGGAACCAAAATTGTTTAAGACGTGAATTGCTTGGAGAAATGTTCACAACTGTCCAATTTTTATTTTGGAGACATTTATCGAGTATTTACAGTTTATCTTAAGAAGTGGAAACTATTCTTTCCAGACTCATAAGAAATATTGTCATTATTAGCACTTTGTCTGGTTGGAACCAAGTTGGTATTGGAATTTGGATCTTTTATTCGAGATTTAACTTTTGGTTCTTTCAAATTTCAATCCATAACCGAATCATTGACTCGCTTCACAGAGCTAGGCAGACAGACTTGTGTTGGTACCTACTCATTACTGGTGGCTTTATCATTAATGCTTCGACCGAAGAGCTGTTACTTCATAGCTGGCGTCAACTGGACAACCGCGAATATCGCTCCAGCTTCCTCATCTTCTGTTCGAGATGAGTTGGGAACGCGGTGATCTGCATGTTGGTTAACCCATATTGCCTCGCCTACCGAGATGTAGTCATATCGCTCTCTGGGAGTCGTATTGTTCGGTGTCGCAAGCTATAATCGCTGTGATCGTTCTTTGCGATGGAACCTGTAATGTTTCGGATTCTGACGGAGGTTCACCGCGCAACGGTTCGAATAATCCATGAGTTAGGATTCAATGTGGTCCCAGTGAGGATATTTTGCAAAGCCTGCTGCCAACAGGTGAAAGTTCACCAAAATAGTTGACAATTTGAAAAATCTCATTGATCAGGAACACTTTGGAAAAACATAAGTGAAGTTGTTTCTTCATTATAGGAGATAGGAATCATGTATTCGTGCAGCAAGTTCCTTTTAAAGGCCCCTTTGAAAGAATATTAGGGGTGCTTATTCTTTATTATTCATTTTACCTTCAAATCGGTCTACTGCATTAATGGAGGTATTGCGCAACAAGTAGACAGACCCAAAAAGCATATTAATGAGGACGATTGATGTCGTTCATTGTAACCATTCTTTGTTGGTTCTATTCAAACAGTATAATGACTGGCACCTCCTATTCATATTCCAGAAAGTAGATATTGCAGACATCCGAATATTTGAATTAGAGATTAGTGACCCCAATCCTCATTGATTTTTCGTTAAATCAAATAAGTAAGTACTTTGCATTTTGTTTAGCTTCCATCATGAGAGTATATTGACATAAGCAAATAGGGATATCCAAAGAATTCTGTGAAAACACTAAAGTCAATAATCATACTAAAGAGATTTGCGAGACGCAAATCAAATTTGCGTCTCGCAAATGGGAAATCTATCAAAATATATCATCTGAGTACCCAAAATGTTATCAACAATTCCAAGCTAAAGTATCACAATTTCAAGTACTAACAATTCTAAAACTGGAGAAGTCGGGCTAAAACTGGGAATTCCTCCAGGAAAAATCAGGGAGTAATCAGACTATTTTACAAAAAACCGTCATAAGTTAGGAAATTTCAGAATCAGGGATATGGGACACTTGAGTCAACCGTACTGCCGTTTCGAGGAATTCACGTTTGCGCATGCGCAGCGGCTACTATCAGTCCGGGGGTGATGATTTTCATAGGAGACCAATTACAACCTAATCTGCATAATCACTGAAAATTGCATCGAAATCGGGTAAAAAATGTGGAAGTTATGGCCGTTACAAGGAAATCCACGTTTGCGCATGCGCAGTGGCTACTGTCATTTCGAAGGTGGTGATTTTCATAGAGGACCATCTAAATACTAATCTGTAACATCCCTGAAAATGTCATTGAAATCGGACGGAAAATGTAGAAGTTATGGCTGTTACAAGGAATTCACATTTGCGCATGCGCAGTCGCTTCTGTCAGTCCGAGGATGATTATTTTCATAGGGGACCGTTTACAAACCAACCCGCACAATCCCTGAAAATTTCATAGAAATCGGACAATAACTTCGTATAGTTATGCGCGTTACAAGGAATTCATGACAGACAGACAGACAGACACACAGACAGACACGGAACCAAAATTGTTCAGAAAGGTCTAAAACGCAAAACGCGAGTGAAAATTTTGATTTTGGAGAACTTTATTTTTCGTCCTTGGAAAGTGAAAACAAAGCTTCCTCTAACTTGGTAGACTCGGAAGCAATTACTTCGAAGTTGATAGCACTGATATCGTTCAAAATTGATTCACACAGAGATGTTATCTGATTCTGATGACGTCACTGATTTTCTTTCAAGTGTAGGTTGTGATTTTGGTAGCGCTGTTTCTCGTTCGAAATTGGTGCAAAAAGCAAAGTTTTCTGTTTTAGCATGCTGGTAGTACTGGATAATTTGCATAATTTAACTGGCATAATTGGCTAATAGTTATAATTTATATGTGTATTTGCCAGTGTCACCAGCATGGATTCATTCATGCTTTAGTCTTAGATCAAACTTTCAAAATTGATGCGTGACGTCATCAGAAAAGAAGTCTGATAACTTCGCTGTGTGAACCAATTTTGAACGAAAACCATTGCTATCAACACCGATGCAAGTTTTTCGTTGACATTTTTGTATTAGTGAGTTGGCACTACACATAAGTGTCCCAAATGCTATACTCCAGCGTGGCTCCAACTCTGGGGAATCGAATAAGCAGGGATTAGTCAGAGAATTCCGTAAAATGTCCTGATAAGTCAGGGTGTTTTTGAACGTCCTTTTTAATTATAGCGAGAAGCTAAGAACAACCACGGTGCCATGTAGTAAGTCGAAAATATCCTTGAAATTAGGAATATGCACAACTGTAGATGGGTCCACCCTGGCGTTGGTTAACACCGTTGTCAGTTGAACATCTTCAAGGTGATTTTTCGTGCCTGTCACATAATTTCAGGGACAAAGACTGAACAAACTCCCCCTAGCCTGGACCGTAGTCTTTGAGCCATAATTTTTTCTCGTCAGAATCGTTCCCAGAACGCCGCAGATAATTTTTCCTTAAGATCAGTAGACTGTTTAAGCGAGTGTATCTACGAGCATACTTGTAACCAGATCACACTGTGGTAACCTCATCATTTCGCTGAATTTTCCCACGTATCTTTTTGTGTCGGAATTCTTTTAATCGTCAAGTATTGGAATTCCCTGAGCTCATCTTCGGTTGAGAACGTAGAAATTTACTATTCAATTGACGCAACGTGATGATCCGTTCAAGACCTTCCTCGGGTGATCCTTGACCGTGAATTTCTAGCGAATCAAGTTAATAATTGGCTTGAAATTATTAGTTTCGATTGGACGTGGCGATTCTCAAGTCGAAGCACGTTCGACAGAAATTACTCTTTCGCTTGTTTGAATTTCGCGCTGGCACGATTTTCATGCAGTTCAGAAGAACTCCAAATTAATCGTTTATAATATATGATATACTTACTGTAATATTGTCATATATCTAAAAACTAGAGTGGCAGAAGGTCAACCTTTCTGGTAATTAGTGGAAAGTTAGTTGCACAAGTTGCATGGAAAACTGGAATTTTAATGCTTAGTTCCGACTGTTAACTTTTCCTTGTTATTCCATCCAAATATAAAGCGACCACCGAATTTCACTCATTCATTTCCGAGCAATCGTTTTCCACACTGCTCTGTAGGAAACCTCTTCCAGTCTTCTGGTAAATGAATTCGGTAAGGTCCAGGAGCCACCAAAGTCTGATTTCCGATGATTCACCATTTAGTAAAATCATTCCTTCCAAGTTCACAATATAGTAATCTACGCATGAAGCAGTCTTAGTATCTGCTCTGTACGGTAAACTCGTTACATCATTTTTTTTGGTTTATTATTTTCTGTATAGATCACGATTCTGTATAGATCCTTCCCTACCAACCATAGGTACCTACTACCTACTAGGGCATTTTTGAAAATTTCAACCTTTTATTTCCATTTGGTTGGTGGTTGGGGTTGAAATTTTCAAAAATTCCCTAGTAGGTAGTAGGTACCTATGGTTGGTAGGGAGGGATCTATACAGAATCGTGATATATACAGAAAATAACAACCCTTTGGGCAATAATTTGCAGCGTTTTAAAATGCGGTTGATGAAGATGTATTGATTTCTGAGAATTTTTTCCAAGTTATCAATCTCGCTTGGACGAGATTGAGTTTTGATGTCGACTGATGAATAAAATACTGACTTTTTCAATTTTTTTAAATTGTAAGGAAATTTTACATTAATTTAGAATATTTATACTATTCATGTTTCTATACTAAAAAAATCAATGTTCATTAAATATAACTGTTACTAGTCATATAACTCGTATGTGCCACCTTCAAAGGTTTTTCTGCAATATCCACTATACATTTTTAATCGAATGAAGTGAGATTTTCACTCTGCGTGCATCTAAGCTAAAATCAGGTTATAGGGAAAATTCTTTGTTGAACGTATAACATCTTTGGGCAACTCTTTTGTACCGTTTTGAAACGTTTTCAAAATTGATCTATTGTTGATGAAATCCACGCATAACCTTTGCTAACTAGGGCGATGCGACTCCTCTTTGATTTCATACTACGTACGAGTGTACAAACGATCTTGTACTTATATAAAAACACTAACAATTGTTACAGAAAGATTTATAGTTTTTCTGTATAAATCACCCGCCTGCAAAGTAGACGGGGTTTCCATTATTACTCGAAGTATCCATCACGCAAGGTTCACTATTAGATTTATTTTGACAGCCAAACATTGTTAACCGAGAATTGAGGGTGCCCTCATTATTAGCAAAATTTGGTTCATGGTTGCTAAGGGAGCACATCTAAGTGACATGACGCTCTGATTGAAGAAAGGATAAAGATCGCTTCTGATCAGTTGAATTTTGAACGGAGATTTGGCCTATTACCGCCGGTTAACATTCATTTGCGATTCATACTCGTGTTTCTGCTTTATCGATAGCCCCAACTTTGAGGTTCTCAAAGGAAGCAAATGAGTCCTAGAGAGCTCAAGGTGGTCTCATTCGATTCTACAAATTCAATACTATTTTAAATTGATGGAAAAACAATACTTTTATATCAGACGTTTTTATTTACGGCAATTTGAAAAGCTCAACCCCTATTTTTCATCCCTTAGGAGTGACTGACAATAACCAAAAACCCCAGGACGGAATCATTTTTTTAATTCGATTTTTGGATTCTACGTTCTTTGAAAGGTGAACGATCAAATTTTGAAGGGGTTAAAACTTTTTTTCTTACTCTATTCCAAATTATTCAAAATAATAAACCAAAAAGTTTTGCGCAAAAATGTGAAACGAAGAACTAAATTTTGGATGTGTCCTCTAGTCACTCCTATTCCTTCGTCATCCTGTACTTCAATCATCCAAAATGATGGTGTAAGTGATATAAGAGTAACAATATTCCAATACCTACTCAAATGTTACATAAAAAATGCCTAAATTGTGAAATTAAATTTCACTTTGTTAATGAATTTGTCTGTGACGGTAAATGTATCAAAATAATTTTGGTGAAAAAATAGCCAGAATGACCAGTTTGTTGACTGTTGAAAAGACTTCGACTGACTGGTGAAGCCTGTAGTGTAAAGATCACAGCTTTTTTAAAACTTGCTATGAAAAATGTTGTTTCAGCTTTCTGATAAAAAATAAAGGTCTTTGCATTCAGTTTCAGTAGGTGCGAAAACATATATTTACAACAAAAAAATTATCTGAATAACTCGTAACAGTGAGTATACGTACCGTTACATAAAGTTTATAAGATGAGTTATATTATAACTTAACATGAACACTTACATGTCACAAGTTTTGAATGATGGTGGTCAAATCGTTGATCATGGTTTGAAGTTCGACGACATCTGATTTGATGTCGGCTAACAAGCAGTAATATTTCAACATCGCTTTTGTTCCAGGGTTATAGTTTTTAGAGGTAGGACTCGAATTCTTTTCCTCTTTGTGTGGATTCTTTTCTACGTAGCATTGTGCTTCTTCGGGTGGAAATTCAAATTTTATTGCATCCATCGGGTCGTACAAAAACGGATTCGAACTCGAAAATTTGTTTTTTAAATTTCCATTTTTGTTGGTAGCATTGGACACCTTGAATTCTGGAGGACATTCTTCGGTAGGTTGGGGAATTGTGGGGTATATTGATCCAGCGCTGGACTCGTGAAAAGGGTTGTGCGATAGCGAAAATTCTGGTATTGGAGGTTTTTCAGATTCTGGAGTTCTTGGAACGTAGAAACTGGGTGCTGTTTCTGACTCAGGACTTGCAAGTGGCGTTTTTCGTCCTGATTCGTTTGGATTACGCCCAAAAAGCATTGATAAGACTCTTGGTTTCCTCTTGTTTGGAGGTGAAGGTTGCAAATCGAGATTCTCCATTGACTGAGATCGCCCAAGAGAAGGGTCAGCTGGAGATGCTGATGCGATGCTGAATTGGGGTTTTGGGTTCTTGGCGGGATGATTTTCGGGAGAGACAGCTCTTCGACGAGCAACACCTCCAACTCCAGAGTTCAGTTGGCGATCGGTAGGTCGGGTAGCTAAAAGCTTCCCTGCTGTTATCAACAGTCCCAATCCTGGAGGCAGATTTTTATTGGACTTGGAAGTACCGGGTAGTTGCTGAGAAGCCTTCGGCACTGGTTTCTCAGCCTGTCTCGAACTGTCGTCAATAAGTCGGTCTGGTAGTTCTTTGTCTTGTGGATAATGAGATGTGCTCAAATCGTTTGCTGACAAAGAACGTTCTAACTTAGCCACCACTTCTGGACTTATAATGTTTACAACCGATCTTCTGTATGTAGTTTTTGAGTTGAAAGAAGAGCATGGTGATAGTTGAGGAGCAACTGGCACCAAACCCAAACTTGATGGTGTTTCTTTATTTCGAAAAGCATCTATCAAGACGCAAGCGTCTGAAATGATTGCTGGCCATCTAATTTTGCAACCCCAACAGTAAATTCTCCCACTCCAACTCGATGCCGCAAAAATATTCGAGTACCAAGTTGCTGCTAGTTCTCTTATGGGTTCCAAAATTCTAACTTTCGATGGATGCTTCATAACTGAGTTTTCTGACTCAACTCCGAGATTGTCGTTTTCTCCGGAAGCCCATACTGTTCCTGAAGAAAGTAAACAGACGGTGCTTCTTCTTCCGCATACTACTTGCGTACAAGTTTCCCTCAAGTCCAACATCTTAGGGACCAAACCTTCTTCTGACTTCCAAGACCTGTACGTTGCGTGGTGGTCATACCCGCAGTTGTACACTTGTCCATCAGTTGTGAGCATGGCTGCGTGGAATATACCGCATGATATGGAAGATATCGTCAACCCCGAGCTGACCTCTGTAAATTCCAAAATCGGATGATCGTTCTGTTGAAATGTTCCACGGAAAAATACTTTCTGCTCTTTGGTGAGAATGACGAAAAATTCGCTTCCGCAAGCGACGTTCACGACGAAATACGGGCATTTCACTTGGTGTGGGAGTAAGATTCCTCGTCTCTTATCCATGCGTCTGCCCCAGTGGTAGAGCTCTCCATTTGTATTATTCGCCACTCCGAAGTAATCCCCTACGGCTATCGTGTTAATAGATTTCAAAGACAGCCTTTCGACACTTACCGGTTCCAAAACCAAGCTGAACTGCCTGTGTCTGCCGCTGAGCCCCAGGAGATTGTAGTTCCCATTTGCGCCAATCCCGTACACGATATCCCCACTGGTTACGTACAACGCACTTCGCCCACCTTCGAACACGTGTATTTGCTTCACTCTGATCAACTGTTCAGTCGGAACTTTATTAAAAATCACCCAATTGCGCAGCATTTTAGACTTAAACTTCGGATCGCACTTTTGAAATCATGGTAGCCGTGAAATTTAAAATATTGATCCTGCGATTTTATCAAGAATGCCCCATTGAAATCGCACAATCACTACACATACCTGAGTAATTTGACCGCACTAAATAATCAACACGGTGAAAGGCGAGGCATCGACTGAAGAGTTATCTTGGTCGGTGTGTCATTGCATTGGGAAGATAACGTTCAAGAGACCTTGCCATCAAAATAATACAGTGTTTGTCTGAATGATAACAGAAAGACGATCAATGGAGACACACATCACCTGTTACAAAAATGCAGTGACTGAAAGTATCATATATTTCGGCCTTGAGCACCAAAACTTCTGTGGTATTTACGAGTATTTAAATGAACCACATTTTATTTGGATCTAAATTCGTACAGGGTGATCTCAAAAGTAACGAGCTTACTGTGAGGTCTCATAAAAACTATTAGACATGACAAATATACCTCTTTGAGGCTCCCTGACAAAACAGCACCTTTTGTCCCTAAAAAGGACGCTTTTTGCGACAATTTGATTCCTCGTCGATGATTAGCATCCTTTGTACAGCAGAATCAAATGCCGTCCTTCGGTTTTTAACTCGCGTGTCTGAGCTTTCCGAACAATATATTTCTTCCATTGTTGTCTGTCTGTCCGCGGGAAAACCCATTTTTTCAGGCAAAACCGGACGAAAAAACTGTAACATTTCGATGGAATTTTCTGGAAATAGGCGAGTTAATTTCCATTAAGTTCCCTTTGAGTTGCATTTATGTTAGACTAGAAGTAGCTTGAATGGTGAATCGTGAATTCCCTTAAACTAAGATTTTCCAGTTTCTAATAGCTCAAAATCGCTTAAATTTGGATGGTTATAACCGTTAGGAGGACCAGTAGGAGCTTCAATACTCAGAACAATCAGAAAAACCTCAAATTCTTCGCTTCAGGCAAAATTATGCTAGGCATTGATCCGATTTTTATGAATCAGACATCAATACCTACTTTATATATTTTCGCTAAAAGATCACTAGCAAGTTTATTTTGACTGAAAGTGTGTATCTACCAGAGAGACATCGTTATCTCGGAGTTGTGGGTACTCTCATATTCTTTTCGAAATTTGGTTCTTGGTTGGTAAGGAAGCACAACGTAGTGACTTGAAACTCTTTCAGAGGAAGAAAAAAGAATGCTTTTTATAAAATGAACTTCGAAAGGAGATTTGGCCTACTTCCGTCAGTGAAAATTCATTTGCGATTCACACTCGTGTTTCTGCTTTATCATTCGTCCTAACTTTAAGGGCGGAATTCACAGTCGCGATTCAAGTCAAGAAATTTCTTGACTCGAGTCGAGGTGACATCGATCTCGAGGAGAAGGTTTCGTATTCACAGTCGAACCAGTCATATCTCGAGGGTGGCCTCGACTCGAACTTTTCTCAAGGTGGCTTCGAGGTGGGTTGGGAGAGAACTGTCTTCTAGAGCGAGCAAAAAGCATGTTTTTTCGTTATTCCATGGTCATTGGTAGTTCCATGTTGATGGTTTTTGTTGGCCATGCTTCTACAGAGACAGATGAAATGTGAAAAATAAGAGAAATTCATTCAACATTTTTCACATTTTCAATTCAATGCATTCAACTTTTTTTTCTTTTTCTGTAGAAACATTTTTTGTCCTATTTGCTGTTGTAGGCCGTGTTTTATGTGATTGCGGATAAATTTAGTGCGAATTTTGTTATTACAGTGCGTGTTCTCCAGTTCTTTTGAGGTAAATATCGATATGCGATTGCCGTGTTCTATGTGATCGTACCGTGTAGGGAGTTGTACCATCTCAAATTCAGAAGGTATCTTGAAGAGACAGTGACGTTTATCCCGCTTATGATGCCGACCTTAAAGATATTTTTATTGTGGATTTTGTAAAATCATATTTTCATATTTTTATCCTAATAAACTGTTGTGAAATAATTTGCTTTTGTTATTCTTCCTACTTGAAGTACAAAGCGCGCTGGTTCAAAGACGTGCAATTTGTTAATCAATGTGTTTCAACGTTTTCACCTTTGTTGTGAAAAATTCGAAATTCTTAGAATTTACGTTCGAACACAAGCCATTTTTCATTAGGTCTTTCATTTTTCACAAATACCTATGCAATACTTATTCCACTGTGTCCAGTTATTTGGATGGTGGTTCGAGGAAGTTCACATCATCCCTCTCTTCTGCAACATATTGATCATAAAATGGGATGATGAAGTAACTGATTGTGAGTCGAACTATGTTTCAATATATTCGAAACAGTTTAATGGCGAATCTTTAATTTTTCGTAGTTGGATAAAAGAGCATTGTTCCTGGGGAAGACACTATTATTTTGTGATCAATCTCTGATAAGTGAGATTGTTTTGTTGTTCTCTGATTATAAGTAAAATATTTTGTACACTAGAATTGGAGCCGTTGTCCTGACGCCGGTTGAAAAGTTTCCTTTGAAGTTGAAAATTTGAAAAAATCGTGTTTGGTCGAATTTGTAGGGAGATTTTTTTTTAAAGGAGATTAGTAGGTACTACAATAATTTATTATACAAACTTTAAAAATCCCGTTGAATCTAAATGGAGGCTACCTACATAGCAAACTGAAATCAAAAATGGTTCTTTAAAAACATTTTCGACAACTACTGTAGTCCAACTGTACTCCTAAAATGTTCAATAAATTAATGGTTTTCTCTCTCTTAACAAAGTTCTTTTAAAACATCGACTTCCCTTATACAACTAGAGTTTGTTGAAGAAGTGTTGAAAATGCAGAATAGAGAATACAATATTTATTGGTCGTCCCAATCAAAAATTAACCAATTATCCATCTTTTTCCTATCGCAGAAATGTTTGAATAAAAACAAAATGTAAATAAACTGAATAAAACGGTACGAAAACACTAGTCAATTGTCAACACTAGTCGAAACACTACTCACCTTGAAAACAAAAAGCACTTCAAGGTAGGTTCTAGGCTACCTCAGCTGGAGGAGGGTTTCGAGCTCTTTGAAGTCGAGAAAAATCTTGACTCATCTCCGAAATTCGTTCCTGAATAGGAAATTCGAGGCTGGCCTTGAGGGTGGCCTCGTAATTTAACAACTCAGAATAGGTTGAGGAGGCGGGAACCCTCCTTGAGGCCAACCTCGGCTCAAACACGACTCTCCTCGAAAGTCTTGCTACTCTGAATACGGATGAGTAAAAACTTTCCTCGAAAGCCACCTTGAGGCCGGCCTCAGTCCTGAGGAGGGACTGTGAATTCCGCCCTAAGACTTCTTAGAAAGGTTGGTCCTTCAAAAGGTGGTCTCACTAAATTCTAAAAATTCTATAATATTTTAAATGTATGAAAAAACAATACCTACTTTTTGAAACTGTCAACCTCTATTTTTCATTGACACAGCACAGCTAGACGCCAAATGGAGCCAATACACCAAATTTCATCAAAATTGTTCCATATTAGTACTTAGTTCCGCGTACGGCGTTCGGAATTTTTTTAATTCAATTTTCGGATTCTACGCACCTTGAAATATAAACCATCAAATTTTGAGGACGGTTAAAGAAAAATGTTTTCTTTCACGATTAGGACCTATTGAAAATAATAAACCAAAATGGACAAATCGGGAAGAATTCTTAATCGAGTTGTTGTTTCTAATATTGTGGGAAACTATTAACTTCATCGTATAATTTATATTCCGCATTCAAGAATTTTTATACATCAAAATATCAAATACCTGCGTGTTCATATTAACGCAGTCGTTTTCGAACCCACAGGATATGTTTGTTTTCTTCGTAAGGAAGCTTTACTGCTTATCAGATTCGGCAGAAGTTTTATTTCCCAAAATTATCAGAAATTTGGCCAAACGAGACATTTCCTGTTTTTTCAATAGGCACGACTAATATAATTGTGGGCCTGACTAATAGGCCCCAATCTAGAGGGCTTACCTCGGATCAGTATTAATGGTTTGCCTGGTACCGATTGAGATCGTTGATCAGAATATTCATGGAGAAGGTTTGGCAATCGAGCGATCGACCGAAAGAAGCCACTTCCTTCGTTACTCAATCTTCCCCCCCAAAGAACTCATGAGAGCAATTCCAACGCCTCTTTATCTGGATTGAGATCTCTATGGATATTTTCAGTCTGTACTTCTAAGAGACAGAAACAATACATTTGTTTCTGAGCAAAATGAGTTCAGTGCAGAGAGAATTTTGTATCGTGCCTAGTTAGTTGAAGATCTCTAGTAATGAAAGGGTATAATACTATAAATACCCTAGTACATATCATACATACCAAACTTAGTACATAAATACCCAGGTACTAGAACTAACCTAGGCAAATATACTGGGTAGTTATTTCTCGATTTACACGCCTGACCAATAGTATTTTTAAAAGGTGTACATATAAACGTTAGCTAGAGTCCTCAGGAGCGATTTAACTTCATCGTTGAAGAAAAACATTTGAAATACACTTAATAAATTCATTATTTTAAATCCATGAATATTGAAAACGGGCCTGTCAGAGTGTGATCTATTTTCCAATACATTTACATAATTACATTGTAGTTATACTATTTATTCTTTTTAATGATGGTATTATTGTATTGAGAAAATGGTTTTCTGGCATATCTATAACTTTAATCAGGTACATGCAAGCCGAGTGTAAGCAGGAATATGAGCTGCACCGCAGCTCCGAAGTCTCAAATTTCGCAGCCAAACACGTCATTCATAGACAGATCTTACTACATCATCAACATAACAACTGTATACTATTGATTTATGAAGTTAATGTTGGGTTGAAGTGATCTTTCAGTTGTCCCCCGGCTACTTTTTTTATAATCATGAAATCTGTCAGTTTATCAATTGGTCGACAGAGACCTGGGTAAAGCCAAGTACGTGATCGTTCTATATTGACAGAACGTTTTCACCCTCATTACTGGTGCTCAGTCTACCGTACACTGGTTGTATTGAATCATTCCGCCTTAGTCGAAATTCTGTCCGGTCCAACTAAGAAATCTGTGAGGGAAACACGCCAATACAGCTGCTTTATACAGTTTGAACAACAGTTAGAGAGAGGGAGGCTGGGATCATTGTATACAATGATAACTGTAGTTATCCAGCGGAACATCCCGTCACTGAGGTAGGTACGCCCTGTGACATATTCATCTGCACAGGTGAGGCTGTCGAAAACAACCGTGGAATGTTCAGATTCATTTCGAGAATCCACAGGGTGAACGCGATAACATCCGCAGTACTTCACCCACGTAATTTAAAAAGAACATTCGAATGTTTCTAGGAGAAGGGAAATTTAACGCTCTTTCCAACGGGATGTCTATTTCTAAGTTTACATTGTAAGTAAAGAGAATTATGGCCATTTTAGTTATGTAAGGTCGAAAACACAACAAAATCTTATAAATGAAAGAAGTAGGGTTTTTAGTTGAGTAAAAAAACGCTGCAAATTATTACACAATGGTTTATTATTTTTTATTTTTCTATATAGATCACTCGTCTGCAAAGCCACCAACCATCCAGCATGAAGAATAACATCGATCGCATTTCGGTCAGCTTTAATTTGAACGGAGATTAGGCCTCTTTTGCGATTCACACTCGTGTTTCTGATTTATCGTACGTCCAAATTTTTAAATTCTCGTAGTGAGCGAACGGTTTGTCCTACGGAGCTTCTGGTGGTCTCAAAAAATTCTATAGAATCGTAAATTGAAGGAAAAACAATACTTTTATATCAAAATTTTTTGAGTTAGGGCGTTTTCAAAATTTCAAAATTCATTTTTGAACCCTTAGAAGTGACCTACATCAACCAAAATCTTCGGAGCACAACTAGAACCCAGAAGGAGCCTACATACCAAATTTCATGAAAATCGGTCAATACTAAGTGGCAAAAGTGCCGCGTACGGACGGCCAAATTTTTATTCGATTTTTGGATTCTACGTACCTTGAAACGTAAACTATCAAATTTTGAGGGGGTGTTAAAAAATTTTTTTTCTTGGTCTATTCCAAAGGTTTATTATTGAAAATAATAAACCAAAATACTAAGAGGCACTTTTTGTTCAAAATAGTTGTAGGTTACGAGGGTTACTGTGCACCTAATCGTTTACACCCTGTACATTAAAATCATTCGAGTCTCATAGAAAAATAATAATAATAATAATAATAAAAATCTTATTTGATTAAAGTTATTCGAGAATCTTGTCTCAATCGAGATCCGAGAGGGACAACGATTAGCTCGTGCATAAACTATCAAAAACCGAGTGGCTACTACTGAAAAGCTTTTCAGATACCACATAAAGCATAAAAACGAGGAAAAACATATTGTTTAGTAATGCATGCATTCCAGGGGACGTCCCATTGGATAAGCATTAGATCAGTTTAACCAGTTGTTAAGCGATAAAACTGTTTCACTCGATGTAATTTATTTATTACTTTAGGCAAGAAATACTGACCCCCCCCCACCATTATCCACCTTAACATTTCTAGCGACATGGGAGCCTCGAATCTGAATAGCATTTTAAAATCCATGATCTACGATACCCAACATTCCAATTCGAGTCCCCCCCCCCCCCCTTTAGCAATAGTGCCAGTCTGGCACCAAAGCGGAAAAACGTCGTAACATTGAACTTTCATCTGTTAGTTTTGGTAGGCAGTCCGTCGAAGTTCACATCCGTATTCAAGGTGAAACACACACACAAAAAAAAAAAAAAAAAAAAAAAAAAAACACGAAATAAGTGGTTTATCGTGTCCAGGCACCATGTTGGCACCACTATTAGTTCCATGGTAGTACAGAGAATAATTCATGAAAATCCGGAGGTATAATGAGAATTTTTCCTCAATTTCAAAGCTTGGGTACAATTAGTAAGCAGTAAAGGAACCAAAATATTGAAAAATCGGATATTTTGTGAATATTATCCCCCCACTCACCCCCTCCCCTTGCGAATTTTGGTACTCTGGTAAAATCATGTACAACTCGGAAGTTATTTGAATCAAACAAAAAAGAAACACGCAAATCGGTTGGAAATTGAGGCCTGGGCAGAGTTTACAAGATTATGCACGCAAACGCACGTTTTGTAAGCATTAACCCCCCCTTTCCCCCTCTTAAAAAGCAAAATCCAAAATTCCGGCGCCGTAGTGCACAACTAGATAGTATTCCGCGTCAAACGAAAAATTAAAAACGAAAAAAAAACGAAAAATGAAAAATTAACGAAAAAATTATGCCCAAAAACGCACGTTTTTCGAGCATTAACCCCCCCTTTCCTCCCCTTAAAAGGCAAAATTCGAAATTCCGGCGACGTAGTGCACAACTAGATAGTTTTCTGCGACGAACAAAAAAAGAACCAGGAAAATCGGTTGAGAACTAAGGCCTGTGCAGAGTACACAAGATTTTGTTACACACACACACACACACCTACACATACACACAGACATACACCTATGGTTTTTTTCGCGGATTTGGATTCAGAATGTTCTAAAACGGATTACTGTGTGGTTATTTTTTTTTCTGTTGAGTGTTGTCCAACTTCACCCCAGATCGATCGCATAAGGACGCCCAAGTCTTACTGTGGGACGTCCTAAAAACGAGGGAAAAAAGAAGGAAAGCTTAATATAATGTCTAAGAAGACAAACGAACTGTTGAAACTAGTATCTGTAGCTACTAGATAAAACTTACTATAACTAGAAAGCATGCATGTCAAGTATTCCTCATACACTGTTTTAGATTAGCTCTTCACTAACAAGAATTTAGTTCCATGTTTCTAAGTCCTATAACTATGGTAATTATCCATGAAATTGTTTGAAAAACCTCCTAAATACACTTTTTTAGTCAATTAGTTAGGAATTAATCATTTCAAGATATCCTCTCAGTAACCTACCAATTATTTTGATCGGAAAGTACTTTTCTTCCGGTATTTCGTTGAGATATGATCTGACGCACATCCTGGAGCCAAGGAGAAGGTCAAGAAGCCATAATTTATTCCCCAGTGGTCGGTTGAATAGCCACACGAGTTTGTGAACTCAGCAATTTACGGGTGTGTTGTGGGTGGACTAACCCGCACGGATAGGGACCGATGTGGCAGATCAAGAGGAAAAACTTGACTCTTCCAGAAAAATATAAACACAGAGACCTATAAACGGAAATTTACTGGATATGTATTGCACAAATGGCGAGAACAACACGCTATTCCCTGCTGGCCACAAATACAAGTTTCTCTCCCCCCCATCAAAGCAGAAATGTTTCCAGTGCATTAGTGACTCTCACTACAAAAATATCTACAAAACCGTTACTAAACTGAGAAATGGCCTGTTTACACAACCAATACCTACCTACATAAAGTTATGCCGGATCGATTTGTTCCCACTTGTTCGGAGGATGAAAGTCTCGAACATATCATCCTAGTCTGTCCAGCCCTGATCGCGAGTCGTGAGATCCTTCAACAGAAAATTACGGCAATCAGTGACACCATATTGCAGCCACTAAACTTGGACAAACTCATCTCAAGTGTAGAAGTTGCCATCTACTCGTACATTTGACTTCCTCACCCAAGGCGTCTAGCATCATTGAACCTTTGACATAATTATCTTAAATTGTTGTTTTGAGAAGTGCGGATTTCCCGAATGTCTGAAGAAGTCAGTGATAACTCCAATCCCCAAGAAAGAAAATTCGAAAAATTATGATGACTTCCACCCTGTTTCTAAGCTTCCAATTTTTGGGAAAATTTAGTGGTGTGAATGTATTTATTGTATGAATGAGTGTATGTCTGGGGTTCTCCTCTCCGGTCGGTGGGTTTGTTCACCTTATCAAGCTTCTTTCGTGGGTTTCCTGATACGAGGAGCCGCCTTGGTGGGTGGGGCCTGTGGCCGGTCAGGTAGGGGCGGGGGGGGGGGGGCTCTCCTGAGCTCCCTTCTCCCACTGCCTATATTATATTCATGTCAATGACGTTTATAGTTACTTATCTCAGCCTATATGAAATAAAAACTTTTTGAACTTTACTTGAACATTACCATTTGAACTGTGTGACTATTGAATTACTGTACTTACTTTATGTTGATCACTGATTTATAAAACACCCTAGGGTTGAATGTATTTCATTATAAGATGCTAATAATTTTTTCAAACCCGCATATTTCCCGAATACATTATTTAAATTGTAAGATTTTTTGTATGGTATCGTCCGAAAACTGGTTTTGACTCAGTTAAACAGACACGGAACCAAAATTGTTCAAAAAGCACGGAATATTGATGAGGATAACAATGTTTATTTACCGTTTAACACTGAAGATTCATTAGACACTGAAGTATTCAGTTTTGATCAATTATAGGAATAGTTTTGAAATATACTAGAAATAATTTATGTTTTAGTCCTTGAAAGAATCAATCCTTTGACTCTTACCAAAATCATTTCATAGGTAATGTGGGAACCCTTGACCTGACCTCTTGCTCACAATTTACTGAAAAATTGTTTTACAACTGATCGATGCTAATAAGTCAATCCACACAAAACGTCCTAAATGAATCGTCAACGGAAGAACCCTGACCTTATCTTACACCACGGAATTTCCGGAAATGATGTCATGCAAAACAGCGAAGCAAATACCTACAACCCAGACAACAACGATTGAAAATCATCAATGCTCTAACCTACGATCTGGAATAGCAGCTTGCGATAATCTTTTTTATAAATATTATTCCTTACACGTAATACTCGGTACTTATTCTTGCACTCTATTACTGTTTGAAATAAAAATATATAAATAATAATAACTTCATCGTAGATAGATACATAATTAATTTATGAAACATGCTTGATTGTATTGAGCAATAGATATCATACATAAATTCTCTAATGTTGATGGTTTGATGGAGTTAATATTGATAGTTCAGTCTTAATGTTGATCGAGAAAAACCGAGCAGCCATATCTCAAGAAACTGCCACAGCAGTAATTTGTGACCTACGTAATAGTTATATTCATTATAATACACAGTTTCATCATAAATATGATCCGTGAAAGGTCGAGCGAATGTTATTTTGAGAAGTATAATCCCTGCGCACTGCACTATTGCCGTCTGAAAAGATCACGAAATTTCATCATCGCAAAATGAGTGCAATACTCGTATATCACTGAAGGTCGCGCGTGAATACGATGTAGCTTCGTGTGAATTAACAAATCAAGCAGTAAAAACTCCGTGAGATCGAAAATCATGAGATACATTTCGAAACAATCACGAGAAAAACAATTACCTACTCGGGAAATTCAGGGAACCTTCGTGAAATGTCTCACGTGAGCGTGGAAACTGCTCTCGAACAATGAGGATTATTCAAATTTAAAATTGAAATACTGTAAATTGAAAATGGAATAATTAACTCTTCAGAACCGGTGATAATTTCTAGCTTATACGATGAATGAAATAAACTTCCATCGAATTGAGGATAGAAAAGTACCTTCCTGCAATAAAACTTATAACTAAATATTTTGAGGAGACGCGGAGAATATTTGATTCTTATTTCTCACAAAGCTGGTTATAAGATTGAAAAAAAAATTAAACAACTGTTTCATTATGGATTTCGTCCGACTGTCATTCCTGGCATTCGGACTCGGAAATTTTTGACTGACATTTTGATGCAGGTAGATGTGACCATTGGACATAATGCTACACCTATCTGTGATCATAGGACATTTTGATACAAATAACTGTAATTTTTGGACCTCTTGATCCAGATTATGATGAACATTGGACCTTAAGATTGAAATATATGAGCTTTCTCGGAAATTTTTGACTGACATTTTGATGCAGGTAGATGTGACCATTGGACATAATGCTACACCTATCTGTGATCATAGGACATTTTGATACAAATAACTGTAATTTTTGGACCTCTTGATCCAGATTATGATGAACATTGGACCTTAAGATTGAAATATATGAGCTTTCTCGGAAATTTTTGACTGACATTTTGATGCAGGTAGATGTGATCATAGGACATTTTGATACAGCTAATGGTGATCAATAGCCATTTTGATACAAATAACTGTAATTTTTGGACCTCTTGATCCAGATTATGATGAACATTGGACCTTAAGATTGAAATATATGAGCTTTCTTAAAAATTCAGGACTGTAAAAGTAAGTAAAAAGTAAAGTTAACAACCATTTCAGGTAGGATTTTTGTCCGACTGCCATCGTGGCGTGGCGGACATCATCAGCTGCCTTCCAAAGGGAAGATCAGAATTTTTTTGTTCTGGTGATTTCGCTCATGGCTTCCCATTACCTCACAGCCCTGTTTGGGACGAGGGGGGCGATGAGAGCCCCGGCCCCCGAAAAACGCCTTGAGCCCACGATCCCCGCAGAGGTCGGTCCAAAGTCCACTGCCAAACCACGACTCCCCAACGGCCGTAGCCACACCGCTGTCCCTTCAGGACTGTATATAACTAAACCATATATCTTCAAAAATTACATCAAAGTTGTACAATACGAGTATTTTCGTGTGAAGATACAAGTAACTGTGATCATAGGACATCCTGATCCCAATAACGGTGACCATTCGTCATTTTGAAACAGGTAACGGTGACCATTCTCATTTTAAAACAGGTAACTGTGATCTAACTAGCTATCTAAAATCAACGCTGAACACTTCATCAAAATTAGACCATGATTTCATGGTCTAAAAAGATGATGATTTCGGGAAAAAAAACTTGACCACAAACAGAGAAGAGAACAAAATTACTCGAAAACCTCTGAATCGCAAATCTTGAGTAAAATCTTCCAAAAAGGACTTGACTTCGGAACTCTTCCACTTAAGATCCTTTTGCGTGGATGAGTTCCCATTAGAAACCACAAAAACAATCAAGACGATCAGTCTGTCGAAGAAATGGGTTCAGCGATTTACTAAAATCCTATCTATGACTAGTGATTGTTAGGATTTCTCACGGTGAAAAGAAAGAGTCTTACTGACAGCATTTCCGAGCTAACAAGAATAACAAATATGACAATAATATCCGTCTAACCAAAATATATAAAATAAGGTGTCACACGCAAGATTCAGATCCTCATTGTAGAGGTTTAAAGTGAAAAACACCCATTCACAACTTTATTTTTTCTCTTCTTTGACGAATATGCAAGGGAAAGCGATTACCTTGACCAAATAATGCGATAGATCGGGCTACTAACAAGGGGTGTTCCCCAACTAGTAGGTATAGTCGAAAATGATCCGGCATTGTCCCTAAGAATCCTTTCAAGGACATATGCGAAATATCTTGCGGTTGATGGGCGGTACTCTGTACCTATTATATTAGTTTTGCGTTCTATGCAAAATAAAACCCGACCGAGAAGAGGTTTTTGACGTTCCGAATAAAAATTCGACACGTCCGGTTCTCCAAAACCGTGAAATCCGCCTGTGTGGTGAAGGATTTGATTTACGATTGGTAGAGGCCGTGTGAGCTAATGGCGCCTAGCACGGTCACTCGCCATTCACAAGGAATTTCACGTTTCATTAGGAAGTTATTGAGATATCCGTGGTTGCTAATAAAGCGGTTGATAAGTGTTGATTCAAGATCTCTTCATACGTGGACTTGTAAAAAGAAAAACCTTCAGGTAGCATCCGTTAAAAAGCATGTAACCTTTTTATGCGATTCAGGCCAGGAGGTATTCACCAAGGTTTGATTGTTCAATTGAAGCTACCCAATTCAAGAAGTGATTCATATTCTTGAGCCTGCTTACCCCATCAATTTCGATTGTCGTCGGACATAGGTAGCCACAGCGCTTAAAATAGTACAAAATTATCGTTTGGTTTTGTAAAAACTGGTTTTGCCTTTGATAAACGGCACAAAAATGGCTCATAATACTCAGAAAATCTTTAACCTCCACGTCGTTTTTCACGTACTACACGAATAAAAAGTTTCCCTCTCATCGATTTCACTTAGTAAAAGACACTTGCGCCAACCTTCCTGATGTGCCCAAATTCCATATAAGACCGTATAAAAACCGTTATTATAAGCGCAAAAACCGATCAATGTCAGTACTAACCGGAAATCACAAGTATAAAAGATTCTGCTACCTTTTTTCGTCTTCTGTACAGTAAAAATCTTTCTTGCAAATTAATAAAACTTGGAAATTTTCCCTGTTCAACTTTACTAAGTAATCGTTTGCTTGTCAATCAACAACTTTCAACTGCTAACAGTATTTTATATCGTAATTTAGAATCTGAAGTAACTACTACGCAAAATCAAATTTTGGAGTAATAAAAATATGAAATGTTTTAAAAAATAATTGTTTCGGAAACTTTCTTAATTTTAAGCTTACTTCTCACTGTATCCAGAACCTAATAGGAGTTGTTTACTACGCAGTTCTATCAATGAATGATTATCAGTGGTAAACACTATGAATCTGGCCTTCATTTTCGCTAGCAACTTTACACTGTGACGAAATAACGGCAGTTACTGATACATCGTACCCCGATCTTCAAATACACTGTCTTATCAACAGAGACAACCAACATTCGCCTGATTGACCTTTGATTCTAATTTCGATTTCGAACTTGAATAATCGTGACATATCGAACACAATCAATGCCGCTTCTCTCTGACATTTCGGACAAACAGCATTTTTTCTTCTCCCTGCGCACCGAAGGATGACACAATATTCCATTTTTTCGCCATTCCTTTCATGTGCGGTTTCGACAGTCGCGCGACCTCCACACAGAAGGTATCGCACACGCCCACCGAATTGGTAGGACTAACCTCCTCTCTCTTCCAACCTTTTTGGGGATTCAATCGCAATCAGTCAATCTGGAGAAAACTGTTCTTTCCCTTCATTACGTGACTTTGACACTTCTGATTTGAAATTGATTCGTATTCGCGTTCGGTTCTGATTTGCACCCTATACTTGGACATCGGATACCAATAATGAGGGTGAGTCGAATTTCGACCTTTATCAGAGGTTGGTACCAACCTACACGTAAAGGTCCACTCAATCTACCCCGACGAATCTTTTTTCAGCATTTCATAACTTCAATCAGAATTAGCTGAAGGGCCCATGAATAAGGTAGATAGCATACAACTTAGTTACCAATCCCGTGATAAAAAAATATTTTAATGCAATTGGTTTTGACGGTAAAGGAGCATCAGGTGACATTCAAATTCGTTTTACAGACCGAAACTTAGATTGGTGGAGTAGAGTTCAGTTATATATCTAGATATTCTCCAACCAACAGAAAATGAAAATAGTCTGCCAAGTTGGATGTTAGCATTGCTTCCTCACGTAGAACAACAAGGGACAGAATTAGTTGGTGTAGAATGCTTGATTTTGTGAGCAGCAGGTACCTACCTGCTATTGATGAATTTTTCTGTTGGTAAACACATAGCAAAGAGTGATGAGTTTTCTTATTCATGTCGAATTTCTCACGGTCTAATAGCCCAATATTGCTAAAATTGTAGAGTAGTTTGGGGCGGAGCCCAAGAAGAATGCATGTTGGCTTCATCACAATCCGATCAGTAGGAGTCACGATTCATGTGAACTAGTGAAGAATCCCAAACTAGGTACGAGCACTTCACAATCTTGTTTGTCAATCGTGAGATTAAAGTCAATAATCGTCGATTTTATGTACTGCTCAATAAAACAATCAACTAATATTGTACGCCCATCTTATTGTACTTGAGGGAGTCCTGCGATACTGTGATTCAGCGCACATTTTTAAGGATTCAACGAGTGAGGAATGTATAGTCTTCTATCTTTACCAGATGTTTTAAAACAGTCATCTCGGCGAATGAGCAAAGGGATAACCATCTTGACGGGACTAGATAGCCAAGAAGTCGCCATTTAGGATATAATTCACGTCCAGATAAGGCCGGCAATAAGTTTGCAGCAACGGTGAAAGCAACCGCTCCTAGTTGTAGGTAACAACACACATCCTTAGATGTTACAAAAGAAAAACATATTTTGTATGAGGAAAAGAAGGCTCTCGACGAACCTCGGTCAAATGAAAGGTTTCTCCGCGTTTGAAACACACACGTTGAAATGAAGTAGAACGTGGGTATTTCTCCACTCGCTATTTCAAAGTCGGCAGAAATTATTTTATTACCTTATTAGTAAGGCGGTTTTTAGTGAACACACAATGATATATGATGCAGAATCACTATCTATGTGGGAATTGAATCGGGAGTGACTAATAACGAATGACACTACTTTTCGATTACTTTTATTGACATAAACTTTTCACGAAAACCAACTTCATTCCAATCTCAATTTCACAAATCATAATTCATAGGTACTAATGACACGTCATTCAACTTTTTACGGAATTCTGGAAACACAACAGTAACTAAGCAACGGAATAATAATAATAATAACTAGTGACGCATCTCGCTAATTCCCGCGATTCCTACACTCGACCATCTTGATGGCTCCTCGTCCTCGAGGAGATGGGACTAGCATCTTCGCCATTGAATCCATCTCCATCCGGGCCCGATTCATCATCTGAGTTACAGCTTAAATTTCCAGCCATCCATGGTTTCAAATACTGGATCATGGTATTTGTATCTAGAGGCTCTTCTGAAGATACGATCCTTTGGTCGTCATTGGGTTTGGTTCGCTTGATCCTATAAGGACCAAGATATTTCGTATGCAACTTTGAATTAGGTTGTGTTCTTCTTATTGCAACCATGTCTCCAACATTGTATAGTCTTGGCTTCTTGCGTCTCCTATTGAATGTTCTTCTTTCTTCCATCCGCATCTTCTCAATGTTCTTTTTCGCCTTGTTACCAATTTCGTCTTGCTCTTCATTAATTATCATCGGCATCTCTTCATCAACCATTCGCCTCAACTCAGCTGTATCGTTCAGTCTCATTTCTGTTCCCGTCATCAGCTTGAAGGATGTACATCCAGTGCTTCGGCTAGGTGTCGAACTAATCATTTGCTGGTCAATGTCAACACATTTTCCAGGTTTGCTTGACTCAACCATACGCATCATATCTGAATCATCGCTTATAACATCTTTGTGCTCACAATCAATGTCTATTCCATATACATGTGGAACATGCACCTCTATCCTTTTCACAGTTATCACTTTACCTCCTTGTAGTGAAATGGCCGTCTGCTTTAATAATCCTTCTCCCAAAATGAGTGGGTATCGACTAACTCCATCAGGAATTACGTGAACCTGTAACCTGTAAGACGAATCATCAATGAAAAAGTCGTCATGAAAGGATCCCAACGTGGACAATAATTGTCAATTATTGCACCGAACCCACACCTTGATATCTTACGGGCAATCCATAGAGTTCAACATTTAACCTCCGATAGTTCGATTCAGTCATCAGCGTCAAATCACTACCACTATCTAATAGTGCTCTCATACAGACACCATGCACCGTAACTTCCACAGTTGGCTTTGTTTCTGCTTGCTCCCTTGAAATACAGTAACTGGTGGGACATTTTAGAGCAATGTGACCAAATAAATTACATTTAAAACATTTAGGTCCTTTCTCTTTATCTGGGCAGTAATCAACAACGTGAGATTCAGATCCACATGAGAAACAACGCTTTCCATTATTCTCAGACCTGACAACTGGCTGCATGTTCTGGTTAGATGTTACTGATCTTGAATTTTCAATCTTGTTTTTCTTTCCACCGTCATCATTCTTCATGTGATCAAAATTGCGTTCTTTCATCGTCTCATACATATCCAATTTCTTCCGGAACTCTTTGTATGTGCTGGCTCCATAGAGTATGGTCTTTGATCCAATGACATCATCAATACCGTCAATTACATATTGTATGACAGATTCCACCTCAACACTTTGACATTGAGCGGCTATATCCATCATTTTGTAAAAATATTCTTTTAATGTCTCAGATCGTAACTTTCTCCTAGCAGTAAGTTCCTTATTAACAAGTTTGCTGCTTACGTTATTCGTAAATTCGTTCTTGAGAGCCCTTGACATTTTACTCCAAGTCGTATGTGTTCTTTCGTGCTTAATAAACAGTGCTGCTGACCCCCTCAACAAACGACGACAGTATAGGATCATCTGTAAATCAGACAACTGGCATAATTCACTCAATTCCTCAAAATGTCTCAACCAACTCTTGATTGTCTTCGTTCTATCATCTCCACTGAAAGTTGGAATTGATTCCTCTATATCCTTAAACGAAATCACTTGGGATACTCTACGCTGCTTATGGGTTGGTTTTGATTTACGTTTTGAGCGTATGCTGCTATTAGAATAATATTCATCATCATCATCTGTAATTGGCTCTTCCTCGTCAGCCTTTTCATCACCATCAGACTCCTCGGTATCGTTCTCATCGTCACACTCTTCGTCCTCATCGTCATCTTCATTCCCATTGACCATCTCATTTGGTTTTCGTTTTGAATTCTCTACAAGAATTACCGCCTTCAGTCTTTCAACGAGTTTGATTTTCTTCCCATCATATCTAAATCCTCGCTTCTTCAGTTCATCTTTCAATTCGCTCACTTTCATCTTTCTAATTGCATCTTTATTCAACTTGTCCATCTTGAGAGTGATTATAATCAACAAACAGCATCAACGTCAATCGCAATAAATCGGTATGATAGGAATTTAATCGTAATTTTGACTCGCCACTTGCCGACAGGTCATATAAGTACGTATGCGGCGAATCACAGACAACTTGAAATTTCTATCTTCACAACTTAAAAAAGATCCGCACAAAAATCCAAAACCAACATCCGTCGCGAATTTCGGTCGATCGCGTTAGTCACTAGGTTCGATTCAATCCCGGACGAGCCCCCATAAAATATGTGGGAATTGAATCGGGAGTGACTAATAACGAATGACACTACTTTTCGATTACTTTTATTGACATAAACTTTTCACGAAAACCAACTTCATTCCAATCTCAATTTCACAAATCATAATTCATAGGTACTAATGACACGTCATTCAACTTTTTACGGAATTCTGGAAACACAACAGTAACTAAGCAACGGAATAATAATAATAATAACTAGTGACGCATCTCGCTAATTCCCGCGATTCCTACATCTATATCCAATTCAATAATATAATTTTCAATATTACCATTCCAAGTTGACTAGCAATTAATCCGTGAAATGTTTCAAGTTCCAAATAAAAACTTTTTCTTGTGAAAAGAAAAAAATCCTTAATTGTGTCATTTGAACTCAAAAACTAAAATATCCTAAAGATATTTGGTATTTGTTGATATTTTTTTGATCAAGTTGAAAGCGTAATGAAAGTATAGAGATACATTCTGCTTCCTCACTATCGAATACTACTTATTTACAATTAAATAGTATTCGAGCAGCTGATCGAAACAATTTGGTTCCTTGATAAATAAAATGAATAATAATGGATGCTGGAATAGCTCTATACACTTACTAAACTATGAGATCCTGTGAGATGCTACTAATTTTGAGCTCTTATAAACCTCAAAGAATGAGGAATTTCACCGAATTCTGTTTGCATTTTTCCCGAATATTTAATGGTGTGGGATAGATGAAAATCGGGTTGATTTTGGAAAAATAAGTCTCCTGTTATTTTTGGGAGTCATTCAAAATTTATGATTTTAAAAAATAACCGGGAAAACGGACCACTTCAACGTGAAGCGGAAACGCTCGCTGATTGGCTGTTCGGATCGCCGTCCCCTCCAATTGTTGCCATATGGAACGACGAAATCGTGTTATCTGAGAGGAATGTTATAAAAAAAAAGCAGAGTAAACCTCATTTTCTCCATCTTTTACTGGTTTTGTGAAAAATTGCCTCTGAGGACTATACAAAGTGAGATTTCACGATCTCAGCGCTTCAAGCGGCCGTACATGAACTATTTCTGGTTGACGTAATCCTCCCGGTTTTTTTTAAACGTTCATATTCTACACTGTTTTGTTTATTCGTAAATTAGGAAGTACGGGCTGAAAGTTCTCCGTGGGGGGTTTTTCGAGGTGTTAAATCCGATTTTGGGGTCAAAAATAAGAAATTCCGACATGGTGAAATTCCTCATTATGTGGACCCTCAGTATTTAGGTATACTGAATCTGCAATGTTTATAAGTAGCCTGAAATTTTCTTCGAAAAGAATTCTTTTGGTGCTACCATTTTAGACTGCCTTAGAGACATCTAGGACATGTCAAATTCCTACCTAGAAAATATGGAGGTCGTTTTTTTCAAGTTCACAGTTGAACGTTCAAACTTTCGGAGACACTTTCCAGTTAGAAAGATTTTACCTTTCTGCATGATTAGCTGGCTTAGGGTTTTCATTGCCCAGAATAATCACTGCCGAACTCTCACCGAGTCCGAGGAAACTAGTAGTTGAATCGTGCTCACTTGTTTCCTAACCACTTTCATTTTTAAGATAGGTAATTCCGATGGTTAAACTGAATGTCAATCAACCTACGTTGGTGTTCTCAAACATCATATCCGAAGCATTTATTTCCTAAGTTATCATAAGTCTGGTTTGCTTGTCCTCTCCTTTCCTGTGATCGTTTTAAAGTAAACTGATCATTACTTGTTTTGTTTCAACTTCACAATCTTATTAAAAAAGAGCCCCTTTACAAAAATAGGATAAAGTCCGTTTATTGGCATATGAAAAAAATAAACAATAAGTTGCAATAAACGAAAATCCACGTTGGTTATTGACATTTTCATGTCTTTGCTTTGGCACATAAACTGAAAAATCGTCACGAAAAGTTGCTCACGCGATACCAATAAATAAAATAGACTCACTGCGTTGCGTAGAGAACAATCAACAAGTGCACATTGAGTAGGTGCATTGTGTAGGCGAGTGCAATGTTAGGCACGGGTGAGATCTGCCTAGTAATAAATACAATAAGAAAACACACATGAAAATGTCCCAATGTGTTGCAGACTCGTATGCAAGCATTTATAATTACCAACCATTTGTTTACGTTTAGCAACCAACAAATTATGGCGTGTTGATGCAAATGCTTCCTTTTCCAGTTAGTTTGGAGAACTAAAAATATCATCATGGCTGCATTCCTACACAAGTCTTTCATTGAAAAAAAAAAGCGGAGACAAAGGCATTCTTTCTTAATGAATGTACTCGTACAATCAAGACAGCCATCTTAAAAATGTTTTTGTACGAACTGATATAGTTTCTTAACTGGGTATTCAACTAATTTTCGTGTAATTTGCAGTAGGTACTATCTGAGCTCCATTTATGAATTTCAGCGCTCGTGGTGTATGCATGCGCAAACAAGAACAATCTTCAACTTCTCAAACTGTTGGCTCTGGATCACCTTAAAATGAACGAAGTTGAGGATTTTGTTCCCCAATTTTTTAGTTTTCGGGTGCTAAAAAAGAAGATTGTATCATTTTGTTGGCATTTTTTGGGGTTGAGCTGGATATTTTTCGACCTGACGGTCCACTTGTGAATTTTATTGCAATTTCTCCATTTGCTCCAACGTTAGCTGGTATTTGTACTCACCCTACGTTGTAAGTTCCCTACACTTGTAAATACCTACCTAATTCGTTTTTTTCTTATCTTTTCAGCTGGTGCTGCTCGCGCTCCTGGCGACAGCGTGGGAGGTGACATGTTTGGGCAAAATGGATGTGATCCACAGCTGGAAAACCCCAGAATTCAACTTCCCATCGTTAGAGATGAAGAACGCCATGTTGAGAACTAAAGCTTTCATCCCCGAAAACGTTGCCATGATCGACGTCGACGTCTGGGAAGGTGAATTATTCTCATTTTATCAGGTCTAAGCATAGCTAATTGTATTCTAACTTTGGTATTCTTCAATGATTTCTTAACTTTTGATATACCTAATTGTATTCTAACTTTGGTATTCTTCAATGATTTCTTAACTTTTGATATACCTAATTGTATTCTAACTTTGGTATTCTTCAATGATTTCTTAACTTTTGATATACCTCAATGAAAATTACTCGGGAATAAAATCGAAATTACTCGTCTAGACCGTCGCGTCGCACAGTTCAAGTAGGGGATTTTCCAGCTCTATTCGTACTGAATACACCCCAAGACCCACTTTTTGTCCGAGTGCCGTAAAAGAATTAGGTGAATTTTGACAAAAATTCTTAAAACATTTAATTAACACTCACTCATCGGGAGGGTCACTGCTAGATTCCGCATAAGAAACTATAAGAAATACAATACTCAACACCTCTTACTACTCAAGTCGTGGTAAAACCTACCCTGAAGCAATTGAGTTCCTTCTTCTTTGATTTCCTTTTTGATTACATTTGATTTACTTCCTAATCGGTGCACCAAAATTGAAAAATACTGCAGATGTACCTACACTATGTAAAACTAAGATCCTGAAGTAGTGAAATCCATCAACTAAATAAACAACAATATACCAAAAAACCATTCCCCTTCTGAATCATTAGGGCAAAGTAGGGAAAGTGACTGGTTTTTCTTCTTCCCGTAAATAATAGTGAGATCATAGCATTTCTATTTCAGCGAATTATACCCTATTTAGTGTTAAAACTTTCCGAGATTTCAAAATGTCTATCTTCCAGCAAAAATATATTACGTTCAAATCGGTTAAACATTATCATATTATATTCATATGTATTTCATATTGTATATTATATTCATTCATTATCATTTAACATTAACATTATTATATTTAAACATTATCATCAAACATTATAATCATTTTTAAATATTGTCGTTGAAAAGCTTATCAATTATTTTGCCTGAATGAACTAAATTGAAACAGAATTTTAAACATCCGAAACGTGGCTGAAAGTAAAGGTACAATTTACCATCATTCGGGCGGTTTCTCTTCGGCAACGCGGAGCAAGGAGGAAAATTCGCTCACTAGGATTGGAGGATTAGGGCTTTGTCGACCACTGAAAGCAAATATTCTCGTGAAGCAAATATTCTCGTGAGCTCTGCACATATCACTTGTTTCATCGCCTTGTTACCCAGAAGCTACAGTATTGTAACAATTAACATTCTAATTTCAAAGTTAACATTCTAGTTTCAAACTTGTTAATAATAAAAATTGTTGTAAAAAAAAGTATTTTAGAAAAAATTTGAAATTTGAAATTTGAATTTGGGAAATTGTTATTAGGGTTCAACACGTTGGCTGCGGGAGCCCATTCCCGAGTTTCGCCGTGTCCTGAAACGTCTTTTCGAGCAAATCAGCCGAAAATTCGAGCCTAATGCAGGTTTCCCTTCGCTTCTGCCCATAATTATGACAAAACAAAACAAACAAAAAATCGCAATTTTTTCGTCAAATTAATTTTTTTGTCCATCATGCGGCCCAGGCGAGGAATTTTGCTCGGAATTCTAGGAATTTTATAGACTAGACCCGCACAGCACCAACCTCTAGAGAAACCCCCTTTTCCTGACAGTTTCTTCGTCTTCCTCCTAAGTTCAAAGACATAGAAACGATTTATTCTTACTCAGGAGGTGTTAAGGAGCAAAACCATTTAAGGATTTTTAAAAAAATGCCTCACAGACGAAAATATTCAAGAAAATCGATTCTTCAACTTCAGATGATTGGCAATCGAAAAATAACCCATCGTTCGTGGAACTGAAGGTACCAGTCCATTAAGAAATCAATAGAGATCGAGATTCAACATCGATTACAATATTGAAATCAAAATTTGGCTGAGGAGCAATCGAAAACCACAGTCATGTCAGATGCTTTTCATGATTACCTCTCCATCATCCCGCACACGAGAAGAAACGATTTGACGAACTGTCCATCGTCCCGCACAAACAAAAATTTGTTTAGATGAAGGAGCTATTGATGAAAATTTGCTAAAAAAATCAACTCTCTATTCAACTGAGCTGATTCCGAGTCACTTTGTTTCGTAGGATACGGATAGATTGATATTTTATTAAGCCTTGATTTGTGTTTCACTCCTTGTCCATCCTTGTTAGATCTACGTTGTTGCATCGTAAATCTAATCTAATCAAAAGTGTCTGTTGCTGTAGATATGAACAATAACCAACAGAAGATCTTCGTGACGATGCCTCGACTGAAGAAAGGAGTTCCAGCCACCCTGGCGACAGTCGGTTTGACGGGCGCCCTCAACCCCTACCCGTCATGGAACTGGCACCAGGAAGGTGACTGCGAAGGCATCACTTCCGTATTCAGAGTAGACGTGAGTTAATGCTAACATATTTGTTGTTTGTGTTGGTATTTCAATGGTACTTAAGTACGTTATAAACCTCATGGAATTACAAGGAACAATGTAACTTATGTCAGCTTTATTGGGATTTGGGTCCTACAACAAAATCCTCCTCTTTCACCAAATTTTCGAAAAATTTATTTTCTTCATCAGGGCTCAGAGGATGAGTTTAGGTTTGAACATCAAACCACGGTCGGGAACAAAGAGGTATAAACCAGGAACACTAATCATTAAATTGGTGTTAAAAAACTAGACTATTATAATAAAATTTGGAAAAACACAATAACGTCAGGCTTTGAATTGGTAAAAAAAAACAAATCAAAACAGTCAGATAGACACAACCACTATAATAATGACTAGAATAGGATTGTAGTGATGACTAGTATAGGATGTATTCTAGTCATTATTATAGTGGTTGTGTCTATCTGACTGTTTTGATTTGTTTTTTTACCAATTTAAAGCCTGATGTTATTGTGTTTTTCCAAATTTTATTATAATAGTCTAGTTTTTTAACACCAATTTGATGATTAGTGTTCCTGGTTTATACCTCTTTGTTCCCGACCGTGGTTTGATGTTCAAACCTAAACTCATCCTCTGAGCCCTGATGAAGAAAATAAATTTTTCGAAAATTTGGTGAAAGAGGAGGATTTTGTTGTTGGACCCAAATCCCAATAAAGCTGACATAAGTTACATCGGGTCGATTGTCATACACTACTGAACAATGTAACTAGCTTGGTTTGACGTCCCACCAAGAAACCTTCGACTGTATTCGTTAAAATCCTTGTCAACACTGTAATGATTCTAGGAAGAAGACAATTGCAGTTTTTGCAATCCAGCATCGAAATGTCGTTAAATTTAGCGAAACATAAATATTGCCTACTCTGATGAATTAAGTTTCCTTGATTCCCAATACAGGGTGAGGCAGAATAACTTCCTTTTAACTGAATAAAACGGATTATATGAATCAGAAAGTTTGTTATTTGGTTTTTACAATGTAGGTAGGTACATTACAAAACTTTTGAAGATAAAATCACTTAGGTGATTTTAGTCCCTTAGGTTCCCCCTTCCCAATTCGTACAGTAAAAATAGCACTTTTGATCGGAACTAATTCGTCTAAAGTTGAAACTTGGTGGAGATGTTCCTTTCGTCACCAAATTGTGCTAAAAAAAAGTCTCTAGCGATTGGAGGAATGGAAGGGGTGGAATTTCGAAAAAACCACGAAATTTTGGCCCTTTTTCACGTTTTGGCTAATAGCTCCATAACGGTACATCTGAAAGAAAAATGTCTCATTACACAAATTATAGATCATTAAATTATGCGTCCAATGAGCTACTTAAACATTACAATTGGTTCAGCGGTTCAGCCGCAGTCGCTCGTTAAAAATCGGCGATTTTTAGGAACTTGCCTGAAAAGTGGTGTGTGCTCACCTTCAAACGCTTCTAACTCAAAAACTGCTAACCCAAATTAAAATTGTCACTGAATCAAAGTGGTACAACATCAAATTCTGCGATAGATGAGCTCCTATTATTTTTATTTCCCCGTTCCTGAGAAGAGATACAAGCGAAACCCCCAAAGTTGTCATAGCGTCAATTTCCGATTATGGCTGATTTTGGAGGTATACGAAATTCAAACTTCCAATCATCTATATTCATATAGATTGCAGTCAGAAAACAAACTTATTACAATGTTCGATTCGAATATTTCCATTATGAGTGTAAAATTCCTACTAATTTCATCCAGGTAGTAATTATATCATAAGAAGTGAAGTTACGCCTGGAAGCATGATCAATGCAGTAAAAATTAACCCTTCTGATTTGATAACCGATTAAACTGCATACGACTTTGGAATTTCAGTAGGTATTTTAAGAAAGAATGTTCCATATTATTACATTTTTTTAGCCCTTTTTTCTCCTAGAAAAAAGTTATGAAGCATCAGGTAAAGTAAACAAGCAATTCAAAAAATCAGTTATACCTACATTTTTTATTTACTTTTATACATTTATACGAACTAGGTATAAAATGTAAAGATGACCTACATATTATATTGGACAACAATTACACGCTCCAAATTATCAGGTGTAAAACAGTGTCTCCTGTCACTTAAAATTTCTGTCAATGCAGAAAACGATCTCTCTACATCGCAAGATACGATAGGAGATACTCTCTTTTGGAGAGTAGGGAGAGTCCCATGAGCTGTCTTCTCCTTTAAGAATTTTCGCGATTTGAACCTCTGAAGACCACCCTGGATTTTTCGATAGGACCCCCTCCAGTTTATCCTTGACGGCTTTTCCAGTTATTCCATGCCAGTGGGAGCTTTTTTCGAGCAGGGCGGAAACAGCACCTACGGCAGAGCAGAGATCCATCCCTCTGGTCTCCAGGTGGTTTATCAAATGGGGTATGGTACTAAAGTTGGCATTTATAAAGGCCAAACGATGGGCGATCTGCCTGTCCTCCAGAGCGTCCATGGTTTTGTCGAATAGCCAGTGCTGGTAAAATATGCTGCAAAATATGCAAAAATCCCCAAAATGACCAAAAAATGCAAAAACCCCCAAAATGACCGAAATATGCAAAAATCCCCAAAATGACCGAAATATGCAAAAATATACAATTTCAATTTAAACCACCGCATATCCTTCAAAAACCTTCAAAACGTTCAAATACAAAGATATACCGCATAATAAAAGATAGCAAAATATGCAAATTCCGAGCTGTAGTCATGACTCTTCCAACCATAGCAGGGGTTATGTTGGAAAATTCTTTAAATATGGGGACAAATTGCGAGATCCGGCCACTGCAAATCGTCCCTGGTTGAGATGAGGCGTTCCGGGAAGTGTTCTCTCAAAACAGCCATCAATGCTCTAGCGATTTGTGCCGTTGTACCGTCTTGTTGGAACCTAATGTCCAAAAAACAAAGAAAAATCCTGTAACACCCAATAAAAACAAGATGGATGTTTTGAGGGAATACATCCCAGAACGCCTCATCTCAATCAAGGGCGATTTGCAGTGGCCGGATCCACCCAACTTTTCACCTTGTGATTTTCTCTATGGAGTTTTTGTGTTTATGTGAATCTTCCAAAGATCCTTTAAGATTTAGAGCACGACATCAGGAAGGAATTTCCAACATGACGCCTGCTATGCTTGAAAGAGTCATGACAAACACTGGGGATGTCACCTGAGTGATTTCATCTTCAAAACTATGTAATACAAAACTTTAGTAATGTACCTAAGTATACAAGGTGTCTACACTTTGGATGGGCATAACTTCAGGGTTCGATTCTACAAGGTATTTCCAACAAAAAATGTCTCCTAGCAATTTTCGTTTAACCCACTCAAAATTCCTTTTTTTTTCACTTTAAAGTTTTTTTTCGCGTTTTCGACCTTACGGCACTGATGTGGTCATAACTCCCTTATTTCTCCTGAAAATTCGAATCTGACTACACCGTTAGAAAGAGCGTTAAATTCTTAAGCTACCTAGTGCAAAATCAAAATATTTCAGCAATAAAATAGTTCAAAAAAATCAAGTCAAAAAGCAAACTTAAAATTTTTTTTCGAAACTTGACTTTTTTCGACCAAAGTTTTCACTCTAAATCCCTTCCCATTTCGATGGGCTCTGTTCGGGGAAAACATGCTCAAATTGTCAGCTTTCCAACGGTCTATTAGTTTTTCTTTTCAACATTTGAATTGAAAGAGTAAATGAAGTTTGAATGTCAAAAAACGTGTGTTTAACAAGAAAATCCAGTGTTTTAAGCGGTTTATAGTCCCCCTCGATCTCAAGACGGCTTGACGATTTTGGTATCATTTTTTATGTAATTTTTTACACTGAATCCAATGGTGATACTTCCGAATGATTCCGATTGCTAGAAAATGGATTTTTCGAAGAAAACCTTCGTTTTTACTACATAAAATACACATTATTCGTAGATATGGTAGTGAGCACAAAGTAACACCTTTCTACTCAATAAAACACCAAATTTCTAGCTAATTGAAGTTTGGGTTGAGTAGAAAGGTGTTACTTCATGCTGACTGCCATATCTACGAATAATGCGTATTTTATGTAGTAAAAACGAAGGTTTTCTTCGAAAAATTCGCTTTCTAGCTATCGGAATCATTCAGAAGTATCGCCATTGGATTCAGCGTAAAAAATTACATAGAAAAGATACCAAAATCGTCAAGCCATCTTGAGATCAAGGGAGACCATAAACCGCTTAAAACACTGGATTTGCATGTGAAACACACGTTTTTTGACATTCAAACTTCATTTACTCTTCCAATTCAAATGTTAAAAAGAAAAATAATAGACCGATGGAAAGCTGACTATTTGAGCATGTTTTCCCCGAAGAGCGCCCATCGAAATGGGAAGGGATTTAGAGTGAAAACTTTGGTCGAAAAAAGTCAAGTTTCGAAAAAAATTTTAAAGTTTGCTTTTTGACTTGATTTTTTTGAACTATTTTATTGCTGAAAGATTTTGATTTTGCAGTAGGTAGCTTAGGAATTTAACGTTCTTTCTAACGGTGTAGTCAGATTCGAATGTTCAGGAGAAATAAGGGAATTATAACCATATCAGTGCCGTAAGGTCGAAAACGCGAAAAAAAACTTCAAATTGAAAAAAAAGGAATTTTGAGTGGGTTAAACGAAAATTGCTAAGAGACATTTTTTGTTGGAAATACCTTGTAGAATCAAACCCTGAAGTTATGCCCATCGAAAGTGTAGACACCCTGTATTGTAAAAACCAAACTACAAACTTTCTGATTCAAATTTTCAAATCTCTGTTTCCTGCGTTTTCGCAAATTCAACAATAACAACTTTTCTGCTACCTACGCTATTCTTTTCCTTTCTATTTTATGGGGACCTTGTACTCTATCGTATTCATACTCCTGATTCTCCGAAACATACTGAGGAGTGTTCTTCTTCAGGTTAGGTGGGACTAATCGACTTGAAATAATTCGAGAGCTGCCGAAAATGTCTCGCTTCTGTCTGGAGTGACCTGTTTAGATAATTATCTATAGCAGTTGGGCTCGAACAGTTAACACCTATTAGTGTTCAGTGGTCAACCCAGAATACCGTCATACTTCGGGAGAATCCCGCTAGGGCCGCAAAGCTGCGTCCAAACCGCAAATTCCGTATTTATTTTCACCGTGGCCTTGCATTCAGGCTTTCTGAAGAGTAGCGGCTTCGAGCAAAATATTGTAAGAAAACGACAAGCTGGATAGAAACAAGGGACCATCCTTGGTCAATTCATAGCAGAGATGGGCGAATTTTTATTCATAAATACGATTACGAATACAAATCATATCTGCGATTTTATGATTATGAATACGAATATGAAGGTATGAATATGAATATGAATACGAATACAATCGTATTCACACTTTAAATACGATTTTCCCCCGTATTCGTATTTTGAATACGATTTTATGATTTTTTCTATGATTTCCCTAAAAATTGATTTTTTCTACGATTTTCCCTGAAAATCATACTTTTTTTAAAAAATAAAAATAATTTTCTCCCGAACTGTGGACATATTTACGACCTAATGTTGTCAAAATAATCAATCAAAATTTGAAACGCTCACCAATTCTTATAGGATTTTTCACGCAGAATCGAATGAGACCAACCCCAGGTCGCTACGACCAACCGTATAGAAACTACGACGTAATTTCTATTGAATTTTTTGTAATCATGAAAGTTTTTGTCTTACTACAACTTTCACCGAACTTTCTTGACGCTAAAAACATGATTACAAAAAGTCTGTAGAAATTACTTCGTAGTTTCCATACGGTTGGTCGTAGCGACCTGGGGTTGGTCTCATTCGATTCTGCGTCAAAAATCCTATAAGAATTTGTCAGCGTTTCGAATTTTGATGGATTATTTTGACAATGTTTGGTCATAAATATGTCCAGAGTTCGGGAGAAAATCATTTAAAAAAGTATGATTTTCAGGGAAAATCGTAAAAAAAATTTTTGATTTTTAGGGAAATCATTGAAAAAATCATAAAATTGTATTCAAAATACGAATACGGGGGAAAATTGTATTCAAAGTGTGAATACGGTTGTATTCGTATTCGTATTCATATTCATACCTGTATTCGTATACATAATCATAAAATCACAGATATGATTTGTATTCATAATCGTATTTATGAATAAGAATTCGCCCATCTCTGATTCATAGTCAAATAATCGCATGCATAATGCCAATTTTTAAAATGATTTTCTACAGCTATTGAAGCTGTATTTCACCAAAACCGAATAGAAATTTGACTTTTTTATGACCATTTGATCCATAACTACCCTATTTCATTAGCTCGTTATTTCTATTTTCGATTCCAAATGATTCAGGTTTAGATGGGCTGTATAGGGCGGAATTTCCGGTTGAGATTTCGCTAGCAGTCTTAGGTTAGTGGTGGCGGTTTACGTCATAACTTGCGATATTAAGATACCGTGAACTGGGGTGATACTGATATGCTGGGGTGATACTGATCAACAAGCTTTTTTTTATTTGCATGCGACTGCAGCGCTCCACACAGTCCGAAATGGAAAGTTAGGTCGTGTTATGTGTTCGTAGCAATGTTTTCTCTGGGGGATATCGTTCCCGCCCGATAGTCTAGGTTACCATGGTAGCTGATAAGGAAATAAACAAATCTCAAAATCGGGCCCAGCAGACATTGTGATTGTAACTTCTGTTGTGCTGGTGTCGGGTGTTGTGTGATGAAGTTCTAGCGAAAAGATTTTTTTTCTACCAGAGGTAAGCATGAAATATCTGCAATCAGTTTTTTTTTTTTTCGTGTTACTACAGTTGGTTATCTGTTAAAAACAAAAACAACTCATTTCCAGGGGGTGATAGTGATCACGGCCGAAATGCCCTGAAACTATCAAAAAGTGATTGGTCCATCATTAATTTTGGCAACAAGTGCTTTAAAATAAGTTGTTTCTTGTCAGTTACCAAACATGTGCCACGAATGGTCTCATTATAATAATAAATACTGAAGAGGATATTACGAGTCCTGAATTTTGGCTTGATTCTGATTTTTATAAGTAAAGAGTTGGTTTTCATTAGTTTTTCAATTAAAATTGTTCTGAAATTCGTTGTTAGAGGGTTTTTTTTACCTCAGGGTACTAAAAAACAATTTTTAATTGTTTAAGTTCGATTTTTAATTGTTTTTAATATGTTTAAGTTCGATTTTAAATTAGTGATCACTATCACCCCCTATGTGGGGGGTGATACTGATCAATTTAATTTTTTTTTAAATGAGCTTAATTCAACAAAATTTCAAAGTTTGATATAGGATACTGTTCGTAAGATGTGGGAGAATATAAACTTTTTTTTTTTTTGGATTGTTTTGAATTATTACACTGGTAGTTTTCAAGGAAAAACTGTAGAAATTGATCACTATCACCCCAGTCTACGGTACTCGTTTTCCTCCCATTCAATCATCGGACACCCCAGAGTATATCTCTTATGCGCCTACCTCTCACTGAAGTCTTTCTGTTGTTTTTTAGATAAGACAGTGCTCATCACCGGCACTGTGAGTCTTCTTTTTTCGTTGCAGAAAGTATTATTATAGATGAGAACATGCAACTGTAAGTAGTTCCTGCTTGGAATCTTACTAGATTTGATTGCTAAGAGTTGGTTTTGATTTTTTCCAGATCGACCAATGTGGAAGGTTGTGGGTCCTCGACACTGGAAACGTCGAAATATTTTCCAACCAGAAGAGGATATGCCCGCCACAGATTCTCGTATTCGATCTGCATACAGACCGTCTATTAGGTGAATATCGTATAATACATTCGTATAACGTGTTTCTAGCTAGGTAGAGGCTTCTGTAAATTGTGGAAATTCCGGTGGACCAACTCTCGACTTTCAAAAGTTCTACTTATAAAAGGTATTTTGCGTTTTCACCCCACTGTGCGCAAAATATCACTTTCCTTAGTTCCCATGGACCGATTTTGATGAAATTTGGTGAATGGGCTCCATTTGGGCCCCGAAGTTTTTGGTTGATGTACGTCACTTCTAAGGGTGGAAATTTTGAAAACGCCCTAGCTCAACAAATTTCGATATAAAGGTATAGTTATTGCCATTAATTTAAGATGAATTTTGAATTTTTAGAATCGAATGAGACCACGTGGAGCTCTGTAGGTCCAACCGTTTGATCCCTATGAAAACTTGAGCTAATCGCTGTTCGTTTCTTCGAGTTGTACTCAGAACTCAGGTTTGCGTTCTCAGCAACCATTTTTTTAAATGAGTGTGAAGCGTTTATTTCATCAAATTAAACTTGAATGTGAAGCGAAATTAGGTTGGTAGGTAGTGACAATGGCAAAGTTGTGTTCTTTGCGGACGAGTGGTCTACATAGAAAAATAATAAACCTTTGTGTTATAATTTGTAGCGTTTTTCATGTGAAAAATCTAGGCTTCCTCAGTTACAGACGTTTTATCTGGGTTACCACATTTTTGAGTTTACCTCATCTTACGAGTACAGATGGAGAGCGCAGTTTTTTATGTAGAGGTACGAGAAAATCATGTGGAAGTAAAACCTTAACAATCAAAAGAAAAAGTAGGAAATTTTGACAATTTTACAAAAATGACTTTACGAGTTGATTTTTCACCAATCACGACCTTACAAAAAAATTTGTATAACTACTAAGAGTTGGTAAATTTGACGCCCTATCCAATGGTGTAATTAGATTTTGAATTGCTCGTGAACTAAACGAGTTATGGTCATTTTTATGGCTTAAGGTCGAAAACACGAAAAAAACGTCTGCCAAGTGGGTGCGGCACATAGCTTCCTCGTATCCATAACCCGATTGTATAGATGATCCGATGCATAGTAGTTAATCTCAAAACACCAAAACAAGTTAATCTGTAACATCCCTGAAAATTTCATTGAAATCGGATGGAAAATGTAGAAGTTATGGCCGTTACAAGGAATTCACGTTTGCGCATGCGCAGTGGCTACTATCAGTCCAAAGATGGTGATTTTCATAGGGGACCATCTAAATACTAATCTGTAACATCCCTGAAAATTTCATTGAAATCGGGTAGAAAATGTAGAAATTATGGACGTTATAAGGAAATTCACGTTTGCGCATGCGCAGTGGCTACTATCAGTCCGAAGGTGGTGGTATTCATTGGGGACCATCTACAACCTAATCCGCATAATCCCTGAAAATTTCATCGAAATCGGGTAGAAAAAGTGGAAGTTATGGCCGTTACAAGGAAATTCACGTTTGCGCATGCGCAGTGGCTACTATCAGTCCGAAGGTGGTGATTTTCATAGGGGACCATCTAAATACTAATCTGTAACATCCCTGAAAATTTCATTGAAATCGGACAATAACTTCGTATAGTTATGCGCGTTACAAGGAATTCATGACAGACACGGAACCAAAATTGTTCAAGAAGGTCTAAAACGCAAAACACGAGTGAAAATTTTGATTTTGGAGAACTTTTTTTTTTCGTCCTTGAAAAGTGAAAACAAAGCTTCCGCTACCTTGGTAGACTCGGAAGCAAAATCTTAAAATTAAAATAACTCGGGAATTAAGAGTCTAACGAAAAATTGATAAGAAACACTTTCTTACCAAAATCAGTTGTAGAATCGACTCCCGAAGTTTTTCGGTCCTTAACATGGGACACCCTGTATACTCGATTAACCGATGTTTAAGGGTTCGAGTAATCGGTGAATCTATTAATCCATATGAAATGATGATTTCATTAATCGATTATTCGATGCCAATCCTAGTTGAAATGAGAATCTCATGGAATAAACCCACTATGATTGAGTGAGAGTTAGAGTTGTGTCGGTCAGGAGTGAACGTATTGAAAAGACCTTATCTTCAAAACAACCTTGTCTGAACTGAACGGGTGGCCAAAATTAACACGTTCATTCGTTCATCTGCCCACCAATCGAGTTTTCTGAAAAAATTCCGAAAACAACGGCAGAAGGCCAACAAAACAAATTAATTGCCCGCAACATGGATGTATAATGTATTTGTATACATCCATGTTTGTACATGGATCAAGAATGTGTGAAAATTACTTGGGAGTACATCATAGATACTAGGTCCATGGAGTACATCAACAGAATGGAGTGGTTTTATATGGAAGTATCAACGGAAATGAGTGGTTTTCTAAGCAAAACCTTCCATCATCCAAGTGTAGTATTACGTCCGAATGAACTATGGACCAAAAAGAGTGTTGAATGAATCGAATGAGCTAAAAGACAAAAACGAACGAATGATTCAGTCGAATCGATGACCTGAAAGACAAAAAAGACTCAGACTGATTCATATGATTCGAATCAATCATTCGTTTGTTTTTGTCTTTTAGCTCGTTTGATTCATTCAAATCGCCTCCTCACTTACTCGGACTCGTTCGGTTTTTTGACTCCGCATTTTTTCGAGTCACGACCTGAATCTTAATATGGATCCTTATGGATGTTGTTTGTTTGATCCCAACTGGTTCGGTTTACCGACTCGCTCGTGTTTTGTGTGACTTCTGACCGGCTGGTTGTTAGTCTTGTGTTTGTGTTCTGATCGCTTCCTTTTAAATTCCAAATCCGAATTATTTGTTGGTTTCTGGACTCTTCGGTTAACCACTTTGGTAAGTGATCGTATTGTAAGAACTCTTTATTATTTTGCAATAAAAAAAACCTTACTTATGAATTACTGTATTTTGGTAATTAGCGCATTTTCTTATTTTTCTATGAGGAAAAAAAGCGCTAGGGTTGGGTATTGTTACAAAAGCATCGATACTGTATCGTATTCGAGTTGATATCCCATGCACCGTTTGGCTTGAGTGTCGATACTTTAGTGTCTCAAAATAACAACTTAACCGATTTATCAGGGAAAATATTTTTTTTTATTCATTTCTTGTCATCAAGAGCCCAAGCTAAGTATATTATTGAACATTATTTCTCCAAAATATTAATTAGTTTTATCAATGACCCAACTGCCTCTCTACAAAGGTTCATCATTTCACTGAATGAGTTGGTATGTGAACGTAATGAACGGATTCAAAAGACCTGGTCTCTGTAATGAGTGACCGTTTGGGATTCGAAACCGCCAAATTACCGAGTTTTACACATCTCTACATCGATGAAATTCGTCAGAAGGTAATTTGAGACAATCTACCGAAGTAGCTGTCCCTCTGCAAAAATTGTCTGTCTGTTTGTTTGCGGGATTGCAAGCAAACAATGTTTGTCTGTGACAATTCAATTGATGAAGACGGATCCATATCCACCGAGGTAGCTCCGGAGCATTAACAGTGAGAATAGGATTTGTCGCCACCAAGTCGGCAATAATCTTTGTCATAAATCCGAAATAAGTAACGAAGTTGTTGATATACTTTTGAATAACAAGGCACGTCAATTAGAAGTCAAGTTAGTTGATTGAATCAGCAATAATCGAATGTCACACCCAAGTGATCTGATTCTTTGAATGAATCTACCGGTGAAGTTGTGAGAACCGCTTACTCTGCTACCTAGCGGCGGTGGTTGAAACTGTGCGGTGAGCTCATTTCGTCCTCGTTACAGAGTTTCCCTCTGAGCTGCGCGTTACTACTCTGTTGGTGACTTGGTAGATCGTTGGTGATGGCAAAGTTCCTAACCAGGTTATTTGTAGGCGTCAGTGGATTTTGTACACCATCTTTCTCGATAAAACCGTTGATGAGGGAAGATTGTGCATATCTCCTGCTGAGTAAACCCTCAATCGGAATCCCAATGTATAAAGTGTATGACAGACACGCAGCCACTGTGACGGTTTTTGACTACATTTTGGTTCCTTGGGTATAAAGTGTCTGCACACGGTGGTTTGCTCAACTGACAGTGTCAGGGACACTTTTCAGAATATTCTACGTACCCTCTGTAGAGGCTTTTTTCGTTTTTAAGTGTACCTTAACCCATTTCCGCCGACTGTGACATATACGTAACACAGTAAGAGGCTTCTTGCAGTTCGGTTTACAGCTACCCTAATTTTCCGAGTCGTTTGAATTACGCTTAGTTATCAAGGAGAAGTGCCTTACTAAGGATTTTCACCGAAATTTTAGTCCCCGCGTCAATTTTGCAGCGTTTACAAGCGTTTGTATTTGACCAAGTGCGCAACGATGAGAATTTCGAGACCCCGCCATGTTGTAAGTACTCTACATCCATTGTTGTTGGTTATTTTGTACCATTGTTGGTAGTAATTCCTTCCTTAGGTTTATAAAAGATGATTCGAGTTTGCTAACCTCAGTTTTATGGCAGTGTTGCTTTCTGGTACTACTAGAAATAGTAGTGTGACAAATATGTCACAGTCGTCATACAAAGTTCAAAAATGTGAACTTCATACCATGCATCCCAATTTTTTTCCCTCCGTTATTATTTGTCAGGTAGTTGTTTGCATTTCAGTTTTCAATCATTTTCATCAAAATCTACTCAGTTAAAACTCAAGTTCACTCACAATCTTTTCCATTTTTCAGTAACGTCGTGCAACTACTCATATTGTAGCCGTTATTCACTTGGCTACAAAATGATTTCCATCCAGGTCTACACCTGGGATCCGCATAATAACTGGAAATTTCATCGAAATCAGATGTGAAATGTAGAAGTTATGGTTGTCACGAGGAATTCACGTTTGCTCATGAGCACTGACTATCAGTTCCGGGGCGATGATTTTCAAAGGGGACCATCAACACCCCACACAATCCCTGAAAATTTCATCGAAATCAGATGGGAAATGTTTTTAATCGTATCGTACTAAATAGTGGGCGAATTCATGCAGTGATCTATAACTAGAAGAGCATTTCTGTTACCTACAATTATTCTGAGTGATAATGAAATAATGTAATACTTATCATGTTCCTTATATTTGATTTGAATTTGTATGAAAATTGAATTACGAACTTCTAATATGATTTCTTTAGAATTTTCGGCATTTATTTGAAAAATTGTTTTATTGACTTTTTTGTTCCTTTCAATTGCCTTAATTTATTCTAATTTTCAGCAAAAATTTCAAAATTTATTTGATTTAGAAAATTCTGATTCCATAACATCACTCGATTTAGCTGAATAATTGAATTACAGTATCTGATTGATCTCTGATTTGTACTTTATTGATCTGAGATTTGTAATTGATTGATCTCTAATTCGTTGTTTGATTGTGTTTGAATAATAGTCATATTTTGTTCCGTAAACATCAATAATTTATCTACCAAGATTCTCACTGCTTGTGAAAAAGTTCACTGAAATGTATGTCTGGTGACGACTGTGACATATATGTCACAGTAGATTCTCCCACTCCTAGGACCCATATAATTTTTTTGACATTTTTCCCAACTCAAGAGGGCCTAGTTAAACAAAACTAGGTAAGAAAATTTTGAATTTTCCAAATTTTTTTATTCTCGGCGGAAATGGGTTAACAGAAAACTACGGAAAGTTGTGTGTATTGAGTCTAGAAATTATAAACTTGTCTTTTTATGGCAATTTCTCTCTCATTTCTGGATCAAATTTGAAGTTGAATAGGATGCTCTCTATCTTTGGTTACCTAATGTTTGATGGATTTTTATCCAACTTGATTAGTTTTTGTACTGCAAACGGATAATAAAACAAATAAAACAAATTGTGGTTGTAGTGAGTAGTGAGTAATGTCGAAACAGGAAATTGTTCTAATTGATGCTCTTTATTTCGAAAAATAAATTTTTTTGTGAAATTATAATTTAACCACTTTGTGCGGCATTTATAACATGAGTACTACTAAGTACTACTACTAATTAACCATTCGGTAATCAAAATGCACAATTCATAGTCAGAATCCACTAACACGTTGTGGGAAACCAGTAAGCCTCGAAACTCAACCCTCGTCAGACAATCTGGAGGAAACTCTAGCCATATTCTTTTCCTCTCATAACCTCGTTATTACTCCAGAAACCTTTCCAAACGCGTTTTGGTCAGTCTCAACGCTTATTTCCCTGGCATAAGATTGTTGTGATGAGCAATCATTGATCGATAGGTACCAGCCAACCTTATATCTTAAAAACAAGTAGACATCTCTTCCCAGAGTAAGTATGTTCAACTCGATGGGTGCTCTTAGATCAGTGATAACCCAATGTTCAATTTGATGGGCAATTTCTGATTTGGAACACCTATTGACAGTGGCATCAGGTGAGAATATTCGTCAGGCAAACACCTTGGGTCTTAGAGGAATAAACAATGATGAAAAACGCGACAAATTAATACACAAAGGTTTATTATTTGTCTGTGTAGATCAAGCGCCAGCAAAGAAGACAGCTTTGCCATTGTCACTGGAAGGTAGTGGAACCATGTTTTGGCTTCACACTCCATTCAAAGAAATATGGAATTCCTTCAACAAGAACCTTGATTACTGGTTGCTAAGGAAGCGTAACCCATGGCTCCATGGCTAATCTTCCAATTTTCTCTGAATTCAAGGTCAGGAAACAGCTACTCGATTGTTTGCCTTGGCTTATCCTGTTATAGTGGGGGTATTATAATAGGAATACTGGACCCCGCGCTGACCCTACCCGCCAATCGTCTTTCCTCATCCAAAACAGTCCCGCAAAATTCTTTTTTTTTCAACTGCTTGCCTTGCAGTCGATCGTAGTTACCGATCTCTACAACACTCTGGTGTGTTGCGGGCTAGTATTCTAGGCAAAATAATATTTATATTACATATTAATATTACATATTATGTACTTATTCCATTCTCCAATTTCATCTAACTTCCTTGAAATAGTCCCTAAATTGTATTAAAATTTTCCAAAATTGGCTAAATATTACTTGCGAAAAATGGAAACAGGAGAATCTCAACAAAACTTAATTTGTTCATTTTTAGTTGGACAAACAGTGTTTGCTATGTTTGCCTGGAGGAGGCGCCACTCCCTATTGAACATATACGAAGACCTCGACTACCCTCACCTAAACAACTCGATGGTGCAGGATTAAATTTTCTGAAATAAAATTAATTAAATGAAAAATAAATTAAATTACACAAATAAATAAATACAGTTAGTAATTAAAATTAAGTAGGAGTCAAATTTAGATAATACCAATAAGTACGTTGAAACATATTGTTTAGTAATGCATGCATTCCAGGGGACGTCCCATTGGATAAGCATTAGATCAGTTTAACCAGTTGTTACGTGATAAAACTGTTTCACTCGATGTAATTTATTTATTACCTTAGGCAAGAAATACTGACCCCCCCCACCATTATCCACCTTAACATTTCTGAAGAGCATTTTAAAATCCATGATCTACGATACCCAACATGCGAATTCGAGTTCACCCCCCCCCCACACCAACCAACGCCAAAAATGGTGCCAGTCTGGCACCAAAGCGGAAATACGTCGTAACATTGAACTTTCATCTGTTAGTTTTGGTAGGCAGTCCGTCGAAGTTCACATCCGTATTCAAGGTGAAACACACAAAAAACCAGGGGACGTCCCATTGGATAAGCATTAGATCAGTTTAACCAGTTGTTAAGTGATAAAACTGTTTCACTCGATGTAATTTATTTATTACTTTAGGCAAGAAATACTGACCCCCCCCCCCCACCATTATCCACCTTAACATTTCTAGCGGCATGGGAGCCTCGAATCTGAAGAGCATTTTAAAATCCATGATCTACGATACCCAACATGCGAATTCGAGTTCACCCCCCCCCCCCACCACCACCTCCCCAACGCCAACAATGGTGCCAGTCCGGCACCAAAGCGGAAATACGTCGTAACATTGAACTTGCATCTGTTAGTTTTGGTAGGCAGTCCGTCAAATTCACATCCGTATTCAAGGTGAAACACAAAAAAACATATTGTTTAGTAATGCATGCATTCCAGGGGACGTCCCATTGGATAAGCATTGGATCAGTTTAACCAGTTGTTAAGCGATAAAACTCTTTCACTCGATGTAATTTATTTATTACTTTAGGCAAGAAATACTGCCCCCCCCCCCACCATTATCTACCTTAACATTTCTAGCGGCATGGGAGCCTCGAATCTGAAGAGCATTTTAAAATCCATGATCTACGACACCCAACATGCGAATTCGAGTTCCCCCCCCCCACCACCACCCCGACGCCAACAATGGTGCCAGTCTGGCACCAAAGCGGAAATACGTCGTAACATTGAACTTTCATCTGTTAGTTTTAGTAGGCGGTCCGTCGAGGTTCACATCCGTATTCAAGGTGAAATACAAAAAAAAAAAAAACACGAAATAAGCGGTTTATGGCATCATGGCACCATGGTGGCACCACTATTAGTTCCATGGTCGTACAGAGAATAATTCATGAAAATTCGGAGGTATAATGAGAATTTTTCCTCAATTTCAAAGCTTGGGTACAATTAGTAAGCACTAAAGGATCCGAAATATTGAAAAATCGGATATTTTGTGAACATTATCCCCCCACTCACCCCCTCCCCTTGCGAATTTTGGTACTCTGGTAAAATCATGTACAACTCGGAAGTTATTTGAGTCAAACAAAAAAAGAAACACGCAAATCGGTTGGAAATTGAGGCCTGGGCAGAGTTTACAAGATTATGCACGCAAACGCACGTTTTTTAAGCATTCACCCCCCTTTCCTTCTCTTATAAAGCAATATCCGAAATTCCGGCGCCGTAGTGCACATCTAGATAGTATTCCGCGTCAAACGAAAAAAGAACCACGAAAATCGTTTGAGAACTAAGGCCTGGGCAGAGTACACAAGATTATGCCCAAAAACGCACGTTTTTCGAGCATTAACCCCCCCTTTCCCCCCCTTAAAAGGCGAAATTCGAAATTCCGGCGACGTAGTGCACAACTAGATAGTTTTCCGCGACGAACAAAAAAAGAACCAGGAAAATCGGTTGAGAACTAAGGCCTGTGCAGAGTACACAAGATTTTGTTACACACACACACACACACACACACACACACACACAGACATACACCTATGGTTTTTTTCGCGGATTTGGATTCAGAATGGTCTAAAACGGATTACTGTGTGGTTATTTTTTTTTTTCTGTTGAGTGTTGTCCAACTTTACCCCAGATCGATCGCATAAGGACGCCCAAGTCTTACTGTGGGACGTCCTAAAAACACGAAATAAGCGGTTTATGGCATCATGGCACCATGTCCTGGCACCATGGTGGCACCAATATTAGTTCCATGGTGGTACAGAGAATAATTCATGAAAATCCGGAGGTATAATGAGAATTTTTCCTCAATTTCAAAGCTTGGGTACAATTAGTAAGCAGTAAAGGAACCGAAATATTGAAAAATCGGATATTTTGTGAATATTATCCCCCCACTCACACCCTCCCCTTGCGAATTTTGGTACTCTGGTAAAATCATGTACAACTCGGAAGTTATTTGAGTCAAACAAAAAAAGAAACACGCAAATCGGTTGGAAATTGAGGCCTGGGCAGAGTTTACAAGATTATGCCCAAAAACGCATGTTTTTCGAGCATTAACCCCCCCTTTCCTCCCCTTAAAAGGCAAAATTCGAAATTCCGGCGACGTAGTGCACAACTAGATAGTTTTCCGCGACGAACAAAAAAAAGAACCAGGAAAATCGGTTGAGAACTAAGGCCTGTGCAGAGTACACAAGATTTTGTTACACACACACACACACACACATACACCTATGGTTTTTTTTCGCGGATTTGGATTCAGAATGGTCTAAAACGGATTACTGTGAGGTTATTTTTTTTCTGTTGAGTGTTGTCCAACTTTACCCCAGATCGATCGCATAAGGACGCCCGTCTTACTGTGGGACGTCCTAAAAAGTAGATAAAATGAGACGGGTTCTTCAAATCTCATTCTCACAAACTTGAAGCAGAATTACTAAAGTTTTGCTTAAGGAGACAAATCACATCGCTTTTGATGATTGTGCCAAAAATAACAATATTATTTAGGTAGTTTGATGCTATTGTTTGAGATCATGTTTCTTCCTTCAGATCGGTACAGAATCCCTGAAGATCAGCTGGAGAGCAAATCGCTTCTCATCACGATCGCCGTGGACGCTCGAGGGCCGCGCTGCGAAGACACTTACGCCTATTTGGCTGACGTCGTCGGCTACAAAATCATCGTCTTCGACGCCCAGACGGAAACCAGCTGGAGAGCCAATAACCGGTACTTGTACCCGTACCCCACCTCGTCGCTCTTCGACATCAACGGAGTCACTTTCGAGCTCACCGACGGAGTTATGGGACTTGCCCTAGGTAAGTACTTTCTGAGAGGGAGTCTAACCTGAGTAAGCAAGAAGGTTTCAACTAAAATTTAAACTTAGGTAATAAAGTAAAGTATAGTCGAAGTAAAGCTCTGTTAGAATACACGAACACAGTTTTCTCAGATATCCAGTACACGAAAGTATGTTTTATACCTAACTTGTTATATGTGATCGATACAAAACTCACTATTCCCGTCGGGTCTGAGGGGGTTCCCGTTCACTTTGCCTTCACAGGATTACGATTAGTCAAAATGTTCCCTTAGCAAAGGGAAATCCAAAGAGTGGTAGGAAATGGTTTTTTTCGGCAGGCAGGTGAGAAAATCTTTGAGATCCGCAGGTGGAATTGGATCTCGTAAGATACCTTGAAGGGTCCGCGACTTCAAGGTAATGTGGGATTCAAACCCACTAAAAAAAACACTTCCTTTTCTCCCACGTTGGATGCTCAGCCTGGAACTGTTAAACACATTACTTCAGGCTGAGTCCTGGGGCACTTCATCAGTTCTGGACGGCGGGACGGACCAGGTGTTCCCTTCTCTCTCTCTCTCTCGTTCTAACAATGTCTTCCTTGTCAGGATACTCTGTGCGTACGCTGCGACAAGACTCCAGCTCCTCTCACCTTCCAGCATCTTGCTGGCGACAGCTTCTGGTGTTGAAATTTGGGGAGTTAACCCCACCTGCCATCGTCTGAGGCACTGATGTTAACTTTCCTAAATGTCTTCGTCTTGCCTCAATATTGTGACGAGTGGTAGTCAAAGTGAACTCGATGCAATCTTCTATGTATCCTGAGCAGTCTTATCTCGTTCATTCCCATCAATTTGGATCACCACCCAAACATGTTCTAGGCTGCCAAAATGTCCATGGGCTTAAGGTCGAGCTCCGTTCTCACTAAGCAGGCTGGTGTTCACCAGCCGAGGCCTCCCTTCAAGGTGAATGTACAATTATTGTCCACCTGTAACTCTTCAGTCTTGTTTGTAAGCGGCATCTTGTAGACTTAAATCCTGTTTCTATCGTGATTTCTGACCCTTCATTCTGAGATTTTCTGTCGTCTTTTCACAACAGTCCTCTCAGATTGTTCTAAAACCAAACTGCGCATCATCTGCCTCAACGGATGCGAGATCTGGTTGGTGTAGGCTGAGGTAAGGCGTAAGCTACAGACCTTCGTCAGCAGATGCCTGCGATCGATTATCCGAGTTGGATGGCCAGAAAACTGAATATCCAATTCTGAGCTGCATCGAAGATGCTCCCTGCAGCCCATCTCTGATTGCATCAAGGACAGTGAAGTGGGGATGGTTTGGGTCCTAGGAAGAACTGATGAAATCCCGAGAGAAGCCCTAGATTGAAATCCTCAAGGATCCCGCCGCCGTGGTAGATCTAGAGGAACTTGGCGCAGGGATGTCTTGTCAGAGGCAGGACGGCTGGAAGTCTTTCACATTGGCACTATTCAGCGATTTTTGTCGATGTAACAGCAACAAATAATAATGATAAACATTATAGTATTTTTTTAATGTATCATGACGAGTAGGGAATAATTATCTTTCATTTCCAGGTCCTAACGAACAACTATGGCGATCGAAAACTCTATTTCCACAGTTTTGCTTCTCACAAAGAAAACTGGGTTCCGACGAGTGTTCTGCGAAACAAGACTCTTCTGACGTCTGGTAATACAAGACTGTTCAATTCATTCTGTTAGACGTGAAACTAATATTAACTTCTTTCTGCTTTGAAATTTGGACGTTTCTGTTCATAACAAGTAACTTCCAGATGAATTCATAGGTATTGAATTTTAAAAATTGTTTGGGAGCCAGGATGTTTAAAACGGATTCCATTCCGGTGTATCGATTTTCTTATGGTCCAGGTCACAACTTAGTCCTCAACTACCCTTAAACTTGCGCAAAGTTTGATGTAAGATCGTTAAAATCGGCGAGGAAATTCAACTTCACCAACGCGAGACAGAGAGAAATTATTGAAGTCATCAAAAACCTAATAGGGACTTATCTGAAAAAATCCTGCAAGTTGATTGAAAGTGTTTCTGAAAGTGGAAATACAAGGAAGTGCATTATTCAGTATTTTATGGTATTATCTTTTGACGTAATTACAGCTAGGTTTTTTTCTCCATTTCGCTTTTAAAAATCGAGATTTCATAGCCACTTGTTAGAGCAAAACAAATTTCACAGATTGTTTCAAACATCGTCGGAATAATAAGTAAGTTCATCAGTTTTTACTCCATTTTCTAATCCTTTTAGGGTATAATTATACAGGGTGTCAACCATTGAGGTGGACAATAGTTACTTTAGAGATCGATTCTACAACTATTTGCAACATTCATTGTTTGAACTATAAGTTTTTTTATTTTTATATCGATGCGCCGCGAAGGTGCGATATCAGCTGTAACGGTCGGAAAAATAATGGAAACGTTTTGATAATCATTATTAAATGATGAAAGATCGGATTTGGAGTAAGGGGAGGGGGGTAAAAATAAAAATTATAGGACTGTACCCTATGTTAACGTTAGATAGACGTAAGACCGGTGAACAAACGTAGGTAAGATTTTATCAAAAACCGAACCGACAGAATTTTAGAAGGACACGAAGTAACAGGGAACAAATTAAAATTGAGATATTAAAAACACGTCAGCTAACATCAGCTGATGTTTAGCACCTGGTAGTCGGCCAACACCCACATCACCCCCCCCCCCCCCCAGTGTCAACGAAACCGATCTGGAAATTAAACTCGGCGACCGCTCTTGGTCTTCGCAGTTGTTGCCGGATCTGAGTCAGGAAGGTCTGGGGGCTGAGGTGGTAAGTCCGTGGATGGGAGGCTGACTGGCGTAGTCGTTATCTGGGATGGTAGACTCCCTGGAGGGTGGTGGAAATGGCTTGGGTTCAGCAGGAACGCTGGTTTTAGTCTGTCCACCGAGATAGTTTGTTCTCCCCTGGGTGTGAGGACCTTGAAAACCTTATCTGTACGGGCAATCTCCAGGAATGGACCATCGTACGTAGGCTGGAGGCTTTTTGACTGCATCTCGGCGGACAAAAACGTGGGTCGAGGTAGGCAGATCCCGGTGGACGTACGGAGCTCGTGGCGTCTTATGATGGAAAGGGACTGGGCGAAGGCGGTGAACATGCTCTCGGAGTTTGGCAATCAGATTGTGGTTACCATCCTCTTCAGAGGTCCACTGGAAGTCGGATAGGTTCGCCATAAAGTAGTTCAGCTGGAGTGACTCCAAGGTCAGGGATGATATAGAAACGCAAACCAAAGAGGACTGTGGATAGTTGTGGTACCCAATCTTCAGTCAGTTGAGCTCTCAATGCTGATTTCAAACTTCGGTGCCATCTCTCGATTGTTCCGTTGGCGGCTGGGTGGTATGCAGTCGTGCGTATGTGATCCGCCCCAAGGAGTGCTGCAAGACAACGAAAAAGCTGGCAGTCGAACTGCTTCCCACGCTCTATCGTTATACGATGAGGAACTCCAAATCGGGATATCCATGTAGACATCAAGGCAGTGGCCACTGTTTCAGCCGTGGTATCAGATAGTGGAGTAGCCCACAGGACAAATAATACTGCAAATTAGTTGTTGCAGAATCGACTCTTGCAAGTATGGTCCAGCATTAGTCAACGAGCGCCTTCTTTGTCTGCGTTATACATTTACTTCGTTATTTATGCTCTAAATTACATACCTACTCAAGAAATGAAGGCTCAACTGATCAAGTTCTTGCTTCAAGAGGAATTTTCTTGCTGAACTTTTCTATTCGTAGAATCGAGTAGGTACTTGTGAATCATTGTAGACTTTTGAATACAACTTCAAGCTTACTCTAGATATTTTACTGTCTTCGGATTGTACAAGAATGCATGCTGTACCTGAATGACCCTTGATGAGAGGAAGACAGTAGGATTTTGCAGGAAGTCACTGCAAACATAAACTAAAATACCTGCAGATGGATGTTTTCAACATCAAGTCGTTAGTAAGGACGACATTTTCCTTCCTCTTTTCATCCTCTTCCGGTAATTTCCCGACCGCTTATATAACATATTTTAGGGAAGCTCTAATGATGGAATATAATTTGGAGAAATAAAAAAGAAGCTCATAAATTCCCCATGTCTAAGTTATCTACCTGAATCGTCTTCGCTGTCGTGTTTCTGACCACTTCCTGGAAAGTGATCAGAACATGATCTTGAATCGCTCTTTTTGCCACCCTTGGTAGGTACAGAAGTTAATTTACTCCATAATAATTAGTTACCTCGTGAAACTAATCTAATCTGAAGTTATTATTCGAACCTAAACTTGGATACCACACAGCGCAGTTGGAACAAACCAGCAGCAAATCAGTCTGAATTCGGTGAATATGGAACTTTTTCTCTTCTTCAACTTCATCTTCTTAACTTAGTTTTAAAGAATCTCCTGAAGACGGTTTCCTCCTTTGGTATGTCATTACTGTCTACGCTATTTTGAACTGGCACGAAATTTGACAAAATCTCCAACTCCAATTTTGCTCTCAGGTGACCCTAAAATGGAGTTTCGACTGCTGGAGGGAAGCAGACCGTCGCAGGCAGCCGCCCAAGCGATGACCCCTTCTGGAATCCTTTTCTTCGGCCTCGTCACTGAGAACTCCATCGCCTGCTGGAACTCGAGGTTATCTTACACCAACGACAACATCATCAGGGTGGCTAAGGTATTATGAAAAACCTGTTCATCCACGCTCTTCAAGAGCTAACAAATTGGAATAGGTGGTTTGGTTCAATACCGAAAACCCTTCTTGATAAAAACGAAACCAGTCAAGCTATGAAAATGCAGAATGCTTGTGAGTTTTTAGATTATGAACATTTGATCCAGAATAGTTGCTAATGAGTTTCACAATCAATCAGCCCGGGAATTCCGAGAGAGTGGGAAATATTGTGAAGAATTGACGAAAATTAGAAAGATTGTTTCTAGTTATAACCTAAGTGTCGAGGTTCAGTCAGAAATAAAATCACTCGTTTTTTAGACCGACGTTTCGGTATGTTTATAAACCATCTTCAGGGCTTGGAAAGGGTGTGAATAAACTTCCGTTTCCCAAATTTGCATTTCAAAAACCACTTTCTGAAAATATTTACTATTATATGGTACAACTCTATATTATATGTATAAAACTCTTGATATTAGATAAAACAACAAACTGTTTCGAGTTTTATCTCATGTTATCTGCCCGTATTATCGTACAGAAAGTATTTTTATAAAGTGGTTTTTGAAACGGGAGTTTATACACTCCCTTTCCAAGCCCTGTAGATGGTATACAGGGTGTAACACCTATGTTCCTGCAATAGTCTAGGGATTGATTTTACAACTAATTTGTGACTTTTTTTACCCCCTTAAAATTCGACATTTTTCACTTTTAAGATTTTTTTCGTGTTTTCGACCTTGTATCATTAAAATGATAATAACTACTTCAATTTACGAGATAAACTCAAATTTGACGATACCATTGGAAGGAACGTTAAATTTCCTATCTCCCTGAAGTAAAACCAAAGGTTTTTAATTATGAAAATTAAAAATGAACTTGAAGAGGAAAAATTGTCAAATCTTCAATCTCAACTTCTTTCAACCGCTCATAGGTTCTGTAATCCGGCACGTGAATTTTTACCTGTAGACCTGAAAGATGCGCCAAAATCTCAGCTTTCCAACGGTTTAGTCATTTTCATTTTTGAAGTAGGATTTCTTACAAGAATTTGTGTTTGAACGCGGAAAAACGTGAATTTTTCAACTGAATAGGCGCTCTGGCGTAGGCGGGCGGCGCAGGAGCCAGCGAGGCCTCCCGGAACCGTTTAGCCAGAACGCCGATTCCGTTGAAAAATTCACGTTTTTCCGGGTTCAAACACAAATTCCTGTAAGAAATCCTGCTTTAAACATTAAAATGACTAAACCGTTGGAAAGCTGAGATTTTGGCGCATCTTTCAGGTCTACAGGTAAAAATTCACGTGCCGAATTACAGAACCTATGAGCGGTTGAAAAAAGTTGAGATTTTCAAAATTTGACAATTTTTCCTCTTCAATTTCTCACCCGTTTTTCATATTTAAAAAACTTTGGTTTTACATCAGGGAGATAGGAAATGTAACGCTTTTTCCAAGGTATCGTCAAATTTGAGTTCATCTAGTAAATTGAAGGAGTTATTATCATTTTTATGATACAAGGTCGAAAATGCGAAAAAAATCTTAAAAGTGAAAAAAGTCGGATTTTAAGGTGTAAAAAAAGCCACAAATTAGTTGCAGAATGAATCCCTAGGCTATGGCAGGAACATAGGTGTTACATCCTGTATAAATATACCGAAACGTCGGCCTAAAATACGAGTGTTTTTATTCTTCTGACTGAACCTCAAAAACCTAGTTATGAATCAAGCATTCGAGAAGAAAGAATGTTACCTTGTTTCTAGTTATGCTTCATTTGATCAAGTCCTTGATTTTTTTCCGGATGAAGCTCTACTACTCCTACCCCAACTTGACAGACTTTTCTGAAAGCTAAACAAGTACCTGCCTTGGTACTCAACGACTCTTGTGTTGTAAATACGATTCTTTAACTTTTAGCGTAGATTTTCGGGCCTTGAGTAGATATCACAGGCTTCATAGTGAAATCATTGCTGTTTCTCCTATCCAATATCCTGGTTATATAATATGCTGCCAGTGTAGTCAAAAATGCATCTTTGAACCGGTTCATGAATGCGTTTCAGCTTATGGCCATGCTATGCAAAGGTACGGTTCTTCTGTACCTTCCACTGATATTATCATGTGCTGATGCGCTCATGACCACGATAGGCTTTGCAGCCCGAAAGTTTGGACACAATTTCGAAAACCATGCGATTCTTAATGGTTATAACGTAGATAATTATTGTAGTATTGCAATTTGCCTTAGTGCCTACTAACTCAAAGAATGTAGTTTACATTCAGGGTAAAGTCCAGTAGACAGAACCAGAATGTTTCTTTCCCCAAACCGAGACATGAATTGCTGAAGATGAGTATAACAACGGAGACGATTGTGCTCATAATTGTTTTCATTTTAAATTAGAATTCTAGGATAACTTCAACATCAATCACTTCATTATTGGAAACAATAAACCAAGAAAATTGTGACAATGGCAAAGTCGTGATCTTTGCAGACGAGTGGTCTATACAGGAAAATAATTAACCCATTTCCGGCCACTGATGCGTTTTTGCATCGTCATATTTATGATTTTCTTAACCCTTCAGCCGGACCATCTTTTTTTCAACGCTTAACCGGACCATCGGTCTCTCAGACCTCTATGTTACGATATCGTTTTTGCTCCTTTGTTCGCATGTTAGCGCATGTTGTTCATTATTCTACGATGTTCTAGCTACCCCTAATTAATATTCAGGCCTAATTAATATTTATGGATGCTGGGTTACAATATTATAACTAAATTTTTTCATAATTTTGTGTATTTTTATCGATAAAAAATAGTAGATTATTTTACTTGTTTGACAACTCAGTCACAATTTACTAAGACTATGTAGTGGTACGTACCACACATCATGAGTGGGTACTCTGTAAAAATAAGAGTGTGTAGGTACTCTTTGAGCAATTCCCAAATCACTGTAAATTTAGAACCATGAAAAACATTTGTAAAAATTACTAGGTAGGTAACTTGATATTCAGTCGACATTCATGAAATTCTTTACAATGCAGAAATTCTAAATTCTAATAGTCAACAATGTATAAAAAATATTTATGAAAAACATTCGTAAAGTGTGAATTTACTCAAAATGACATAAAGTCAAAATGACATAAAGCTTGCAGAACAAGTTTTTTCGTGCGTTCAGACACCACTTTTGGAATCTTGGAAGCCATCTCGATCTACAAAAAGTACAATAAAAAAACAATTAGGAAGAAGAAAGATGAAAGGGTTGAAATGGACCACCAGTCTGTGAGACCCATGAAAAAAAAAAATCACTGGTATCCGGACCATCGGTCCCACAGACCTACTACCTTTTGAAAGATCACAACTTACCGTGAGCTAGCGAGCAAGCGATGGTTTCCAAACTGCTCTGCCTGAAGTGCAGGTCCCAACTGAAGATGTCACGGGCTGCCGGCCACCTCTAACCACTACGACCACCTCTATCAGGGAAATGCCAAACCGTGTCGGTCTCACAGACCGATGGTCCGGCTGAAGGGTTAAATATGAAAATAGTGGAAAATCTTTGCAGGCGAATTTTTTCTCTTCATGCTGTTCCTAAACTTTTCAGAAAAAGTTTTCTTCGGCGTTCGGGAGCTTAATAATGCGATTTTGGAATTTTTGGAAAAGGAGGCCTCTTGGCCGAAGGCATAAGTATGGTGGCTCAAATTCGATTCTGGACGAGTGAGTTGAAACAGATTCCGGCCCATAAAAAATAGACTTTTATACTCTGCCAAAACAATGAACTGGGTGAATCATATCGATTTTAAAAACTGAGGCCTCTCAAATCTCATTAAAAAGTAAAATTTATAAAATATCGAGTATTTTTGCTCTCGATTGGTGAGCAAATGTCGCTTTATTTCGGCTGGCATTCTGTAAAACATCAAAAAGTTCATCGTCCTCTCCTCATAATTCAGTTATTTCTACCCTTGGCTTGAAATGGGTTAACCTTTGTGAAATAATTTTCAGCTTTTAATTAATTGAAAATTTAGGAGATATGATTTCTGTGCTTTAGAAAATCTCCAAACCCACACTGAGAAAAAAAAGGGCCTTTTCTCGGTTAAAACACGATTTTTTGCTAGGTCCTATCCTGCCAACCTAGAATTTAATGTATTTTCAGTCACGGGTGGATCTTTTTAATGTCACGGTTGTATATCATCTAACCGAGACTGAAAATACCTGTGAATTTACCGACCACAAAATGCAAACAACCGTGATTTTAAAGGACTTAAAGTCACGGTTGAAGCTACAACCGTGAAATTAAATGTGCCGCCCCCGGATTTAATCTCTAGGTTAGACTCAACTTGTATTTAACAGTGAATTAAAATGTGCCGCCCCCGGATTTTCAGGTCACGGTTGCTAACGATGAATTAAGAGTCACGGTTAATTGCATAACTTATTATTAATGTCTTGGTTATTATCATCCTAGTTTATAATCGGGTTTTACTTTCGTGGACGGTGAAGCAACCTAGAAGCAAAAAGTTCTAACCGCCAATTTAATGCACAAATAATTTACAACCAGGGTGATTCAACCTAGTATTCAATAATTGGAGTATTTTCCACTGGGTTGCCTCCAATTTTTTTCTAGGTTGTGTCCCTTTATTATCAAGGTTGCCTGCCTTATTTTGCTAGGGTACATTCCTTTCTTTAACGGTTCTCCCCATCAAATCTCTCGGTTCTTGCACTTTCTATCTTGGTTGGCTCCAGTAAAAGTATAGGTTGTTCCTATTAAATCTCTCGGTTCTTGCACTTTCTATCTAGGTTGGCTCCAGTAAAAGTATAGGTTGTTCCTATTAAATGTCTAGGTCGTTCTGTTTTCTGTCTAGGTTGTCTCAAGTAAAAGTATCAGTCTTTCCTATTAAATGTCTAGGTCTTTCCGTTTTCTGGCTAGGTTGCCTCGAGTATAAGTCTCGGTCTTTCCTATTAAATGTCTAGGTCGTTCCGTTTTCTGGCTAGGTTGCCTCGAGTATAAGTCTCGGTGTTTCCTATTAAATGTCTAGGTCGTTCTGTTTTCTGTCTAGGTTGTCTCAAGTAAAAGTATCGGTCTTTCCTATTAAATGTCTAGGTCGTTCTGTTTTCTGTCTAGGTTGTCTCAAGTAAAAGTATCGGTCTTTCCTATTAAATGTCTAGGTCGTTCTGTTTTCTGTCTAGGTTGTCTCAAGTAAAAGTATCGGTCTTTCCTATTAAATGTCTAGGTCGTTCTGTTTTCTGTCTAGGTTGTCTCAAGTAAAAGTATCGGTCTTTCCTATTAAATGTCTAGGTCGTTCTGTTTTCTGTCTGGGTTGTCTCAAGTAAAAGTATCGGTCTTTCCTATTAAATGTCTAGGTCTTTCCGTTTTCTGGCTAGGTTGCCTCGAGTATAAGTCTCGGTCTTTCCTATTAAATGTCTAGGTCGTTCCGTTTTCTGTCTAGGTAAACTCGAGTAAAAGTATAGGTTGTTCCTATCAAATGTCTAGGTCGTTCCGTTTTCTGTCTAGGTAAACTCGAGTAAAAGTATAGGTTGTTCCTATTGAATGTCTAGGTCGTTCCGTGTTCTGTCTAGGTTGTCCTTATAGTAGGTTGTCAATTAGTACAATTTCTAATTCAAATGCGTACAAATAAGCAAATTGACAGAACTGATTAACTCTTTGACTACCAACGGGACATATCGTCCCAACCGTGTAAATCACTATACATACATACTTACATGATTTGGATTATAATTTTTACATAACAATATAATTTCTATAGTACGGGGTTTGCTGTGATTTTTACAAAAAGAAAAAAAAATGATTTGGGTTCTAAATGATTTTTTTGCATATCATTTGTATTGTTTGAATACGATAATAGATTTTTACTGTACTAATGGGGAAGTTGGTCCCACTTGATCATACCAGTGGGATAATAGATCCCATCTGATCATACCAGTGGGACAATAGGTCCCACCCCCTAATTACCCCCCCCCCCTCTCATCCTATTCTCAAGATATTGAATATTTACCATTCATTGGTCATACCTAATGGATACAAATTAAAAACACTAATTTTCTTGATAAAAAAAAAATTGGTAGTCAAAGGGTTAAACAAGAACAATACAACATTAAAAACGAAGAAATCTTGAAAATCTGAAAAAGACAGTAGGTACTGTTATCCGCCAGAAAGCCAACCCTTTTTGATTTTTTTCTTGTAGGAAAAGCTAAATTGTCACAAGCGAATAAAACAAGAAATACAGAAGTACCCTATATGAAGAAATCTTGAAAATACTACAAAACAAATTCTGTTACTAGCTAAAAAGCCAACCTTTTAAGTACTTGTTTTCTTTTTATGCCCAAATACAACTTTTGTAAATTGATGTCATTAATAGGTTCCATAGATAACAACAGGGTATGTTATTAATGAGTAATTTTATTTTAATGCCTTGTCTTTACATGGTAAGGTATTGTTTGTAAATAAATAAATAAATTTTAACTTAAACATTTTAATATCATAAAGTAAAGCTTTAGGTACAATTTACAAATTAAGTATTAGTAATAATGATAACATTTCAAAATTGCACCCCTTAATAACTGTTTCTCATTGTTACATAGACAGTTCCATCATTAGCCTTAGTTAAAGTGATTGGAAAGGGAAATCCAGCAACTGGTAGCGAGCTGAAGGCTTCAATTTGACTTTAACAACTTCGTATGCACAAACCTAACGTAATGAGATTGTAGCCTCTAACGTACACATCGTTAGTGTTTTCGTTACAATACAAATGTGTGATAAGTATGAAGTTAGGATTTCCGTTTTCGTCTATATTTGTGCATAGCACGTAACCAGAGGTGAAATACACGTTGGAAGCGGTTGTAACAAACTCGACCAATTTCAAATCATCACACAGTGGAACATTGAGAGAGTGGCAGATTTGGATAAGTTCGTTAGGAGGTATAAACATAGTTTTACCATATACATTCACAGCAGGCGGAGTTCATTTTTGAAAAAATGACTGTTCAGTTGATAATGGTGTTTATCAGCAGTTGATTTTGGAGTGTTGACTGAGGTGCGAATTGAGGTAACTGCTGCTTTAATAACTGTGTGCTTCGACTCAAAACGCATGCTAGAGAGTGCGTTAAGTGGGCCGTGCCTCATCATCATAGTAGGGTTGTGCGTTAAAAAGTGAAATTTGGGTTGCAACGTAGCAGTTTTGTCACCAATTTCATTGCAAAGGGGCAAATACAAATCCAAAAACTCGTAAATCACAGTAGCTAAGTAAGCGGCTCTTTCGGGAGTTACTGTAGATCTAGGAATATTGTAAAAGAGCTTTTGAATAGAAATCCAAATGTGTTCATACTCCAACGTGTATTTCAAATTGAAAGTGTAAAACACTTTGAAGCAGAGCTCCACTCCTGTCAATAAATTATCGGTTATGTATTCGAAATCGAAAACTCTGACAAATACTTGTTATATGTTATAAACATTACCCAAAACAGCAATATAAGGCTGGACAAAGCCACTATTGGCCAATATCAGCTCCTGATGGTGAGCCCCCTTCTGCTCAGGAGTTTCGAAGAAGGCGATGAAGGATCGCGCTTTGATACAACCTGGCGTTTGCGGAGCGTTCGTGTTCGTCCGCTGAAACACAGGAAGTAGCTTTAGGTTCAACGTATTTACACAGCTTGCATCATTGGTGGTGAGAGGTGGTGGGGGGAGGGGGGAACTAACTGTTCTTTTCGCATTTTTGGTTTATTATTTTCAATAATGAACTTTTGGAATTGAGCAAGAAAACCGTTAAAACTCCGTAAAAACACATTGTGTTGAAAAAAAAATTGTACGCCGTCCGCGGCACAATTAACTCCATTTGGGGTCTAATTGTGCCGCGAAGATTTTGGTTATTATCAGTCACTTCTAAGGGGTGAAAACAAGAAAATGACATTTTTAAAACGGTCTATCTCGAAAACTTTGAATATAATGGTTTTTTTCTTCAAAAAACGCTGCAAATCATAGCCCAAAGGTTTATTATTTTCTGTATAGATCACCCTTCTGTATAGATCAGTGGTTCTCCGTCAATAGCACCTACCACCATCTGTATTCCCCCTTGACTTTCCCTCTCAAATTTCAGCTTCCTGCGTTCAAAAGGATTAAAAATGGCTTCGGAGCTCACTCAGCTGATCAGTGATCTGAAGGGTGAAGAAGATCTTCTCGAATGCTGGAGACGCCTGGAAGAGCACTGATCAGCTGAGTGAGCTCCGAAGCCATTTTCAATCCTATTGAACGCAGGAAGCTGAAATTTGAGAGGGAAGGTCAAGGGAGAATACAGATGGTGGTAGGTGCTATTGATGGACAACCAGTGATCTATACAGAAGGGTGATCTATACAGGAATAATAAACCTTTGGGCAATGATTTGAAGCGTTTTTTACCTACCAACATTTTTTTTACCTGCCAACTTTTTTTACCTACCAACTATTGTTAGACACTACCTACCACACCATACCTACTGGCTTCACACCTTCACAATCAAGTTTATCAGAAAGAACTAAACGCTTCACACTCGATTCGAAAAATAGAAAGCTTCATATGGAAATTTGATTACTGGTTACGCAGTAGGCAAAACTGTCTACAAATTGAAGAAATGAACAGCGATCGCATTTTAGTCAGATAAAATCTGAACGGAGATTAGACCTCTTTTGCGATTCACACTCATGATTCTGTTTTATCGAAGGAAAACCTTCAAGTACTCGTAGGGACCGAACGGTTTGTCCTACAGAGCTCCGGGTGGTCTCAAATTTTTTTTTAAATTCAATACTATTTAAAATTGGTGAAAAAACAATACCTTTATTTCGAGAGTTTTCGAGCTAGGGCACTCTTGAAAATTTCAACCCTTAATTTTCACCCCTTAGAAGTGACTGACATTAACCAAAAGCTTCGCGGCACAACTAGACCCCAAATGGAGCCCATATATGGAGCCCATATATATATATCAAATTTGAACCAAATCGGTCCAGTGTTGCTAAGAAAAGTGCCGTGTACGGCGTACGGTGTACGGCGTACGGCGGACGGACGGGAATTTTTTAATTCGATTTTCGGATTCTACGTACCTTGGAATGTAAAACATCAAATTTTGAGGGGGGGGGGGGGGGTTAAAATTTTTTTTCTTTCTCGATTCCAAAGGCTTATTATTGAAAATAATAAACCAAAAGTGGAATTTTTAGAATCGAATGAGAATACAAGGAGCTCCGTAGGACCAACAGCTAGCTCCCTCAGTGGTCCTTGGCGGTTAGGACTAATGATAATCAGAAATATGAGTGTGAATCGCAAGTTAACGTCCATTGTATAGAAACCATTTTCTCTCCTATTCAACGCAGATAGCTAAAATTCGAGAGGGAGGGTCAAGAGAGAATGCTGAAGATGTCTGAGAGATCACAGATCAGCTGAGTGAGCTCCAAAGCCATTTTTACTCCTACTCATCCCAAGAATGGGAAAATTAATGGAAAATAATGACCCCTCCCCGTTAAAATGTGATGGTTTACATTTCAAGGTACGTAGAATTCAAAAACGCTGCAAATTATTACACAATGGTTCATTATTTTCTGTATAGATCACCCTTCTTCTGTATAGATCGCTGGTACCATCAATAGAAACTACAAACCTCATTATTCTCCATTAACCCTCCTTCTCAAATTTCAGCTTCCTGCGTTGAAAAGGATTGAAAATGGCTTCGGAGCTCGAATGCTGAAGACGCCTGAGGGATCACTGATCAGCTGAGTGATCTTCGAAGCCATTTTCAATCCTATTCAACGCAGGAAGCTGAAATTTGAGAAAGAGGGATAATGGAGAATAATGATGTTGGTAGGTACTATTGATGGAAAACCAGTGATCCAAATAGAAGGTTGGTCGTATTTGTTACTGCATGCACTGGGGGTGTCATTATGCTTCGAAAATTCCCTAAACTGGGAGAAATGTTGGTTAGAAACATAAAAAAAGACAGGATGAAAAACAACATCGATGTGCTCACTTTGTTTGTTGCGGTAGCAGGAGAGAGCTGCGTTGAGGATGGGTATATCCGTATGATACCTCGATCTCTGGCAGTTTTCGGCGGATTTGACGATCACAGGGACGCATTTACGAAGGCCATCATCAGTCCAAACTTCAAATCTTCATAAGGAGCTACAGAGCTCTGGTTGATCTCATTCGATTCTAAAAATTCAGTTCTATTTTAAATTGATGAAAAAACAATACCGTTACATTTGAGTTTTTTGAGCTAGGGCGTTTTGAAAATTTCATCCCCTATTTTTCACCCCTTAGAAGTGACCGACAATTAAAAACGCTGCAAATTATTACAAAATGGTTTATTATTTTTTATTTTTCTATATAGATTACTCGTCTGCAAAGCCACCAACCATCCAACATGAAGAAAAACATCGATCGCCTTTCGGTCAGCTTTAATTTGAACGGAGATTAGGCCTCTTTTGCGAGTCACACTCGTGTTTCTGATTTATCGTACGTCCAAACTTTAAATTCTCGTAGTGAGCAAACGGTTTGTCCTACAGAGCTCCGGATGGTCTCAAAAATTCTAAAAATTCTATAAAATCTTAAATTGAAGGAAAAACAATACCTTTATATCAAAATTTTTTGATTTAGAGCGTTATCAAAATTTCAAAATTGATTTTGAAACTCTTACAAGTGACCTAAATCAACCAAAATCTTCGGGGCACAACTAGACTCCAAATGGAGCCTACATACCAAATTTCATCAAAATTGGTCCGTGGTAACTAAAAAAGTGCCACGTGCGGCGGACGGCGGACGGACGGAACATTTTTTATTCGATTTTGGTTTATTATTTTCAATAATGAACCTTTGGAATCGACCAAGAAAAACAATTTTTAACACCCCCTCAAAATTTGATGGTTTACGTTTCAAGGTTCTACGTAGAATCCAAAAATCGAATACAAATTTGGCCGTACGCCGTAAGCGGCACTTTTGCCACTTAGCATAGACCGATTTTGATGAAATTTGGTATGTAGGCTCCATTTGGGGTCTAGTTGTGTCCCGAAGATTTTGGTTTATGTAGGTCACTCCTAAGGGTTCCAAAATCAATTTTGAAATTTTGAAAACGCCCTAACTCAAAAAATTTTGATATAAAGGTATTGTTTTCCCTTCAATTTAAGATTCTATAGAATTTTCAAAATTTTTTGAGACCACCCGGAGCTCTGTAGGACAAACCGTTCGCTCACTACGAGAATTTAAAGTTTGGACGTACGATAAATCAGAAACACGAGTGTGACTCGCAAAAGAGGCCTAATCTCCGTTCAAATTAAAGCTGACCGAAAGGCGATCGATGTTTTTCTTCATGTTGGATGGTTGGTGGCTTCGCAGACGAGTGATCTATATAGAAAAAAAAAAAAAAAACCATTGTGTAATAATTTGCAGCGTTTTGGATTCTACGTACCTTGAAACGTACCTTGAACCTTTTTTAAAAACAAGTTTTTATTATAGAAACTTTTTAGTTTATAAAAAAATAACTCTAATAAGAAATATTATCCACCTTAATTATTAAACCTTTCCGATTTTATCACAGCCCCAATTTTATAAACACAAGCGTGTTACATTGTGATAGCAAGAGGCAAAAGATGGTGCTAAATGTTTTTATTTGTACCATCAAAATGTAACACACTTTTATTTATAAAATTGGGACTTTGATAAAAACGGTAACATTTAATAATTAAAGTTTAATTTTCTTATTTGAGTTAATTTTTCTAACTTTTAAGTTCACTTTACTGATCAACGAATAATATAATGTTTTTTTTTTCTTTACCTAATTTTATTATACATTTATATAATTGTATTGTTGTATTGTATCCGTTAAGATAGATGCGGAAAATATTAGATTACACGAAAAAAAAATGAGAAAATGGACAAATTTTACGTCGATATTTCGACGGGTAACCCTCTTCTCACCCCCACCCCCCCCCCCCCTTAATATGCACCCCCTTATGTGGTAATATTGCATTGTGATCCGATTTATACATACCTGAAAAATTTTAGCTCAATAGAAAACCGGGAAGTGGATCAAATTTAACTTGAAATGTTTTACTGCAAACAAACTGGCAACGGGACAGGTGAAACTAAATAAAAACTTGTAAAAATACAAAACTTTTTTTTTAATCACTATTTCGAGATCACTGTACTCATGTTTTGACGGGGGGATACTCTGCGAACTCGACCGGGGGGATTCTGATACACCTCTCTCAACACGTGGGGGTTTTGACGGTCGCCCGAGTTCATAATTAATAGGTGTGCTTAATTTACATAAAATAAATGAGCAAAATGTAATAGTTGTGTGCCTAATTTACTTAATATTAATGAGCAATAGGTAATAATATTGTAGGAAGTAGCTCACCTCGGAAAATTTCGATAGTCGCAGCTGAGAGGCCCCATTCAGCCAACATGCCTGTCACATCTTCCATATCGGGAGAGGGAGAACCAATATACTCAAGCAAGAAAATATTATAACACAAGTCACAACCAAGATGAAGATGATAATGAGTTGAGTATAATAAAAAAAGAGAGCGTTATAGGACGTGACACGTGAGAAGTTGTAAACTGGAAGTGGGTATCGGGGTAGGTTGCACGCGCGTTTATATACGGATCGCCCCACCACTGCCACCAAATAATTTCGGTCTCGGTTGAATCAACCAAGTGAATATTTTACCAACATTTTCAAATGGTTATATCATCAATAAGTTAACAATTTTACCTTGTTTTCACGATTGAATTCAACAAAGCAAACGTCACTACATCAAAGGAGACATACTTTCAAAGCAACTTTTCTTGAATAAACGCTTGGAGGATGATTGGGATCGCTTACAATTTCGTTCTCGGTTGTATCTTATTTCATGGACGGTTGTTCCAACCGCAAGGGATAAACAAATTGCATTAAATTGACTTTATCGCCATGAAATCCGTATGTTTCCATCTTTCTCGCAACAAAATCAGATAGAACGGGTTTCAGTCCCTTCGTGACATATGGAGGACGGACTTAAACAAATTTATTCTTCGAACTGCAGTATATGAACCGTTTGGAGGTTATGTTCCACGTGCATAATGTTTGGGATGTTTGGCTACCAATTTCGTTCTCGGTTATAACTGATTTTGTGGACGGTTGTGTGAACCGGGATGGATAAAAAAATTGCATTAAATTGACTTTATCAACATGACATCTGTATTTTTCCATGTTTATAACAACGAAATCAGATAGAACGGGTTCTTCGTGACATACGGAGGACAGACTAAATACAAATTTACCTTCTCGAAATGCAGTATCATGAAACGCTTGAGTTAGCAATTTTTCATGCTAAATCGAATGATGAAATTCAGACCTCCATGGGCTGGGAGCGACCTTCGTTACTCACTAAAAGAGGTTGAAAATCTTATATGTACTTGACAGTCGGGGAGGTCTGAAACTGTCACCAGTATGCAAAATATTTCCGGTATAGGTAGGTACCCACACTTCTTGCAATTTTGTGCCGTTCTTCAGGAATATTTTTTCCCCCTGTGCGCCTTCAAGTGGATTTGGCTCATGCATCCCCTAATGAATTTTCAATTTGGAAGATATATTTTCTGTGAAGATTATGATTTCAAATATTACTGTCTACGTGAACCAAAAGCTGGTAAAGATCTCTGAAGCAAATGAAATCCAAAGCCATTATACCGACCTACCAATTTTGATAAAATTCGAGCCTTGATTGGCCCACTTTAATTGATGGGTTCATGGAAAACGGCTGAAACCCATGACAGTGATTTGTGGACGACAGACGGAACAGCACCTGGAATTGATAAAGCCTTGGTACTGCTTCCGAATTTCATTGCTTGCTTTGAGATTTGACAATGAATCTATATAAAACATTTAATACTCATGAAGAGAGACGAGTGCTTGATAACGTGATGGCTTCAATAAAAGAAATCTGTGACAATTTTGTCTCAACATGAGCCAAGAGAGTTTCGCGGTGGAAATGAAATTGAAATTTGAAATGAAGAAAATCCATTTTGCTTTATCAAGACCATCAAAGAAATGCCGTATAGTGGAATCTAGTCAAAGCCAAAGAGTTACTTCTGAATCAGTTTGAATCTGCCGCCATTTTAATGGATGAATAATTTATTATCACCGTTCTATCAACCTAAAAAATTATTGCCGATATACCTAACCTAGAACAAAATTATCCAATCGAGAAAAAATTGAACAACTCGGTTGAATTAGCCAATATTTTATTGTATGAATTAAATATCACCGTTGTTTCAACCTAGAAAAGTATTGCTGATATAATGTAGAACGAAATCAGGTGGGAGGGTGTTTATTGTCTATGATGATCCAACCGTGAGCTGATTGGTCAGTAAAGTTCTTCGTTGTAGGTATCAACCGTGTTGTAAATTAGGGGGCAGGGTGGAATAATGTTCGCTCGTGAAGTAACCGTGATCTGATTGATCAGTTTATAAATTTTACGTTGTTTCAACCGAGAGGTAAAGTCGGAGGCAGGGTGGATTAATATTCGCTGGTGAAGTTACCGTGATCTAATTTTTCATTTATAAATTCCACGTTGTTTCGACCGAGAAGTAAAGTTGGGGGCAGGGTTGATTGATATTCCCTGTTGAAGTAACCGTTATTCAATTTCACAGCCTACAATGCTAGGTTGTTTTAACCGCGACAATAAACCTGCTATAACCGTGACCAGATTGGGGGCAGTTTCAAATTTCCATCACTGTTGTTTCATCCTGGAAGTCTTTGAAACAACCGTGACACTAAAGTGGTTTTAACAGAGACTGAAAGTCACCTTTTTTGTTCTAGGGTATATGTTTAGAGTAACGGTTGCTTCTTTTAAATTTCTCGGTTAATTTTTGTGATACAACAGTGACTTTAATGAGGGGGAATTATATGGAAGGTCAAATCATTTCGATCTCGGTTCACCCCACTTACGAGCCACGGATAAATCATTAAAGTCACGGCTTGCAACTTTTCTTTTCTAGGTCAAAACATTTGGTCCAGGTTGAATTTTTTTCACTCCAGGTTGTGATCAGCAAGTGAACTATATTGGTCTCGGTTGTTTCAATATTGGTCCCGGTTGTATCTATTTTTTTCACTGCTGTATCAACCGGGATTCTTTTTTTTCACGGTCGAATCAATGGATTCACGGTTGTTTTTCTTTTTTTTCACGGGTATATCTGCTTTAACCGAGCCCCTAAAAAAAACTTTTTTCTCAGTGCAGCAAAACTGAAATAGATGCCTGAACGTGTTCTAATAGGGTGTGCGCCTGGGTAGGAAAAACTGTTTATTGTTATTTTTAATCTAAGGTGGACCTCATTCTGAGAATTTTGGTACCAACCACGACCTTCTAGCGTGTGTAGATCTTTTCCTATGAATTTTTAAAGTTTCGACCGTTTATGACGTCACAGTGGGCTGGGGAGTCCCGCCAGGCGAGAGGGGCGTGTGACGTCATAAACGGTCGAAACTTTGAAAAATCATAGAAACAGATCTACTCACGCTAGGAGGTCGCGGTTGGTGCCAAAATTCTCAGGATGTAGTCTACTTTCGATTAAAATTCTAAAAAAAAAAAAAAAAATCAAGGCCCCATTGAGATAGTGGGTAAGGAATGTCGCAGTAGGAAATTTTGTCCTCGTATTCTAGGTACACACGTTTTCAAACTATTTGCTTATGAAAAGTCGTTTTTGTGACGAAACGTCTCATCATTTCACTGAGCAGTGCACACTTTCTTCTCATTAGAAAGCAGTGTTTTTATGTCTAGGTTTGAGAACTAACCTGATGGTTCTCATATGGTGGACGACCCTGTCTTAATAAAAATAATATCTTAAATTTTGTTAGTTGTCTAAAAATAATGTAATTACTATAGGAAACGCCAGTAGTTTAGTTTAACAGTAGCTAATACTTTAATATCATAACGTGTGAATTTTGTTGCATGGACCAATTATCATGTACAGAACGAAGTAGATTTGACCAATTAACAAATAACGGTGATTTAGTATTTACACAGTGGAAGTACATAATGTACATAATTTAGACCCCAGTGGCTTTGTGGTGAATGGGATGAAGTGAAGGAAGAGAACTTCAAGACATGAGCTGGACTTCAATTATTGACGGGTAAAGACGAAGGTGAGTCGATTTTTGATAGTGACATCCTTTGTAAGACTTCAACTATCCGCCTTTTGGGTTTGGCTTTTCGTTTGGTTGGCGGTGTGCATGATGCTTGCATGAGTAAACTTAGTAGTTACCTTCTTTCATTCAACTGGGTGTCCAGAAAACAGGTCTTCAATAATCTAGGAAAGGATTATTGGTCAATTTTGACATTCAGAAAAAAATAGAAATTTTCCTGTACCTACCACAGATACTTTGACTCGAGAATGTGCCTTAAAAAAGAGTATTAGGGTGTAAGCCTGGTCTGCCACACGGTACCAGTCGATTTTACAACTAATTTGCAACAAAAAATGTCTCATAGTTGTTTTTAAACCCTTCGTTTTCAAGTTATTTTAACTTTAAACTTTTTTTTGTGATTTTGACCGTATGTCATTAAATTAGTCATAACTCCTTTACTTTGCTGTGTAAATTACAATTTAAGGATACCGTTTGAAAGAACATTAAATTTCCTATCGGATAGATGCCTTAACTTTTTTTTGAGTCAAGGTTTGAGACATGAAAACGTTCTCTAAAAAACAATTTTATGTAATTTTGGAAACCTCGCATTTTTTCAATCTCAAATTGAACTACGAGGATCAACATTTTTTCAAGATGCAAGAACAGTAAAAACGGCGCCAAAATCTCAGCTTTCCAATGGTATAATCAAAACATATTCTACAACCGAATTTAGGGGAGAAATTCGTGTTTGAACGCGGAAAAACGTGCATTTTTTCAACGAAATCAGCGCTCTGGCCTCCTGTTTCCGGAGGCCTCGCGGTCTACTGTGGCGCCGGCCCCCCCACTGCTATCGTTCGACCCCTCAGATTGACTAGGCGGAGCGCCGATTTCGTTGAACAAATGCACGTTTTTCCGCGTTCAAACACGAATTTCTCCCCTAAATTCGGATGTAAAATATGTTTTGATTAAACCATTGGAAAGCTGAGATTCTGGCGCAGTTTTTACTGTTCTGGCATCTTGAAAAAATGTTGATCCTCGTAGTTCAATTAGCCATTGAAAAAATGCAAGGTTTCCAAAATTACGTAAAATTCTCTTTTTAGAGGACGTTTTCATGTCTCTAACCTTGACTCCCAGAAAAGTTAAGGCATCTATCCGATAGGAAATTTAATGGTCTTTCCAACGGTATCCTCAAATTGTAATTTACACAGCTAATTAACGGAGTTATGACCAATTTAATGACATAAGGTCAAAATCAAGAAAAAAAAGTTTAAAGTTAAAATAACTCAAAAACGAAGGGTTTAAACAAAATCGCTAGAAGACATTTTTTGTTGCAAATTAGTTGTAGAATTGACTGGTACCGTATGGCAGAACAGTTAGGCTTACACCCTGTATAAATTATATGTTTCAAACTCCTTGCACAACCATAGTATACAAGGTGTAACACGAGTGGTTCGAGACTTTTCTTCTACGCGTTCTACCACTAAGTAAAAGTGCCTCGTGACATTTTTTGGTATCCCCACTTAAAATGCATTTTTTTTTTTTTTTTTCACTGAAATTTTTTGTGTGTTTTTGATCTTTGCTCAATAAATCTACCATAACTTCCTCAATTCAAGAGTTAGCTCAAATCTAAAATATCCGTTGGAAAGAGCGTTAATTTTTCAATCTTTTTGATGCCCAATAAAATTGTTTAAAGAGGAGTTAATATGTGCAAACAACGTATGAAAAGGAAAACTCGTCAAAATCTTGAAATCGTTTGTTTTTTCAGTCGCGTGGAAACCACATCAATTGTTGACGCAGAATTGTGAAACTTCCCTAAAAAGTGCGCCAAAATGTCAGCTTTTTTTTTGTTGATAGAGTAGGAGGTCTTAAATGAGCTGATATACAAACTCCTTCCACTGCGACCAACAAGATCTATTGTGGAGTGGCTCCAGGCTATGTTAGCCCACTAATAAGGGTTTACTGAACACCCCTTCTCCCTACTTTTTGGCAAAGCAGAGAAGATAAGGTATGCCACCTTAGAGATGGTGTCAGGAGCTAAGACTTCACTTCCGAGGATTGTGTATTTAGCTCGACCCAGTGCTTCATAGTGGCACATGATGTGTTCGGCATCTTCCGTTTCCATGTCGCAGAAGCGGCAGATGTCCGTCGTTAGTTTGTCTATCTTCTTTAGGTGATAGCGAAGTGGGCAGTGACCTGTTAGCAGACCCACAAGTATTCTGACGTCCTTCTTAGGCGTAGCTATAAGTTCTTTAGCCCGTTTCTTAGAGAACGTCACAAATAGTTTTGCCTGTCTCAGGCCTGGGAGGTTCTGCCAGTATTCTACTCGCTCATTCCTTTCCCAGTTGTTAACCACATTCTGTAAGCAGCTTTTGGTGGTTCCCAGGAATGGTTCCGGCCCAATTGGCAGGGACTCTGAGCCTCTTTTCGCAAGACGATCAGCAGTTTCATTACCCTCATGACCCTCATGTCCAGGAATCCAGAGTAGGGTGACCTGGTTGTCCTGGGCCACAGTTTTAAGGGTATTCAGGCATTTCCAGACCAACTTCGAGGTTATAGTGTATGAAGCAATGGCCTTCAGGGCAGCCTGACTGTCTGACAAAATGTACACTTTGGCTCTGTTGATATGCTTGTTCAGCATTTCTTCAGCGCATGGACCTCTGCCTGAAAGATTGTGGCATTCGTCCCGAGAGACTTTATAAGGCTGGCCGAAGGGCCTTTAATGCCTATGCCAGATCTTCCACACATGACTGATCCATCTGTATACCACACAAGAGAGCCCGGTGCAAGGTTGGGCACCCCCTTTTTCCAGAGGAAGACGAATGAAAAAGAAAACTCGTCAAAATCTTGAAATCGCTTGTTTTTTCAGTCGCGTGAAAACCACATCAATGGTTGACGCAGAATTGTGAAACTTCCCTAAAAATTGCGCCAAAATGTCAGCTTTTTTTTTTTTTTTTGATAGAGTAGGAGGTCTTAAATGAGCTGATATACCTTCCACTGCGACCAACAAGATCTATTGCGGAGTGCCTCCAGGCTATGTTAGCCCACTAAGAAGGGTTTTCTGAACACCCCTTCTCCCCACTTTTTGGCAAAGCAGAGAAGATCGGTGTATGCTACCTTAGAGATGGTGTCAAGAGCTAAGACTTCACTTCCGAGGATTGTGTATCTAGCTCGACCCAGGTCTTCACAGTGGCACATGATGTGTTCGGCATTTTCCGTTTCCATGTCGCAGAAGCGGCAGATGTCCGTTGTTAGTTTGCCTATCTTCTTTAGGTGATAGCGAAGTGGGCAGTGACCTGTTAGCAGACCCACAAGTATTCTGACGTCCTTCTTAGGCGTAGCTATAACTTCTTTAGCCCGTTTCTTAGAGAACGTCACAAATAGCTTTGCCTGTCTCAGGCCTGGGAGGTTCTGCCAGTATTCTACTCGCTCATTCCTTTCCCAGTTGTTAACCACATTCTGTAAGCAGCTTTTGGTGGTTCCCAGGAATGGTTCCGGCCCAATTGGCAGGGACTCAGAGCTTCTTTTCACAAGACGATCAGCAGTTTCATTACCCTCATGACCCTCACGTCCAGGAATCCAGAGTAGGGTGACCTGGTTGTCATGGGCCACAGTTTTAAGGGTATTCAGGCATTCCCAGACCAGCTTCGAGGTTATAGTGTATGAAGCAATGGCCTTCAGGGCAGCCTGACTGTCTGACAAAATGTACACTTTGGCTCTGTTGATATGCTTGTTCAGCATTTCTTCAGCGCACAGTTGAAGGCTGGCCGAAGGGCCTTTAACGCCTATGCCAGATCTTCCACACATGATTGATCCATCCACACAAGAGAGCCCGGTGCAAGGTTGGGCACCCCCTCTTTCCAGGGGACGACGTATGAAAAAAACTCGTCAAAATCTTGAAATCGCTTGTTTTTTCAGTCGCGTGGAAACCATATCAATTGTTGACGCAGAATTGTGAAACTTCCGTAAAGTGTGCACCAAAATGTCAGCTTTCTAATGGTATAATCAAAAAATATTATACATCCAAATTTAGGGGAGAAATTTGTATTTGAACGCCGAAAAACGTGGATTTTTTCATCGAAATCAGCGCTTCAGCCTCCTTTTTCTACTGAGGTCTACTGCGGCGCCGACCCACCACTTCCACCGTCCGACTCCTCAGATCGGCTGGAGCGCTGATTTCGTTGAAAAAATGCAAGCTCCGTCGTAGTTCGGCTTATTAAAAAAATCTTGATTTTTTGCTCATTGTAGGTACGAATCCCCGAAATTCGATCACCATCAATAGGAGTCTGTTTTGCTGCAAATATGCTTCCTAGTATTTATTTGCTTACCTTACTAACGTGATGAATTACAGTTAAGAGCTACATCGATGCACTACCAATAAAAATTAATAGGTATGTAGGCACCTATTCGGTATATTCGCAATATTTTTTGAAAAAAGCTAAGGTATTGCTTTCTTGCACCAAGCAAGCCAAGTATTTTCCATGTCCGAACACGACACTCCGTCCAAAACTGCAGTTTATTTTGTAAGTTTGAGCGCTGGTTTGCATAGATCTTGACCGATAGCACACTACTGGTTCAGTGTGGCGAAGCACTCCAAAAACCCTCAGTGTGGCTTACCTGTTCCAAAATTCGTTACAACACGTGTAGTTGCACCGAGCTTGTTTCCAATTATTCCGTTGTGTAATAAATAGGTTCTGAATTATGCTTGATTTGGTTCAGTTCATAATTTATTTCAGTGTATCTGTAAATAATACTAATAGATTGCTACCTTTTTTCTCCCATATTTTCATGTTTTCTTTGTCACGTAATATCTCTGTTTCGTTCGATACTTTTCGTGTTTATGTCTCCTTGATTCCTTCCTTGGTTCACATTAATTTATGTTTATTCCTTTTTCCTAATGTTTCTAATGTCTATCATTGGTTTCTTGTTTCTAAGCTTCTCAAGTAACTACCTATTTCTTCTCCTTATTGAGATTCTTATCACATTTTCATGGTCCCGTTTGGGCTTATTCGTTGATGGGGTGATGAATGCATACAATGATAAATTTATGAATTATGAAACATTTGATCCGCTGTAATTGAATTGCGTTATGCAATCAGAGACAAGAGACATTTGAAAAAACGCTGCAAATTATTACACAATGGTTTATTATTTTTCTATATAGATCACTCGTCTGCAAAGCCACCAACCATCTAACATGAAGAAAAACATCGATCGCATTTCGGTCAGCTAAAATTTTAACGGAGATTAGGCCTCTTTTGCGATTCACACTCGTGTTTCTGATTTATCGTACGTAAAACCTTTAAATTCTCGTAGTGAGCGAACGGTTTGTCTTACAGAGCTCCGCGTGGTCTCAAAAAATTCTAAAAATTCTATAGAATCTTTAATTGAATGAAAAACAATACTTTTATATCAAAATTTTTTGAGTTAGAACGTTTTCAAAATTTCAAAATTCATTTTTGAACCCTTAGAAGTGACCTACATCAACCAAAATCTTCGGGGCACAACTAGACCCCAAATGGAGCCTACATACCAAATTTCATCAAAATCGGTCAATGCTAAGTGGCAAATGTGCCGCGTACGGCGGACGGATGGCCAAATTTTTATTAGATTTTTGGATTCTACGTACCTTGAAACGTAAACCATCAAATTTTGAGGGGGTGTTAAAATTTTTTTTTTGGTCGATTCCAAAGGTTCATTATTGAAAATAATAAACCAAAAAAGTAGTCTCGAGTTTCGTTGGTTAAAATTTAATACCATTTTGTATTTCATACGGCATCCCTTGCCTGCTAATTCGAACAATATTGGCCTCTTGGTTGAGGATGGCTTCCACCTCTGGCCATTTTGTGAAATAGTCGGCCATCACAAGAACAAATGAATTAACTCGCTTGGTACTTGGAAAAGGACCCAGAATGTACATTCCATTGAAATTGCTTCAGATGTGGCGTGTCTCTTGCTATGATTGTTGTAGCAGTAGTCGCCTCGATTCATCAAACACCTAATTTTGCTTCCTTTAAATTTCAATGGTTTCCAATAGGTTATATATTGAATTTAGCGCTCTCGGAAGAGCAGGAGAGAAATCAGGTCTATGGTTCACTCAGTTGATTTGCCATTCGTGAGTTTTTTGAAGAAGCTGAATACCAAAATTCGTCGCTCAACAGAAGTCTGCTCAATTTCTCAAACAACCCCAATCTGGTCTTTGTGCCACTTACAGTGGTCTTGAAGACCAAATGTACGCGCGTTTTGTGTCCTTGAAGGCCCGATCACACAGGACGCGTTATAACGCGACGTTAGGCGTTCGAGTAACATTGTGTTACGGCGTTACAGTTGTATCATGCAATATTGCATCATCCCCGCCACACACGCGGCGTTACGACGACGCGATACTTTCAGTAACGCTACGTCACGCGTTCGGGTTGTAAAAATTTACAAAAGTAAAGGCCCAATCACACAGGACGCGTTATAACGCGGCGCTCAGGGAACGCGCGTTCTCCCCGATGTTTGGCGATATAGCTACGTCACACACATCGCGTTATATCGCGCGTCATTTCGGCCTAGAACCCAGCATTGTGATAGTGTACCTACTCCATAGTGTTCTCCTCTTTCTGTATCTTCTGACTTTCACATAAAGCTATGATAACTTCTAGTGATTCTGATGAGGAAGAAGCTCTTCTTTTATTAGTTTTATTAGACTGCAAAAATAGACGGCATTGGGTGCACCCAATCAATAAAAAGAGACAAGATTTTGGGGAATACCACCGTCTATGTCGGGAGCTGCGATCACATGAGGATCGTTTTATGAAATCTTTCCGCTTCCGAGCTTCTGTATCCTCACTCATCTTGAAATAAACTCCTTGAACAACGAGGATAATGCCCTCAGCGCGCGTTACTTTTGTAAATTTTTACAACCCGAACGCGTGACGTCGCGTTACTGAAAGTATCGCGGCGTCTTAACGCCGCGTGTGTGGCGGGGATGATGCAATATTGCATCATACAACTGTAACGCCGTAATGCGACGTTACTCGAACGCTTACGTCGCGTTATAACGCGTCCTGTGTGATCGGGCCTTAACGAGCGCTGAGAGCGTTATCCTCGTTGTTCAAGGAGTTTATTTCAAGATGAGTGAGGATACAGAAGGTCTCCTCTAGTTCGTGTTTTATCTTCTGAATATTCTCCTGTAGCAGGTCATGTAGGTCCTCGAAATCTTGTCTAGACATGCGGAAATAGTTCATAAAACGATCCTCATGTGATCGCAGCTCCCGACATAGACGGTGGTATTCCCCAAAATCTTGTCTCTTTTTATTGATTGGGTGCACCCAATGCCGTCTATTTTTGCCGTCTAATAAAAATAATAAAAGAAGAGCTTCTTCCTCATCAGAATCACTAGAAGTTATCATAGCTTTATGTGAAAGTCAGAAGATACAGAAAGAGGAGAACACTGGAGTACACGATCACAATGCTGGGTTCTAGGCCGAAATAACGCGCGATATAACGCGATGTGTGTGACGTAGCTATATCGCCAAACGTCGGGGAGAACGCGCGTTCCCTGAGCGCCGCGTTATAACGCGTCCTGTGTGATCGGGCCTTTAATGTTCTAGGATGAACTGAACAAACGTCAGCTCACAAACGATTGCTCAAACAGCTGATCTTTTTCCCCTAACTTATTCCTTCTTCAAACTGCAGTATACTGAATTTAAGTGCTCAAGGATTAACTGGAGACATGCTGAGCACTTTAGCACACCCATGTTTTTGCAGCTTCTTCTCCCACCTGCTGTTGCTCAGATGCTTAAGTGATTGCCCGTAGGAACACTGGAGATCATATATCTCAGCTGGTAGAGTGTTCCCTGGAAATGGGAAATCACAGGTTTGAATCCTCTAATGCCTCCTGATCACTTACTCCACCTCATTGAATTGAGAGTACTTTTTTAACTTTGGAACTACTCAGTGGTCTAATTTGACGGATGTTTTCAGGACAACGCTCGACTCCAGTTTCCTGCCGGCGTCAAACTCCGCAATGGCTTCCTCTGGTCTCTCACCTCCCGTTTCCAGAACTTCGTGACGAACCAGGTCCGTCCTCGGGAGACCAACTACCGCATAGTCGCTGGCTCACTAGCGCTCCTCACGCACGGCACTTCCTGCCACTACCCCGCCGACAGCTTCATCTTCCACCATCCACCGCCTCCTATATCTACGTTTGACAAAAACTTCTGGAACCCCTTCAACAGGGTCGTCTTCTACAAGAAATGACCCCTCAAAACCGCCTCACCTCTCCGACTCTTGTCGGAGGCGATGGACAATTTTTTCGCTCAATTCAGGTCTTTGATCGGCCAACTCCTCTGCGCTCTTTTCATGTGCTGAGGAGAATGCTAGACATAAAGACCGACTCGAAACAACATGGAATACGTTTCACTGCCATATTTTTCACTTTTTAAGTTAATTTTTTTAAAACTACACGAAACGTATAACAATGTCTACCTTTCGGTATTATGTCTATAATATAGGATAAGGTTACCTACCTACTACTTAGGAAGGTACTGACAAAGGACGATCAAAGCTAGAACAGAATAGTTGTAGATGACAGGAGTAGGTACAATAAGTAGAGGGGATGAACTAGATAATCAATCTATGCTAAGCCCTAGGAGCTGATACTCCATCAGTATCTACTCCTTTGGTTTAATTAAGCAGTTATGCATTCAATTTATCAATGTTGCTCCCTCACTACGTCACTATCGACGACAGGAAAGCTTGGAATTCGAGCAGCACGTAAAAATTTTGAGTCCTCCAAAATCAGTAAGAGCCATCAATCCTGGACACCTTTCCAATCTTGAAAATGATCGATATGACCGTGAAATTTTCTTCTTTATTCAGATGTATGAACCCTTGTACTGGTCAATGGCGTCAACATAATATTAAATTTCAAAAACAATGACACAGCTCTTAAAATGTTGTAAATTAATATCCGTCAGGTACCAAGAATTGTAGTTAAATACCTATTCGAAGGTTCTTGAAACATTGTAAAAAATGTGGCATTTCGTCAGCAAATAGAGTACTGTGAGATATGTCGTTCATGAGGCACAATTGAGAAGAGGAATTTGATCCTTTTCCATCTCGCAAGCATGCTTCAGTCTGGTGTGACCAATATGGAGACGTATCAATATGACCTCTTCCTTCTTAGAATATAGAAGAGATCCTTCCAGAAATCTGCAAGTTCTACTTGGAGAAGCCCAAACTTTTTAATTTCCCTTAGCTTCTGTTGATCCATCAAATCCCACCGAGACTGCCAAGAGTTACACACTGTGGACTTGAGGGCAAGAAGTTTTACAGAACATAGTTTAAAGAGGTAATTGGTCTTCCAGCAGCTGATTTTGCACTATTTTCCGCTATTTCGTTGCTAGCGATTCCAATTTGCTTGGGGTTCCAGCATATCAACACATACTCCTTCTGTTGTTCCATCAAATCCCACCGAGACTGCCAAGAGTTTCACACTGTGGACTTGAGGGCAAGAAGTTTTACAGAACATAGTTTAAAGAGGTAATTGGTCTTCCAGCAGCTGATTTTGCACTATTTTCCGCTATTTCGTTGCTAGCGATTCCAATTTGACTGGGGTTCCAGCATATCAACACATACTCCTTGTCTCCTGAGACGCTGTGCGCTCATCAGAATCCCAGTAACTAGAGGTTGAGCTCTTTTTATTGCTTGTTCTGGACTTAGCGAATCGGAGCACTTGATTACCCTTGCTTCTGTATCAATCGACAGTATGAGGGTTTGATGGATCGCAAAACTTTCAGCAGTAAATATTGCAGCAGTGTTTGGTGGTAGAGAAAATTGATGGACACCACGTACTTGGAACTTCCAACGCCTTGCAAAGTTTTTGAGCTAAAAGATAGATTAGAGATCATTTCAAAGAATTTTGAAGAATATTATTGAGGGAGGGTCGATTTTTTAGACCACTTGGCTGGTGAGAAACAGAAATGGGGCAAAGTTATGTCCGTGTAGGTTGAGAGCATGTTCGTGAAAATCATTATGATATTGGAGAATTCAACAAAATCTACTTGATAGGTACTACTGTAAACTAGGGATGGGTATCGATACTCGATATTTTAAAATATCGATACTTTCGTACCGATACTCGATATTTTAGTATCGATACTGCACTATCCGATATTATTTGATATCGATACTTTAGATCGGATATTTCTAAATATCGAAACAGTTCTCGCGGAAAATTCACCAAGATGGCTAAAAAATGAGGAAGGTAGAGAGGCTTTTGGGTCATTACTCTTTGGTTGCACAAATAACGTCTATATCATGGAGAAAATCACTCTGCTTGGACTCTTGATAGTAAAAAACGCTGCAAATCATTGCTCAAAGGTTTATTATTTTCTGTATAGATCACCCTTCTGTATAGATCACTGGTTCTCCATCAATAGCACCTACCACCATCTGTATTCTCCCTTGACCTTCCCCCTCAAATTTCAGCTTCCTACGTTCAATAGGATTGAAAATGACTTCGGAGCTCACTCAGCTGATCTGTGATCTGAAGAGTGAAGAAGATCTTCTCGAATGCTGGAGACGCCTGGAAGAGCACTTCCATTCAATAGGAGTAAAAATAGTTTTGGAGCTCACTCAGCTGATCAGTGATCTGAAGAGTGAAGAAGATCTCCTCGAATGCTGGAGACGCCTGGAAGAGCACTTCCATTCAATAGGATTGAAAATGGCTTCGGAGCTCACTCAGCTGATCAGTGATCTGAAGAGTGAAGAAGCCTTTGAGCAATGATTTGCAGCGTTTTTTACCCACCAACATTTTTTTTACCTACCAACTTTTTTTTACCTACCAGATTTAGATTAGAGGAGATTAGACCTCTTTTGCGATTCACACTCATGATTCTGTTTTATCGAAGCAAAACCTTCAAGTACTCGTAGGGACCGAACGGTTTGTCCTACAGAGCTCCGGGTGGTCTCAAAAATTTTTAAAAATTCAATACTATTTAATTGGTGAAAAAACGATACCTTTATTTCGAGAGTTTTAGAGCTAGGGCACTCTTGAAAATTTCAACCCTTAATTTTCACCCCTTAGAAGTGACCTACATTAACCAAAAGCTTCGCGGCACGACTAGACCCCAAATGGAGCCCATATACCAAATTTGAACCAAATCGGTCCAGTGTTGCTAAGAAAAGTGCAGCGTACGGCGGACGGACGGAAATTTTAACACAGAATGTGTTTTTGCGATGACCTACCGAAAAAAAATCGTCACGAAAAAGCGACAGAAAAAACATCTGGTGATATGTTTATTGGTTGTCATGTTAATGTCAACTCCACATTTATTATTGTTGTTTTTTATTTAACGGATGACTAGTATCGCAAAAACACATTCTGTGTTCCTATGATTTCATACAGAGTATGGAAAAAGAAATAAACCGGGGGGTGCAGGGGGGCGGAGCCCCCCGCCGAGGCGCAAAGCGCCGAGTTTTTATTCGATTTTCGTATTCTACGTACCTTGAAACGTAAAACATCAAATTTTGAGGGGGGGTTAAAATTTTTTTTTTCTTGCTCGATTCCAAAGGCTTATTATTGAAAATAATAAACCAAAATGAATAAAAATTGTTTAAAAAATTATTTTTCTTGAGAATATTGGATAATATTGATAGTTTGTGACACTAAAGTATCGATACTCGATATTTTAAAATATCGATACTCATGCTCAACGATACTTGGAATATCGATACTCGGATACAATATAGTATCGATACAAAATATCGATACTTTTATAACGATACCCAACCCTACTGTAAACCAACCGCCATCTTAAATGTTTTTGTGATCCCTAGTGAGGAAGCAACACTGCCCTCCCAATTTGGCGTATGATTTTTAGTTACATTTTTCTCCAGCTGTTACCGGGTAGGTTCTCCACGTCTGGGGCTCCCATCTCAGAGAAAAGTAAGTAGTAAGTAGTTAAGAGTAACTTGAGTAGTCGCTCAAGGTGAGGCGGTTTTGTACCCTATTCAAGGAGGTGGGTGATGTCTAGATGGTACCGACCCAACTAGCTATAATGAACGTAACAATTCTTATAAAATAATAATAACTTATTAATATTGTATTTAAATGATTAATACGAGTTACCTACCCTCTGTTGTGATAGAATGTTGAGATTTCTCACTTGAAATAGCCACGTCCTACATAGTTATGTATATTTAGCTTTGCATATTACTTATCTATTATTCGTTCGTACTGATAACCTCACATAGGACGTACTTATTCTTGTGAAATTAGAACTAGAAAAAGCAGCTATGTAGATTGTTCAGTAGGTAAAATTTATACTTTGCAGCAATATCGCAACATAAATACGTACCTTCTACGTAATAGTTAGATACTCTTTCGTGCCAATTGGTTTATTATCTCTTTATCAAAAAGTAAGGCCAAAATATCAACGATTAGGTGGTAGTTGCATGACTATAAGTATCTACCATGGAATGCTACCTTTTTCTTCCTCATAGGTACCTAATAGAGTTTCAACTCACTCAGTTGTGCTCCCCTAGCAACCAAGTACCAAATTTCTTTAACCCATTTCCGGCCACTGGTGCATTTTTGCATCGTCATAATAATGATGTTTTTGAATATTGAAATAGTGAAAAATGGAAGAATTATACTCTTGCCTTTATTTAAAGAGCTCTGGGATTTTTGAAGGCCCCGAAGGTTCGGCATCGCTCCAAGAATCCGAGCCCCAGCGGAAGGTCGAGGTATACCTGCGCGACCCCTCCGCCCGTGAACCCCCCCAACAGTTTACCCTCTTCTGCAAATGCACACTTGATTCACAAATTATTTCGATCATCCCATCACCAAAATCGTGATCAGCGAGAAAAATTGAACATATCGAGTATAAACTCGAGGCAGGTACGATTAAAACTCAGCAGCCCTCTCCCGGCCAATCCACCCAAACGAATTACGCCCTCTTCGCCGAATTACAGGAAATTTGGACTCATTTTCATCAGAATAATTAGTACGTTACGAATTTAAATTACAAAAAATGTTCACCGAACGATAAATAATTAAATTGTATGTTGATAGATGAGGAAGAGGGATGATGGGTTTTGACCGCGAAGGGTTGTGAGTTGAGATCCCAAGGTGAGCACCTTGCAACGTTGCCACCTCTTGGCAGGGAAGGGGTTTTGGAACCCACGGTCCAGAGCTCTTTAAATAAAGGTAAGAGTATAGAAGAAGAAGAAGTAGAATTTTTTCTCGTTCACGCTGTTCCTAAACTTTTCAAAAAACATTTTCTCTGACATTCGGAAGCTCAATGGGATTTGGGAAATTTGTTTGAAAAAGAAGCCTTTAGGCCAAAAGCGTGATTATGGTTGCTCAAATTTGATCCTGGGCGGGTGAGCGTTCTGGGCCATGATTCGAAACAGATTCTGGTCCATAGATAGACTTTTACATTTTACCTAGATTTTTAACAATGAAATGGATAAACCATATCGATTTGGAAAACTGAGACCTCTCAAATCCTATAAAATGTTAAATTCATAAAATTTGAAACATTTTGGCTTTTGATTAGTGAGCATGCCTGAGAATGATGCCTTATTTCGGCCGGCATTCTGTAAAATAGTTCACCCTCCTCCCCCCATAACTCTGTTATTTCTACCCTCGGCTTGAAATGGGTTAAGAATAGAGAGTTTTTGGTGCCAAAAGCTCACGGGCCCCGTTAGGAGGAGACTAGCGCGAGCAACAGAGGATGCTACCCAGTTGAAGGAGGAAGGACGTTAACTTTGGACAGGGGAGGAATGGAGGCGCTCGTCACGGTGGGCCTCGAGGAACGGGTGACTGTCAGGGGGCACCCTTTCATCGTCGCCCGCTGATGTCGGGAGGCAAATCCATCGTCACCCGCGAACTCCGTGCTTTGTGAAGAGGTTCCACGGGCCCGTTAGTGGTTTCCAAAAACTCTCTAATATGAGGGCACCCGCAACTCCGAGAAAACGATGTTCCGCTGGTAGTTACTTCCTGTCAAAATGAACTTGATAGTGATCCTTGGTAGTAATATTGTTGGTAGGTACTGATAAAGGAAACACAGCGTTCTTTGCAGGCCAGTCTATACGGAAGAAATTCAATTCTCAAATTTTTATAAAATTTTTGAGAGGGTTGCACTTTTTATCTTACTCGATTTCCATTTATTAGTAGAAATTATTAACCAAAATCATGGACTGAAAAATTGAAGAATATTCAATGGTTTCCAAAATTTATAACAACAATTTTTACTACATTATACATTCAGAAACTTGCTTGTAACGTATTAGTGCCTCCTTATTCTTTTGTATGTTGTATATGCATGTTGTTCTGCCAAATTTCGATATTATGTTCAGATTCCTAGACTTTTCTTAACCATGATAGCAGTGTAATCAAAACATTCTTCGTCTAATGTGTGATAAAATGTGATAGGGACGTGTTAACAGTTTTGTAAATAATTATTAGTACCTTTCGATATTGAAATTCATAATCGTTATATTCTTTTCTACATCTTCAAAAATCTTACGATAAAATTGTGAGATATTGATATTACTTAGAATAGCTACCTATCGAAATCCATTGTGGTATAAGATTGTTGCAAGAACAAAAATCTCCACTACGATCGCTAAAATTGAATATTGACAAAGCTTTTTACCCTAATTGGACCATGGTGCCACTAGTGTCACCGGAAACATCTTAGGAATTCCACAGCTGTCCCAAGGTGCCTCCAGATTAGCTAGATTTAAATTGCAATTTAAAAATTAATGGACAGAGCTGAATTCTTTGTATCATTTTTTTAAGTTACCTATTAGAAGTCAAAAAATGATATGACAAAAATTTTGAACAATTTTCCATCGTTTTCCTTTGAAATTTTTGTCATAACTGTATCTTGAGACAAAAATTCTGCTGTCCCAAAAATTATTTGAAATTGCAATTTAATTTTGGGTTCTCCGATTTTTTTGACATTTTGGTTCAGATTAGAATTTTGGGACAGCTGAGCTTCTGGGATGTTTTCGGTGACACTAGTGATATCTTGGTCCAATTAGGGTTAATACTTCGGCAGGGACATGATTATTTTGAATTTTCGTTCGGATGGGTATCTGCCTATGGGGGATACACTAGATTTATATTACACAATAATTATAATAAAACTACCTGTAGGTTGAGAATGCCGGTCATGAAACATGGCCTGTACAAAACAAATTGCTTAGACAGGTATTTTTTTTTTGAAAATTCGCTGATAGGACAATGGGGTGTGCGCCTGGGTCGGAAAAATTGTTTATTGTTATTTTTAATCTAAACTAGACCTCATTCTGAGAATTTTGACACCAACCGCGACCTTCTAGCGTGAGAAGATCTTTTTCTATAATTTTTCAGTTTTGAATTTTTATGACGTCACTGTGGGCTGGGGGGTCCCGCCCCATGCGGGAGAGGCGCGTGACGTCATAAACATTCGAAACATTGAAAAAATCATAGAAAAATATCTACTTATCCAAAAAGAGATCGGCTGGTGTCAAAATTCTCAGGATGAGGTCTACTTTCGATTAAAAATGTAAAAAAAAAATCAGGCACCCCCCCCCCCCCATTTTGCACCACAGGATGACCGGTTTTTAGACATGAAAGATGTACGTTCTCCCTCTTAGAGTGACATAAGCCTAAAAATCAGAAAATCCGAATAGATAGCGTGGGAATGCCAAAAAGGCAGGGCATGTTCTGAAACTAACGACGAATGAAGCGGGAACGTGGATCTAAACACCATTACAGGGTGTTAAGGACCGGAAAACTTCGGTGGTCGATTCTACATATAATTTGAGTAAGAAAATGTCTCATAGCAATTTTCTTTTAACACGTTCAGTGCGGATGACGAACACCCATCGTCATGGCAGACCTTCTCATCAGGCAGATGACGAAGGGTGTTCGTTATCACTCTCTTTCTACAAAAAGATAAGACGTAAGTTGCATTTCGGTGTCTGAAAACGCATAGAAACTTCCTTTCACTAACTTCTCAACGATTTAGGAGGCGAGTCAGCCGACGGGATCAGTCTTTTTGACTGATTGAACGCAACTTTCTTCAATTCGAAAATATTGGTGAAATTAGATGATTTTGAGTAAACCACAGAACGAGAGATGGACCAAAAACAAGCAAGGAATGAATGAAAAACCTCTGAAACGTGAAATTATAAAATTCTTTGAAAATCAGTCCATAATTTCCTAGTTTTGCCGGGACAACAAATCATTCAAAATACTCTAAAACGAACAATTTGAGTAAAATTATTTTTAAAAAAACGAAAATTTCAACGGCTAGAATTCTAAAAATTTGTAAAAATGAGATAATTTTGAAAATTTTTATATTGGCCACACACAGGCAAGAACTATTGAATAGACTCTGAAAAATTACATTCGAGTGAAAATTTGAATTTGAAGGATTCACATCTTTTCGATTCGCACTAAAGTTAAAATTTCCCAAAAACTGAAAAATTTCAAATTTTTTCAGTTCGACACATTTTTTTCAAAAAATCGAATAATTTGAAATAATTATATGAATGATTTTGTAGTAGGTATCAGGAAAAAAGAACGACCGTGTATTGCGGGTCTCCCGGCAATGACCACCCTTACCAGGCAGATGACAAATACGCTTCGTCAGGCCCCAAAAATGGTCAAATACTTGAAATTTGGCAAAATTTCCTTTGTAAAGTCATTACTTGCATGCTTTTGAGCCTATTTAACGTAGAAAAGTGTTCAGGTTGGTGGGACCACCTCCTCTTGGTGATCCGCACTGAAGGTGTTAACCCCTTGTTTTTCCAAGTTTTTTCAATTTTAAGATTTTTTGTGTGATTTCGACCTTACGTCACTAAAATTACCATAACTCCCTTAATTTACGGTAAAAATGCAAAAATAAGGGCACCGACGGAAAGGGCGTCAAATTTCCCATCTTTCTAGTGCCTACACAGAACTATTCGTGGACTTCTGTTGGGTGAAAAATCAACTCGTAAAGTAATTTTTGTTAAATTGGCAAAATGTCCTATTTTTCTTTTTGTTGATAAGGTTTCATTTCCGCATGGGTTTTCACGTTCCTCAATACCAAAAACTGTGCAAAAATTTCATCTTTCCAATGGTATAATCAAAAAATATTTTACAATCGAATTTAGCGGAAAAATTTGTGTTTAAACCAGGAAAAACGTGAATAAAAAAAATGTAGTGACAATGGCAAAGTCTTGTTCTATGCAGACGAGTGATTTATAGAGAAAAAATAAACCTATGTGTAATAATTTGCAGCTTTTTTTTAAAGATTTGTGTAGCACATTAAGGAAGTTATGGTAATTTTAGTTTCATAAAGTCAAAAACACAAAAACCTTTCCAAGTGGGTGTGGCACATAGCTTCCTCGTATCCATAACCCGATTGTATAGATGATCAGATGCATATTATATTACCCTCATAGGGGACCATCTTCACGCTAACCCGCACAATCCCTGAAAATTTAATCAAAATCGGACTCAGATAGACAGACACGGAACCAAAATTGTTCAGGAAGGTCTGAAACGTAAAATGCGAGTGGAAATTTTGATTTTGGAGATCTTTTTTGCAAGCTTCCGCTACCTTGGTAGACTCGGAAGCAATATTTTGAAATTGGAAAAAAAGTGGAAAAACAAGGCGTTAAAACGAAAGTGCTTAGAGACACTTTCTTACTTGAATTAGTTATATAATTGACTCCTGAAGTTTTCTGTTCCTTAAAAGTTACACCCTGTATTGATATCCAACTGATAAGTTCCAGAAGGAGAGAGAACCTGTCGTAGTAAAACCGCCACAAGGGGCAATATTGTGAATCAAGCTTGCCTAAACTGTTGAATGAATGAATGAATCTTTATTTATTGTCCATATTTATAGTTACATTTTTACAACAAATAAAATAAAAAAAGTTGGTTGAAAAAATGGTTGAAGAACCATCTTTATCGTTTCACAACAAATTAGAAAAAAAATGGCTGTAACTCCGATAACAAGGCTGATAACAGCTTGTGCTTGGTTTTAAACGGCATGGATACATTTAACATCTAACCACTCTGTAAGGACTTGGATAGTTCTTAACTTTTCAACTGTTCTAAGGGCAAAGGATAATTTTTGATTGTCTACTGTGTATTAATTTTATACTTTGGCTCAGTAGTATAATTTAGGCCTTACTGCATAGTGTACCTAGGTTTTTAATATTTATACCATATAATAACGACAAACATATTTAAACAAACCATTGGGTGTAATCAGAAATGGGCGAATTCTTATTCATAAATACGATTATGAATACAAATCATATCTGCGATTTCATGATTACAGGTATGAATATGAATATGAATACGAATACAATCGTATTCACACTTTGAATATGATTTCCCCCTCGTATTGGTAGTTTGAATACGATTTTATGATTTTTTCTATGATTTCCCTAAACATCGAAATTTTCTTACGATTTTCCCTGAAAATCATTCTTTTTTAAAATGATTTTCTCCCGAACAAGGGACATATTTATGACCTAACAGTGTCAAAATAATCAATCAAAATTCGAAACACTCACAAATTCTTATAGTATTTTTTACGCAGAATCGAATGAGACCAACCCCAGGTCGCTACGACCAACCGTATAGAAACTACGACGACATTTACGGTGAAAATTGTATTTTTTTTTACAACTTGCACTGAAAATCATTTAAAAATAAGAAGATTTTTACCGGAATTTTGGTTGTATTTATTCCCAAAAATTGTCAAAATAATCAATACAAATTCGAAACGCTCGCCTATTTTATAGAATTTTTCACAAAGAATCGAATGAGACCAATCCCAGGTCACTACGACGTAATTTCTACTGACTTTTTTGTAGTCATGTTTTTAGCGTTGAGGACGTTTGGTGAAAGTTGTAGTAAAACAAAAACTTTCAGCGAAAATCATGAATACAAAAAATTCAGTTGAAATTACGTCGAAGTTTCTATACGGTTGGTCGTAGCGACCTGGGGTTGGTCTCATTCGATTCTGCGTGATAAATCCTATAAGAATTGGCGAGCGTTTCGAATTTTGATAGATTATTTGGAAAAAGTTAGGTCATAAATAATATTTATTATGTCCATTGTTCGGGAGAAAATCATTTATAAAAGTATGATTTTCAGGGAAAATCGAAAAAAATCGATTTTTAGGGAAATCATAGAAAAAATCATAGAATCGCATTCAAAATACGAATACGGGGGAAAATCATATTCAAAGTGTGATTACGATTGTATTCGTATTCGTATTCATATTCACACCTGTATTCGTATTCATAATCATAAAGTCGCAGATATGATTTGTATTCTTAATCGTATTTATGAATAAGAATTCGCCCATCTCTGAGTGTAATACAATTCCGATTTTTTTGTTGTTAAGGCCATGTATGTGTAGGTTACCTTAGTAGTAATTAAGTGTTGTGTTTTGATTGGCAACACTGGAGTTCGCTTGAGAGGATTGTGTTGTGCAGAGAAGTTTCATGTTTGATCTTAGGTTTTGCTCAACTCCATGACCAACTTCACATCTGATGCAATACGAACTGCTGATTCAAAAACCAATTTCTTTTCATCCAGAAGTTTCTTTTTTTAGTCTTGTATCACGCAGGCCTAACACAAATTGATCTCTCAAGGTATCGTTGAGAAAATCTTTGTACTTACATTTTAATTTTACAGGTTTAATTGCAGGTTTACCTACCTTTCCTTGGATATAATGGAACTTGAATAGTTCTGCTACCTCAATTCCTTCGGGCGCACATTATTCCATCAATATTTGCATGAGCTCCGGGAAGGATTTCGATGTCGGTTTTTGGGAGCTACCAAGTTCTTCTGACCACTGTACATCTCTGGCCTGACAACAAAGATTAGCGAGCTCAGCATTTCGCAATCTTGTGTGCTTCTTACCTCGAAAAACGCCTTCAATCTCTCCGAATAGTTCGCAGTGGGTTTTTATGAAGGAACGTAGAGATCTAGAGGAACAATTACCGCACCACGTTGAAGATTTCCTGGTTTGCGACGATCCTCATTACCGTCCTTGTTGTCGTTTTGATTGCGGTGCTTGGAAGTCACATCCAACTTTGGCCTCTGAGTCTACCAAGGTAGCGGAAGCATTGTAAAGTAAGTAAGTAAGTAAAGTAAACAACCATTTCAGGTTGGATTTTCGTCCGACTGCCATTCCTGGCGTCGCGGACGTCATCAGCTGTCTTCCTAAGGGAAGATCAGAATTTGTTCTGATGATTCCGCTCATGGCTTCCCATTGGCCTCACCGCCCTGGGTTGGGACGAGGGGAACTGCGACCGACTCGCCCCAAAAATATGCCGCGGCGGCGGGCTTCGAACTCACGGCCCCTACAACCGGTTCAAGTCCCGTCCCCAGGGACATACGCCGTAGCTCGCTCGGTCACAGCTGACCCCCAGGTAGCGGAAGCATTGTTTTCAGTCTTCAAGGTTCAAAAAAATTTTCTCCAAAATCAAAATTTCCACTCGTGTTTTACGTTTTAGGCCTTCCTGAACAATTTTGGTTCCATGTCTGTCTGCCTGTCCTGAAATCTTTGAAAAGGGAAAAACTGTACGAAGTTATTGTCTGATCTCGATGCAATTTTCATAGATTGTGCGGATTGGAGTGTAGATGGTCCTTTATGAGGGTAATGCAAGGTAATTATAGATTGATGTATCAATGAAATCAGGTTGTGGATGCGAGGAAGCTATGTGCCACTTCCACTTAGCAGTCGTTTTACTCTTGTTTCGAGTTTCTTTGAAGCAGCAGGCATCAAAAATAAGGTTGATGTTTGAACCTCCCGCCCGTTCCTGGGCAGTCAGTTCAAAGTAGGCTTAAGTTCTCGCACCTGCCGCTAGAGGTCAAGTCGGTTCTGTTCTTTCCCCGATTATTGATGCCAATTAAGTTCTAGGCATGCAGGAATTAAGAACCAGTACGAACAAATAAAGTTCTAATTAGATAGATTCATAAGTATGGCCGATTAGTTCATTCATCCTGAAACTATTGTATCTGAGTGGCATAGAAATTGCAACCCTGGGAAACAACTCCACTGTCCTCCATTACTAGCTTCGATGTACAACTGCTCCAACCTCTACTCTCTGCTACCTCTGTTTTATTGCTTTATCACAAGTTTAGCTGCACAATATACCCTCATTCAAAGTCATATTGTGCCGTTCTTCCTTCGCCCAATCCCGAGGTAACAACAGTTGACTTGACACAACTCTGCACAATCAGCCAACACAACCATCTCGAGCAAACTCCAGTGTTGCCAATCAAACACAACTTTAGATAGTATTTAGGCATTTATTACCAATTTTGTTCAAGTGTTAAGTTAGTAATTTTAACACCTACGTACATACTAAAGAACTTGTGTGCCTTTTATGCCAAGGAATTCTGTACCTCTGAATCTTATTTATTTTTTATATCTTTTGTACGTTGAATATATTATTTGGAGAAGCGCCTCGTTTCATTGTATCATAGTTTCTAGAGCTCCACCTCGTCTTCGTTAGGTAGGCACCTTCATCATACAAATTTAGGTAAGTATTTTGATTGGTTGTAATGTAATTACTTCTGTTGTAAGTGTATTGTAATTCGTATTTCATTATATAAATATAAGTGGTAACACTGTCTCTTTATTATGAGGGAATGATAAGCATGTTTTCGAAACTTCAAAGGTTAATTATTCACATTTTTATTAATTCGCCGCAAATTGGATCATATTTCTTAACAAAATTTGTTTTTGGTTTTTGTGTAGTTCGACTAGTAGGAGAACAGAGGTCCCCTAGATGTTGATGCTTTGGATTTTAGAATCCATTCTGAATGCTTTTGAAAATGCTGAATCCAAAATTGATCATTTTTTCAGGTCAGGTTCAATTTTCAAAGATATTCTCGATTTTTGGGTTTTTCGTGATTTTGGGTGTCAATAAAACTTGGCTGATTATTCCAGTTTACTTCTAAACCTCTAATCCCCTATTTTATTTATTTTTTTGTTTTTTGTTTTTTCATGTCATTATTTGCTCTTAATTGCCCTAAAAATAGAAAAAACGCGTTTTTTAAAAAACCAATTCTTCTTCTAAACAGGAAAATCCTTAAGAAAAATCCCGACTTCACGAAGAATTTTTGTGTGACATTTTATGTTGAAAGGCTTGTGCCCAAAAATTGATTCATGTGGCCCTTTCTACACAAAAATTTATCGCAGAATTCACCGCAGAATTCACATTTGAAGTCGGAATGTTGCAAATACTTTTCTTCAAGAGAAAAATCGATTCAATTTTGTGAAAAAATGAGGTTTTTATTGTGATTAAAGATCGAAAATGTGGTGTTATTTAAATTCTGACTTCATATTCATGTTCTACAGCTTTTTATCCACATTTTTCTAATAACTCCACACCACAAAACGCGGAAACCAAAAATTTACGATATTTCGAACAACTGGGCCTTAACTGAAAAACTGTTGATATTTTCGAATTCAGCACCCCAAAATGTATCCAAAAGGGGGTTTTCAGAGATAGTAAAAATTTAATTTTTCCTAACTTGTGTTATCACTGCATCACAATATATCTAAATGTTTTAGAAGGTGGTTGATTTAGGTTAGGTTTTACAAATGTATACCTAATTTCCTTAAAAATTATTTTAAACGGTTTGGATCGGACAAAATGTTGATGATCTACTTCAATTCAGGCTCCTGTACTAAACACTTTAGCGTAGGTGAAACGAGGCTCTTTACGTGTAGGTATGCTTTTCAGCATTTCACTTTTTCACTTGCACTTCTGGTGCACGAAAAATGAGTATAGTTTCCTTTCATCAACATGGCTGCACCATGAGCGAGCTGTAGCATTTTCTTTTACAAGCTTTAAATTCGAAAGCTTTAATAACATGTTTGCGAAAGCTTTTGTAGCGAACTGGCTTCCATCACTTTCTAGAGCTGATTTTGCGCAACGCTAAAGGTGGTTGTCGCGTGACGTCACAGAGTATCGATGTTCTACGATTACACCAGCTTCCTTCGAATGTCTGTCATCATTGACCACTCCTTGGCATCAGTTCAGTGTTTTCTGAAATGAAATCTCGTTTTTCCGATGAGAAATCAATTGCATTTTCTCACATCATCTTCAAAGTAGGTAGCTGGGAACCTAGGCAAGAACTAAACGAATTCTGGACGGCAGAACTATGAGATAAGACACTGGTCAATGATGGCCGACGCTTATCACTGCCTTATCACTTCGCTATGCATAATCGAGAATTGAGTCTTGACGAAACCACCTGTAGTCACTGAGTTCGTTCTCTCTCTGACAAAATTCTGGCCTCAAAAAACATAAAACTACAAGTATTATTTTTCGAGTAACACAGTTTCTTGTTAACCCTGGCATTATCAGCTTGAAAAAAGAATAAAACAAAACCTTGAATGAACGAGGTTCACGACAAACCGTTTTTCACAAAAATATGGATCCATAAAATGGTGATTTTACATCTGTAAATTTCAATGTTACATTTCGGAGCAATGATGATAATGTTATCTTTCATTATTTCAGGATAAGAAAACGCTGCAGTTCGCTTCCGGCATAAAAGTGAGAAAAGGCAGAGTGTGGTCGCTAACTTCGAGACTTCAAAATTACATCGACGGAAATGTAAGTCACCTTGATAATACAAATAGTGACCAATAAAATATTACGAAGGTACCTGTTATTTATTGCATATCTGAGCAGGTGAGTCATCCCTACTAAGTGAGTCGTGAAAGTGTATTGTAGATGTCCAGGGGCCCTATTCTGATTCACTAAACGCACCAGTCGCTAACTTAACCACCGAGTTGCTACTGAAGCGACATGGATATTATAAACTCAATAGTGTTTCCGATTCATTTTCCAAGAGATTAGTACCGTTAAAATTTACCAATTAAGGTGAATGAACACTTTTTGGAAACGGGAGAGGGAGGGGAATAGATGTATAAATGAATAGATTAGTTTATTTGTTACCCCCCCTCCATAAACAACGATAAATCGAACTTATAATGCAATAAGTTGGGATTGAAAAAAGTTAGAAAATCAAAATGTATCAAATATATTCATGTGAGTAGGTACTCTTTTTTCATGAGATTCAAGGCGATGTGAGGGCTCATAATGTGGAAGTATTAAATTTTTTACCCCCACCACAAATGTAAATATAGAAGGTATGTTAGGTATGCTAGAATCAAATCCTCCACATAAAAAATTGTGTAGGTACTTTTTGGAAACAGGGTGATTAAGAGATTCACATTATGGTAGAATTATATTGTTTACCCCTACCCTAACATACAGTATGTTAGGTATGCTAGCTCCAAATCGTCCACATAAAAAATTGTGTAGGTACTTTTTGGAAACAGGGTGATCAGGAGATTCACATTTTGGTAGAATTAAATTTTTTACCCCCACCTTAACATACAGTATGTTAGGTATGCTAGCTCCAAATCCTCCACATAAATAATCGTGTTGGTACTTTTTGGAAACAGGGTGATTAGGAGATTCACATTTTGGTAGAATTAAATTTTTTACCCCCACCCTAACATACAGTATGTTAGGTATGCTAGCTCCAAATCGTCCACATAAATAATCGTGTTGGTACTTTTTGGAAACAGGGTGATTAAGAGATTCACATTATGGTAGAATTATATTGTTTACCCCTACCCTAACATACAGTATGTTAGGTATGCTAGCTCCAAATCGTCCACATAAAAAATTGTGTAGGTACTTTTTGGAAACAGGGTGATTAGGAGATTCACATTTTGGTAGAATTAAATTTTTTACCCCCACCCTAACATACAGTATGTTAGGTATGCTAGCTCCAAATCGTCCACATAAATAATCGTGTTGGTACTCTTTGGAAACAGGGTGATTAAGAGATTCACATTATGGTAGAATTATATTGTTTACCCCTACCCTAACATACAGTATGTTAGGTATGCTAGCTCCAAATCGTCCACATAAAAAATTGTGTAGGTACTTTTTGGAAACAGGGTGATTAGGAGATTCACATTTAGGTAGAATTACATTTTTTACCCCCACCCTAACATACAGTATGTTAGGTATGCTAGTACCAAATCCTCCACATAAATAATCGTGTAGGTACTTTTTGGAAACAGAGTGATCAGGAGATTCACGTTATGGTAGAATTACATTTTTTACCCCCACCCTAACATACAGTATGTTAGGTATGCTAGTACCAAATCCTCCACATAAATAATCGTGTAGGTACTTTTTGGAAACAGGGTGATCAGGAGATTCACATTATGGTAGAATTACATTTTTTACCCCCACCCTAACATACAGTATGTTAGGTATGCTAGTACCAAATCCTCCACATAAAAAATCGTGTAGGTACTTTTTGGAAACAGGGTGATCAGGAGATTCACATTTTGGTAGAATTACATTTTTTACCCCCACCCTAACATACAGTATGTTTGGTATGCTAGTTCCAAATCCTCCACATAAATAATCGTGTAGGTACTTTTTGGAAACAGGGTGATTAGGAAATTCACATTTTGGTAGAATTAAATTTTTTACCCCCACCCTAACATACAGTATGTTAGGTATGCTAGTACCAAATCCTCCACATAAATAATCGTGTAGGTACTTTTTGGAAACAGGGTGATCCGGAGATTCACATTTTGGTAGAATTAAATGCTTAACCCCACCTTAACATACAGTATGTTAGGTACCTATGTTAGATCCAAATCCTCCACAAAAAAATTCGTGTAGATACATTTTGGAAACACGATGATTAGGAGATTCACATTTTGGCAGAATTACATTTTTACCCCCACCCTGTTTCCGAAAAGTACCCCCTTAATTTTTTATGTGGAGGATTTGGATCTAACATGGTACCTAACATACTGTATGTTAGGGTGGGGGTAAAAAATATAATTCTACCAAAATGTGAATCTCCTGATCACCCTGTTTCCAAAAAGTACCTACACGATTTTTTATGTGGAGGATTTGGTACTAGCATACCTAACATACTGTATGTTAGGGTAGGGGTGAACAATATAATTCTACCAAAATGTGAATCTCCGGAACACCCTGTTCTCAAAAAGAACCTACACAATTTTTTATGTGGACGATTTGGAGCTAGCATACCTAACATACTGTATGTTATGGTGGGGGTAAACAATATAATTCTACCAAAATGTGAATCTCCGGAACACCCTGTTTTCAAAAAGAACCTACACAATTTTTTATGTGGACGATTTGGAGCTAGCATACCTAACATACTGTATGTTATGGTGGGGGTAAACAATATAATTCTACCAAAATGAGAATCTCCGGATCACCCTGTTTCCAAAAAGTACCAACACGATTATTTATGTGGAGGATTTGGTACTAGCATACCTAACAAACTGTATGTTAGGGTGGGGGTAAAAAAAATGTAATTCTACCAAAATGTGAATCTCCGGATCACCCTGTTTCCAAAAAGTACATACACGATTATTTATGTGGAGGATTTGGTACTAGCATACCTAACATACTGTATGTTAGGGTGGGGGTAAAAAATATAATTCTACCAAAATGTGAATCTCCGGAACACCCTGTTTTCAAAAAGTACCTACACAATTTTTTATGTGGAGGATTTGGTACTAGCATACCTAACATACTGTATGTTAGGGTAGGGGTAAACAATATAATTCTACCAAAATGTGAATCTCCGGAACACCCTGTTCTCAAAAAGAACCTACACAATTTTTTATGTGGACGATTTGGAGCTAGCATACCTAACATACTGTATGTTATGGTGGGGGTAAACAATATAATTCTACCAAAATGTGAATCTCCGGAACACCCTGTTTTCAAAAAGAACCTACACAATTTTTTATGTGGACGATTTGGAGCTAGCATACCTAACATACTGTATGTTATGGTGGGGGTAAACAATATAATTCTACCAAAATGAGAATCTCCGGATCACCCTGTTTCCAAAAAGTACCAACACGATTATTTATGTGGAGGATTTGGTACTAGCATACCTAACAAACTGTATGTTAGGGTGGGGGTAAAAAAAATGTAATTCTACCAAAATGTGAATCTCCGGATCACCCTGTTTCCAAAAAGTACATACACGATTATTTATGTGGAGGATTTGGTACTAGCATACCTAACATACTGTATGTTAGGGTGGGGGTAAAACATATAATTCTACCAAAATGTGAATCTCCGGAACACCCTGTTTTCAAAAAGTACCTACACAATTTTTTATGTGGAGGATTTGGAACTAGCATACCTAACATACTGTATGTTAGGGTGGGGGTAAAAAATGTAATTCTACCAAAATGTGAATCTCCTGATCACCCTGTTTCCAAAAAGTACCTACACAATTTTTTATGTGGAGGATTTGGAACTAGCATACCTAACATACTGTATGTTAGGGTGAGGGTAAAAAATGTAATTCTACCAAAATGTGAATCTCCTGATCACCCTGTTTTCTAAAAGTACCTACACAATTTTTTATGTGGAGGATTTGGAACTAGCATACCTAACATACTGTATGTTAGGGTAGGGGTAAATAATGTATTTCTACCAAAATGTGAATCTCCTGATCACCCTGTTTCCAAAAAGTACCTACACGATTATTTATGTGGAGGATTTGGTACGTAATAGCATACCTAACATACTGTATGTTAGGGTAGGGGTAAACAATATAATTCTACCATAATGTGAATCTCTTAATCACCCTGTTTCCAAAAAGTACCTACACAATTTTTATGTGGAGGATTTGGTACTAGCATACCTAACATACTGTATGTTAGGGTGGGGGTAAAAAATGTAATTCTACCAAAATGTGAATCTCCTGATCACCCTGTTTCCAAAAAGTACCTACACAATTTTTTATGTGGAGGATTTGGTACTAGCATACCTAACATACTGTATGTTAGGGTGGGGGTGAAAAATGTAATTCTACCAAAATGTGAATCTCCTGATCACCCTGTTTCCAAAAAGTACATACACGATTATTTATGTGGAGGATTTGGAACTAGCATACCTAACATACTGTATGTTAGGGTAGGGGTAAACAATATAATTCTACCATAATGTGAATCTCTTAATCACCCTGTTTCCAAAAAGTACCAACACGATTATTTATGTGGACGATTTGGATCTAGCATACCTAACATACTGTATGTTTGGGTGGGGGTACAAAAATGTAATTCTACCAAAATGTGAATCTCCTGATCACCCTGTTTCCAAAAAGTACCTACACGATTATTTATGTGGAGGATTTGGAACTAGCATACCTAACATACTGTATGTTAGGGTGGGGGTAAAAAATGTGATTCTACCAAAATGTGAATCTCCTGATCACCCTGTTTCCAAAAAGTACCTACACGATTATTTATGTGGAGGATTTGGAACTAGCATACCTAACATACTGTATGTTAGGGTGGGGGTAAATAATGTAATTCCACCAAAATGTGAATCTCCTGATCACCCTGTTTCCAAAAAGTACCTACACGATTATTTATGTGGAGGATTTGGAACTAGCATACCTAACATACTGTATGTTTGAGGTGGGGGTAAAAAATGTGATTCTACCAAAATGTGAATCTCCTGATCACCCTGTTTCCAAAAAGTACCTACACAATTTTTTATGTGGAGGATTTGGAGCTAGCATACCTAACATACTGTATGTTAGGGTGGGGGTAAAAAATGTAATTCTACCAAAATGTGAATCTCCTGATCACCCTGTTTCCAAAAAGTACCTACACGATTATTTATGTGGACGATTTGGAGCTAGCATACCTAACATACTGTATGTTTGAGGTGGGGGCAAAAGATATAGTACCCCTAAATGCAGAAAAATGGTCCCCTATATAATACGTGAATGTTAACGTGGAAAAAAAACACGAGAAATTCTCGAAAACCTGAAGATTTTGAGTAACAACTCGGTTGATAACTGAAACCACTTGGTTGATAAATGAAGCGACTGCTCCGGACCAGTCGCTAAGAAAAGAGCCTTCGAAACCACTGAGTTGCTTCAGTTAACCACTGAAACGAGAAAAAGGTGCGTTTAGTGAATTAGAATAGGTCGCTATTATAATATCCATATCGCTAACTCCGAAAATTAGCCACCCAGTGGTTTCGGGAAACCACTCAGTTGCTTCGCGAAGCCACTGCGGGCGCGTTTAGTGAATCAGAATAGGGCCCCAGCAGGTCGATTCTGTAACTCGCTATTTGGTTGACGTTATGGCGTCGGATTCGGTATCCCTCCCGTGCAACGACAGGTCGATAACGACATTGGAATTCTCTAATCGGGCATAGCGAAGTTTGGTCGTTGCATTTCAAAATAACGACGTCGCTATGTGATCCGACAATATTTCGGTCTAGAGCGAGCGAAAGGTAGCAACGCTTGATTTTTAGCCAATGGGAAGACGTATTGATAATAGTTTCCAATTGTTATCACGGGTAGAAGATCACTGCAGTTTGCAAAATGTCGGATTCATATTTTTTGCCGTGATGAATATACAAAGGAATGACGCATAAAAACGGAGTTTTTCTCGTGATTCGTGCTTTTGTATCATGGAATAATGATAAATGGAAAGAATTACTTTTCATAAATCGGATTCATCAGTCACATAGGTATGAATTTCGTCCGTCCACGATGCTTCGAATAATCAACTGCCTGTCCATCTTACTACAAGGTAAGAATCGTCTTGTTATTTATCGTTTATTCATACTCACACATCCATACTTATTGGTACCTTCAACTACTTTGAGTGAGAAGTCCATAGCTAACTGCCTAATTGTGTGCGGTATACATTATTGTTACAGATTCCGGTAAACAAGTACCTAACCCCTACTCACGAAAATTTCGGAGTTCTCGACGTCTTTTCAGAACAAAATAGATGTATTTCACTCTCAAGGGTAAAAAAACCTAATATCACTTCAAAATTTATGAATCGCTGTTTTACTCATGTAAAGTTTCATGTATGTTATAAGACTGAATGAACATATTATTGTATTCAATAAAACGTAAGATTCATGACGTAATTTATTTATCTACCTTCACATTCATATTTCTTTGATTCAATTTTATGTTACGATTTGCATCTACCACGTCATATTCTCTCCTACCGTCGACGTCGATTACGGATATAAACAATCGTAAATTCGTGGTAAATATTTTCTCAGGTAATAGCAGGTAAGTTGGTATAAAAAAGAGCATTATCATCACAATTACTTATTTTAGCAAAAAATTATCAATTTTAGGGGTTTTCTTCATTTTAGGAAGTTTTTATGCAGACACACATTTAATAAAATAGTTAAAAATTCAAATAGAATCTACCTATTTTATAAGCTAACTATTTTAATTTTATGTACTTACCTACCAATTTCTGAAAATGACAGTATAATTATTTTTATCATCATTCAATGTTTATAATATCAACATTTATATTATAAAAAATGCTGTTGATAGTTTGTCAAAAACTCAATTCCATTGAAAATACTCCCTTTACTATGATCAATAGAGTGCATGAATTTCTATACGAATTAACAGCTTGAAATAATATAAATACTACGATTTTTGTTTAATACAATTGTAGAAAAAAATCAAGTAAGTAAGACACAAATTAAAACGGCGAATAAACTGCTCATTATGAGGGTCGGATATTATTTTTTAAATATTCACCAGAAATTATGTACGAATGTATAAATTTTATTCTCAAAATGATTTGATTAACAAAACTAATAACCCACAATACGGAAATGAACAGAGCAACTCGGAAACTGAAATATGACTTCGAATAGGTTAGGAATTAAAGAGCGTTTTAAGCTACTTTTTCATAAAGACGGTTGTCGTAATCCATACCGGGGGGTTTCGAGCCGTCGAGATGGTAACGACACTTTTCGGCCGAAATACCGACGACTGAGCGACAGTTGTCGCTATTTCGCGTCTGCAGAATCGCGATCATCGCTATTAATCGTTATTGTTATCATAACGACACTTCGTTGTCGCTATTATCCCATAACGAGTTAGAGAATCGACCTACAGGATGTCCAGCGATCCCCCGAAAAAAAATTCCCTGAGTTCTCCAGGATCAACTTTCGACTTTTTCCAGGGTTCTGAATGAATTAAAATGTAAATAAATGAGATAATTTCTCAAAATTCGGGGTTTTAAGGACATTTTGACATGGTAAAGCATTAGAAATATACCTAGTAGATCATCTCAAAATGTCAATCTGTAAGTAGCTATCAGACCATGATGATTTTCACCTTCACTGAAATCCGCATAATCCCTGAAAATTTCATTGGAATAGGATGGAAATCGTCGAAATTCGTTGGTTTACTAGAAAGAAATGACCACTTCAAAAGCATGTTTTCACCTTCGATTTTTTGAAAAAGTGGAGAATGAACGTGGAAATCATCGAAAGTTCTTGGTTTGCTTGAGAGAATCGACCACTTCAAAGGCTTGTTTTCACCTTCCATTGTTCGAAAAAGTCGAGAATGAACGTTAAAATCATCGCAACTTGTTGATTTGCTCGAGAGAATCGACCACTTCAAAGGCTTGTTTTCACCTTCGATTGTTCAAATTATCCAATGTAATAAACTCTCCAACATATCGAAATGTCGACGGAATCAAAATGTCCAATGTATCAGATTTTCCTACGAATCAAAATGTCCAACTTATCAGGTTGTGCAATGAATCAAAATGTCCAACTTATCAGATTTTCCTACGAATCAAAATGTCCAACTTATCAGGTTGTGCAATGAATCAAAATGTCCAACTTATCAGGTTGTCCAACGAATCAAAATCTCCAACTTATCAGGTTGTCCAACGAATCAAAATGTCCAACTTATCAGGTTGTCCAATAAATCAAAATGTCCAACGCATCAGGTTGTGCAACGAATCAAAATATCCAACGTATTAGGTTGTTCAATGAATCAAAATGTCGAACGTATCAGGTTGTGTAATGAATCAAAATGTCCAACATATCAGTTTGTCCAACGTATCAGGTTGTCCAATGTATCAGATTGTCCAACGAATCAAAATGTCAAATGTATTAGGTTGTCCAATGTATCAGATTTTCCAACGAATCAAAATGTCCAACTTATCAGATTTTCCTACGAATCAAAATGTCCAACTTATCAGGTTGTGCAATGAATCAAAATGTCCAACTTATCAGGTTGTCCAACGAATCAAAATGTCCAACTTATCAGGTTGTCCAACGAATCAAAATGTCCAACGTATCAGGTTGTGCAATGAATCAAAATGTCCAACTTATCAGGTTGTCCAATAAATCAAAATGTCCAACGCATCAGGTTGTGCAACGAATCAAAATATCCAACGTATTAGGTTGTTCAATGAATCAAAATGTCGAACGTATCAGGTTGTGTAATGAATCAAAATGTCCAACATATCAGTTTGTCCAACGTATCAGGTTGTCCAATGTATCAGATTGTCCAACGAATCAAAATGTCAAATGTATTAGGTTGTCCAATGTATCAGATTTTCCAACGAATCAAAATGTCCAACGTATCAGGTTTCCAATAAATCAAAATGTCCAACGTATCAGGTTGTTCAACGTTTTGAAACGTCCAACATATTAAATTTCAATTGTATCAAATTATCCAACAGATCCACATTTAAAATTTATCAAATTATCCAATTATCCAATGTAATAAACTATCCAACGTATGGAAATATCGACGGAATCAAAATGTCCAACGTATTAAATTTCCAATTTATCAAAACGTCCAACAGATCCACATCCCGAATTTATCACATTGTCCAAAGTAATAAACTAGCCAATGGAAAGTGTTGAAGGAATCAAAATGTCCAACATAAACCATTTCCGAAGTATGAAAATGTCAAAATTTCGATGGAATCAAAATGTCCAATGTGTCAAATTTCCAAAATATCGTCCTTAAAGTTTCTATGTGATCAGATAATCGTATAGATTTAGACGATTAGTTGAGAGATGGCGAACATATTAGTACTTATTTATGTTTGGTTTCAAATGAAATTATTAAGTTGTAAATCTACTGTAACCATTTTGTTTTCCTTTCAGGTGCCAATGAACGAGACGAACTACCGCGTTGTCATGGGAGACCTGTCACAGCTCACTCGCGGCTCCAAGTGCTACGCTCACGAGAACTGGACCAGCGGTTCCGGTTCCAGTGCCACTTCCAGTTCTAGCATCAGTTCCAGTTCTAACGGGGCATTCGGTTCTCCGAGCCAATCAGAAAACCCCTACAACAAACCACCTTCAGGACACTACAAACCATTCATTTTCAAGAATCGGAAGTAATGAGGGCGTTTTATGACAGTAAATGAGCGGTTCTGTTGTTATCTGAACCTACAAAACGTAATCAAACTTATTTTTGTGTCTTTATTTAATTAAATTGTAACAGTTTTAAAAGATATAGAGCTATGCTGTAAAAATTGTAAACATGTCGGTGTAACAAATACTATCGACTAAAGGTACATAATATACCACAAAGTCAGTGGGAGACGGACGAAGTCTAAAAATGCGAAAAGAAAATGACTTAGGTCCATCTGGTTGCTAACGTATCTGAGGTTCCATAAAAGATTTACAACTCAATAAATGGTAGTTCCCGGCGACATTTCATTCGGGACCTCCCCATTGGTACATCTGAAGTACAAGAATAGACTTTGAAACTATTTTCAAGATTTTTTTTGATATATTTCCCCAAAAGAGGCGATTGTTCCACAGTTTTATAGCAATCGACTGTCTACCAACCGGACGAATCCTGTCTTCCAACATTCCCCAGTGACTCTAAATCTCAACTGCGGTGTGAAACCCTAATATTTCGGTCTGAAAAAACGCCAACAAGCTTTCGAGACATTTCTAAAAGTATCATTTCAAGAGAAATTTATTCAAAATTCCATTTCAATACTTCAAGAATCACATAATTGGGTGTCTACAAAACAGGTCTCATTCCTTCGATATTTCAGGGGCTTCTTTTCTTAGTTGTTTCAATTCTAAAGTTCTTTTCCCGTGATTTTTACCTTGTGTCTTTAAATTGGTATTAACTTGTTTAATTCGCTGTGATATTACACTTTGAGGATACCGTTGGATAGAGCATTAAATTTCCTATCTCCCTAATACCAAGTGAAGTTTTTTCAGTTGAATTTTTCGGGAATAAAGCAACTCAAAAAGTGAACTTAGAACCTAACTTTTGGAAAACTTTCCGTTTTTCAACACCCATAATGTCCACATAATTCAGATAATGAACTGTTGCCGGTGAGCCTAAAAACTGTGCCAGAATCTCAGCTTTCCAAAGGTGTAATAAAAACATATTTTACAATCGAATTTAAGGGAGCAATTTCTGTGTGTTCCGGGTTAGTATTTCCCTAAATTACAGGCTTTAAAAGTTTTACCTCAATTTTAAATGTTCAAGGATTTCCAAATTCATTAGTGCAGCAACCGAGGGAATAGAAAACTAATCTGGAATCTTCAATTGAACAATAATTGCCAGAGAAAAATGGGAAAAGCTAACTGAATAAACGGGGTTTCCCCTTTTTCTCTGGCAATTATCGTTCGATTTTAATGATTCCAGCGGCAATATTTCAGTTTTTCAATTCTCTATCTCTAGGTCCTAATAATTTCAAAAAATCTTTAAAAATTTTAAATTTAGGTACAACTTTTAATTAAAGTATATATAGGGAAATAGTAATTTAGGGCCAGTAATTTAGGGAAATACTAACTCGGAACGAGGGGAGACCGACTTAGACCCCCTGAAGAGTTTTGTTGAGTGGATTTTATTGACTTGGTCAATATCCTTGAGAAACAATACTTGTACAAACAATAACAACGCATTTCAGCATAAACTCAATCTTCATGAAAATCGCACTTGTGCCCCTTGCTATTTAGTTCCCTCAATTAACGTCTGTTTCCTTCATCGCAAAAAATACCTCAACAGCATCAAATTTTTGGAGATTGAACTTTAGTGACGTCATACTTTCAAATTACACTTTTCTAAAATGTTTCAGAATTTTAAATTTGAGCGCCGGAAAGTAATGTGATAATCTATTCAGGTCGTTTTCGCCATCGGCTTACGAGTATAGCTATGAAGAGCCAAAGTGTACTTTTTACATCTTGCCAAAAAATTATTATTTATTAATAGGTAATATTAATTTATGTTATACTCCTTAATTTTTACTGCGTTATTGTGATCAGTGTACATAGTTCAACTCTAATATGAAGTCAAGTCGAGGCACGTGCCATAGTAGACTCAATTTGTTAGAGGACTTGTGCAGTTCTGTTTATTTATGTATTTACTGATATTATTTATTGGGAAGATTTAACTTCGGGGTGATCAGAAGAATTTTATTGTCTTTAATATATACTTGGTATCTGTGTACTTCAAAAGGGATGAAAATATACGATAGTTGAAATACGTCTTGTGTTGTTTTTCTCATATGGTGTCTTATTTTAATATTTTAGATAAGGGGGATTTGTGAATGATGTCAGATTTTTTTCCTCTTTTTTACTGGGAGACTGCCCGAGTGCTGCCGTAGAAAAGTTACGCCAGTGCTCCCCTAGAAAAAAAAGCGCGAGTGCTCCAACACACCTGAGATATCCTGAGTGAAGAATAGCCACTACAGTAATCCACAAATTGCCTGAATTTCTAACAAATTCAGCATAAATATATTACTAAAAACTACGAAAATTCTCCCATACGATCATGCTGCATGACTGAACTTTTTTTTGTTGTTGAGTCAACAACAAAAACGCTGCAAATCATTGCCCAAAGGTTTATTATTTTCTGTATAGATCACCCTTCTGTATAGATCACTGGTTCTCCATCAATAGCACCTACCACCATCTGTATTCTCCCTTGACCTTCCCCCTCAAATTTCAGCTTCCTGCGTTCAATAGGATTGAAAATGGCTTCGGTGCTCACTCAGCTGATCTGTGCTCTTCCAGGCGTCTCCAGCATTCGAGGAGATCTTCTTCACTCTTCAGATCACTGATCAGCTGAGTGAGCTCCGAAGCCATTTTTAATCCTATTGAACGCAGGAAGCTGAAATTTGAGAGGGAAGGTCAAGGGAGAATACAGATGGTGGTAGGTGCTATTGATGGAGAACCAGTGATCTATACAGAAGGGTGATCTATACAGAAAATAATAAACCTTGGGCAATGATTTGCAGCGTTTTTTTTTACCTACCAACTTTTTTTTACTACCAACTATTGGTAGGTACTACCTACCACACCATACTGCCTTCACACCTTCACAATCAAGTTTATTAGAAAGAACTAAACGATTACTGGTTACGCAGAAGGCAAAACTGTATACAAATCGAAGAAATGAACAGCGATCGCATTTTAGTCAGATAAAATTTGAACGGAGATTAGACCTCTTTTGCGATTCACACTCATGATTCTGTTTTATCGAAGGAAAACCTTCAAGTACTCGTAGGGACCGAACGGTTTTTTCCTACAAAGCTCCGGGTGGTCTCAAAAAAATTTTAAAATTCAATACTTTTTATAATTGGTGAAAAAACGATACTTTTATTTCGAGAGTTCTCGAGCTAGGGCACTCTTGAAAATTTCAACCCTTAATTTTCACCCCTTAGAAGTGACTGACATCTACCAAAAGCTTCGCGGCACAACTAGACCCCAAATGGAGCCTACATACCAAATTTCATCAAAATCGGTCAATGCTAAGTGGGAAAAGTGCCGCGTACGGCGTACGGTGGACAGACGGCCAAATTTTTATTCGATTTTTGGATTCTACGTACCTTGAAACGTAAAACATCAAATTTTGAGGGGGGTTAAAATTTTTTTTTTCTTGCTCGATTCCAAAGGCTTATTATTGAAAATAATAAACCAAAAAAGTTTCAGTCATGCAGCATGAAACAATGTTGACATTTAAGTACATTTTTCTGTATAATTTTTTAAAATAAATTTGTAAATGCCCAGGTTCACGTCCGATTACCTTTTTTGAGTAGTATTAATGTACTGTATTAGAATACCTGTAATATGATAGTGGAAACAGTGTCACAAATCAGTGATCACCAAATGCAAGTGACTTGAGGGAGGCGCCTGTTGGCTAGGGAATCACTCAGGACAATCAGTTTTTAGGACGTCCCAAAGTAAGACTTGGGCGTCCTTATGCGATCGATCTGGGGTAAAGTTGGACAACACTCAACAGAAAAAAAAATAACCACGCAGTAATCCGTTTTAGACCATTCTGAATCCAAATCCGCGGAAAAAACCATAGGTGAATGTCTGTGTGTGTGTGTGACAAAATCTTGTGTCGTCTGCCCAGGCCTTAGTTCACGATTTTCCTGGTTCTTTTTTTGTTCGACGCGGAAAACTATCTAGTTGTGCACTACGTCGCCCGAATTTTGAATTTTAGGAGGGGAAAGGGGGGGGGGGGGTTAATGCTCAAAAAACGTGCGTTTGCGGGCATAATCCAGTAAAATCTGCCCAGGCCTCAATTTCCAACCGTTTTGAGTGTTTCTTTTTTTTGTTCGACTCATAAATCTTCCAAATTGCACACTATTTCACCAGAGTATCATAATTCGCAAGGGGAGGGGGTGAGTGGGGGGGATAATATTCACAAAATATCCGATTTTTCAATATTTCGTTTCCTTTACTGCTTACTAAATGTATCCAAGTTCTGAAATTGAGAAAAAATTCACATTATACTTCCGGATTTTCATGAATTATTCTCTGTCTCACCATGGAACTTATAGTGGTGCCACCATGGTGCCTGAACACCATAAATCGCATATTTCACGGGTTTTTTAATTTTTTTTTGTGTTTCACTTTGAATACGGAAATGAACTTCAACGGACTGCCTACCAAAACAAATAGATGGAAGTTCAACGTTACGAAGTATTGCCAATTTGGTGCCAGACTGGCACCAAAGGGGGAGGGGGGTTGATCTCGAAATCGCTTGTTGGGTATCGTAGATCGGGGTTTTTAAAATGCTCTTCAAATTTGAGGCTCCCACGCCGCTAGAAATGATATGGTGGATAAGGGTGAGGGGGGGGATCACTATTTCTTGCCTAAAATGCTTAAAAAATTACATCGAGTGAACAGTTTTTTTCGCTTACCAACTGGTATTAATTGACCTAATGCTTATCTAATGGGACGTCCCCTGGAATGCATGCATTATCAAACAATATGTTTGCGATTGCGGAGGAAATAAGTTGCTTCATAGGATGGAGCCTTCAACTGAATAGTTAGGCGACCCGCAATGTTTCAGAGCGTCTCGTGGTAGCGGACTGCGGTGTGACAAGTCATCCATCCGGTTGGCAGCTCGATAAGGGAATCGCAGAACGAACCCGAGCTGCAAACCAGTTTACAAATCCCAAAGTGTATACGAAATTATGCATAAATTGAAGGGGCACCTCCTTCTAGGTACGAGTACCTACTAACATAATATGTTAGTATTATGTACCTGCCTATATTATAGGCAGGTCGGCACAAAAAATTCTGACCGGATAGTCTTGTAGATTTTAAAAATATAATATATTTTTAATTATAATATTAATTAAAATATTAATATAATATAATTAAAATATTAATTAAATTAATTATATTAATTAAAATATTAATTAATATATAATATTAATTAAAATTATAATATTATATAATATTATAATATTATATAATATATTATAATATAATTTGATATTATCAAATATATCATTAGATGAACAGAATCAATTCCTGCTGCACAACAACTTTTATTCAAAAATTATGAAATTGACAAGAATTGACCTCAATTCACTTCGAATACTCTGCATAAGACTGCAGTAGACAGAGTGATCCGAAACCAATCAGCAATACTTCAGGAAACGATCCCATAACTTCTTTGAACAACAATTCCCTGTCAGGCCATTTTTCTAAATTGTCCTGAAATGCAACTTTTTTCACTTTGAATTGGCGAAAAAACGTTCAACTAGTGCCGCTAGGTCGAAAACACGAAAAAAGTAGAGTAAAAGAAAAAAAAGTAGAAAAAAGTTATAAAAGTGTTGAGGGAAAATTTGTTACAAATTTATAAATTTCAAGAATAGATTCCTGAAGCATTATTGATTATTTCTCTTACTACCGGTGTAGATACCTACCAAATTGATCAAAAAAAAAAAAAAAAAAGTCGGCCAAAGCCCCACTACCTACATGGAACACTACTACTATCGTCGTCTTTAAAAGTAGTACCTACCTACCAAATCTGTCTACGTTTCTTCAATAGGTAAAGTAGGTACCTATCTGTATTATTCGAACTGCAAGCAGATGAATACAAATTATAGGAGAGGTAGAAAGTGGAAGTAAGTAAGTACCTACCTTTTTGATAAAGGCATTATCATTTTTCGTAGGCTTTGTCTTGCAACTTGAGAAACTGGGTAGGTAGTTTAGTGCAACTAGACAAATATATCGCTGATTTTCAAGCTAGGTAGTCTTATTTCATTTGAACTCCCAGGAACACAGACGGTGCAAATAAATATTGAATCGCGAATAATAAGATAGTGAAATCGTATACCATGGTTATCACTCATCGTATAGTCGGACACAAAATACCGAATATCTATCAAATTCATCCCGAAAACTAATAATAATAAACAGAATAAAATGCCGACTACAACATTCCTACATTCCGGACTTCACACGCGACTTTTCATTTACAAACGAAACAGAAAAGTGAGTTGAAAAATTTATTGAGTTCGAAAATTGAGCGACAGTGTTGCTAAAAATAAAAGTGTTTCTTCATCAAAAATTGTAAAGTTTGCCAAATTTAATAGCAAAAATTGTGATTTTTAAAGGAGCTTATTGTAGCTAACTTTTCTACTGGCAATTCACTGATTTTTGGTTGCAAGTCTAAGGGTTTTTGCAATCTACCTACTGAATTTCTGGGAATGAACTACTGAAAAAATGGTATTTTACGTTGGCAAGCTTGCAAATCTTAGTTTTCTCCGGTCGTCCGTTTGTTATTTTGTGCAGTGGCAGGTTCTACCAGATTAGTTCAGATTTTCGACAGCTCATCAGTCCAGCTACAGAATTGATTCGATTTTCTTCGCGTTCGCGATATTTTTCCGAGTTCGGGAGTGTTTATGAGCTCTAGTGCGTTCGCAGTGATGTGTGTGGAAGTGATGTGTGGTTCCAGATCACGATGCTACGAACATCAGAATTCCAACTATCCCAAGGTAGTATATCTGTTCACTTTTGTTTGGTTGATACTTGGTTACTCTAGTCACACTTGACAACATTTTGGGGTCGATTTTTCCGAGGTAGGTAGGTACAATTTCGAGCTTCTGTTGCCAAGAGCTTTCAGAATCTGAAAAACCAACATCTGATGTTGGTTGGTTTCCCCGCCATCTTGGATCTTCGTGTGGATGTAGACTCTTTTTGCCAAGAAACTTTGTTAGATTGTGGGAGATCTCTTCTTTCGTGGAGAGATTATGCCTTCTTCTGATGGAATCGGATTGTGAGGTTGCTGGTGGAGTAGAAAATATTGTGATGGTTTTACTTCAGGGCATCGCCGAGTGGGTGTGGCACATAGCTTCTTAGTATCCATTACAGAATTATTTTCTACCTAAGTATAGATAATCCGAGGCATTGTAGATAACAAATTTTTTCTTCGAATATCTACCACTAGGTACCATCCAAATTTGATGGTCGAATTACCTATCTATATTTACAGGGAACCATCGATCAGAAACAGCAAGAATTTTTTATTCGTTTAAATAATTGTGCTCTCTGAATTAACGATTCATTTTTTATGTATTTTGCATAAGTAGGTACAATTCAGACTGTAGCAATACAGGAATACGAAATTTTGTGAAGTCAGGACAACGTAAGTAAAAAAAGTTTGGTGAAAATCTCTAGACTGCGAAGAACACGGCTTTTCTATTATTAGTACCTACCAACCAACACTAAACTAAAACTAAACAATAAACTAACAATAACAAAACTAACAATATCATGTTTAGTTTGAAACAGAAAGGACAGGCTAAACATCATAAATCCAAAGTTGCGGGTGCCTTAAATACGATATTTGATATTATAATTATCAATTATATGATTTATATTTGATTTTTTATTGTTATGGAAACACAGTTGACATGAATTTCCATTCGAAGAACGAAAAATATCCTGAAATTTGGATCACTTCCATCAGTGAACGTTCATGTATGATTCACACTCGTGTTTCTGGCAAACTGCCACTTAGGAATAAGTATGGCAGATAGACGGAAAAGTTTGATTTTTGGATTCTACATAGGGATGGGACATCGATATCGATAATATCGAAACATCGATGTTTTGCTCGTAACATCGATGTTTTGGTCCGGTGATATCGATATGTTGAGGAGATGGTCCGATAACATCGTTTGATAAATTTGACGCAAAAAAACCAGACAAAATCCAATTCCAGACCCGATAACTTCATTGAATTTACTTACAATCTGGGAAAGGTATGGGATGTCGAAATGAAGTGCATAAAAATCGGATAATTTATCACGATTGAAAAGAATTTTAACGGAGTAATAGGTTATTTGGTTATCCAGTAAAACAAAATCGCGTTAACATAAAACATATCCATCTCTTATGAATGGAGGAAGAGCAGCCTCATCAGGTTTTCTCCCTTGATTCTAATGGTAATCAATAACTTAATTCTAAGTTGACAAATGAAAATTTTCCCGCTTTTTAAAATGCTGCAAATCATTGCCCAAAGGTTTATTATTTTCTGTATAGATCACCCTTCTGTATATAGCATTTCCGAATTGAGTTAAACCTTTTCCATTTGGATTTAAACCTTTTCCATTTAGACTTAAAACTTTTCCATTTAGATTTAAACCTTTTCCATTTAGATTTAAACCTTTTCCATTTAGATTTAAACCTTTTCCATTTAGATTTAAACCTTTTCCATTTGGATTTAAACTCAGGAAATTATCGTGGAGTTAGAGGTAAAAGTACCCAAGTCACAAATTCAACACGAGGGAAAATCAAATGCAGAATATTATGATTATTTAACTGTTGTTATTATTGGTGATCAATATCATCAAACTATGTATCCAACCTAAGAAAATAATTTATTATCATATTTACCAAACTAACTTTTGAAATTTTGACATTTTCATGTCTTTGCTTTGGCACATAAACTGAAAAATCGTCATGAAAACTAAGCAAGTCTTGCTCACGCGACCAATAAATAAAATAGACTCACTGTGTTGCGTAGAGAACAATCAACTGTTTTCTTATTTTGATGCTTGGGTACATGAACTAACAACCTTACTTCACTACCTTGTTGTGTAGTCACTGCCTAGTAATAAATACAATAAGAAAACACACATGAAAATGTCCCAATGTGTTGCAGACTCGTATGCAAGCATTTCCTAATAAACTTGATTGTGAAGTAGTATGTGGTAGGTAGGTAGTATCAGATACTTTTTACACACATAGATTCTATGTGTGTTTAAAAAAGTTATACCGTTTAATTTGATTTTCGCACAATATGAATTTACCTCTTCGGTACTTTTACCTCTAACCTGACGTTATTATGCCACAACTTGAAAATTAAATCATGCAAGTGTTTTTTTTATGCACAGAAATTAATATATATAATAATAAACATATGTTTTTTGAACACAAGAATTTCTCATGAACGGAAGTTATAAATTAAGTACAGTATTTTTCTTTCATCACATCTGAAGTGGAACAGAATGTTTATGGCGCTATGCAAATGAAAATAATATTACTTACTTACTTACTATGATGGGGCTAACTACTGATGTTTCGATGGAGTTTAAATCCCAATGGAAAAGGTTTAAATCCCAATGGAAAAGGTTTAAATCTGAATGGAAAAGGTTTAAATCTAAATGGAAAAGGTTTAAATCTAAATGGAAAAGGTTTAAACCTAAATGGAAAAGGTTTAAATCCCAATGGAAAAGGTTTAAATCTGAATGGAAAAGGTTTAAATCTAAATGGAAAAGGTTTAAATCTAAATGGAAAAGGTTTAAACCTAAATGGAAAAGGTTTAAATCTAAATGGAAAAGGTTTAACTCAATTCGGAAATGCTATATAATAATCAACATATGTTTTTTGAACACAAGAATTTCTCACGAACGGAAGTTATAAATTAAGTACAGTATTTTTCTTTCATCACATCTGAAGTGGAACAGAATGTTTATGGCGCTATGCAAATGAGAATAATATTACTTACTTACTTACTATGATGGGGCTAACTACTGATGTTTTGATGGAGTTTAAATCCCAATGGAAAAGGTTTAAATCCCAATGGAAAAGGTTTAAATCTGAATGGAAAAGGTTTAAATCTAAATGGAAAAGGTTTAAACCTAAATGGAAAAGGTTTAAATCTAAATGGAAAAGGTTTAAATCCAAATGGAAAAGGTTTAAATCTAAATGGAAAAGGTTTAAATCTAAATGGAAAAGGTTTAAATCTAAATGGAAAAAGTTTAACTCAATTCGGAAATGCTATAGATCACTGGTTCTCCATCAATAGCACCTACCACCATCTGTATTCTCTCTTGACCTTCCCTCTCAAAGTTCAGCTTCCTGCGATCAATAGGATTGAGAATGGCTTCGGAGCTCACTCAGCTGATCAGCGATCTGAAGAGTGAAGAAGATTTTCTCGAATGCTGGAGACACCTGGAAGAGCACTGATCAGCTGAGTGAGCTCCAAAGCCATTTTCAATCCCATTGAACGCAGTAAGCTGAAATTTGAGAGGGAAGGTCAAGGGAGAATACAGATGGTGGTAGGTGCTATTGATGGAGAACCAGTGATCTATACAGAAGGGTGATCTATACAGAAAATAATAAACCTTTGAGCAATGATTTTCAGCGTTTTTTACCTACCAAAATAATTTTTTTTTTACCAACTTTTTTTTACTTAGCAACTATTGGTAGGTACTACCTACCACACCATACTGGCTTCACACCTTCACAATCAAGTTTATTAGAAAGAACTCAACGCTTCACACTCGATTCGAAAAATAGAAAGCTTCATATGGAAATTTGATTACTTGTTACGCAGAAGGCAAAACTGTATAAAAATTCGAAGAAAAGAACAGTGATCGCATTTTAGTCAGATAAAATTTGAACGGAGATTAGACATCTTTTGCGATTCACACTCATGATTCTGTTTTATCGAAGGAAAACCTTCAAGTACTCGTAGGGACCAAACGGTTTGTCCTGCAGAGCTCCGGGTGGTTTCAAAAATTTTTTAAAATTCAATACTATTCAAAATTGGTGAAAAAACGATACTTTTATTTCGAGAGTTTTCGAGCTAGGGCACTCTTGAAAATTTCAACCCTTAATTTTCACCCCTTAGAAGTGACTGACAACAACCAAAAGCTTCGCGGCACAACTAGACCCCAAATGGAGCCCATATAGGTACCAAATTTGAACTAAATCGGTCCAGTGTTGCTAAGAAAAGTGCCGCGTACGGCGGACGGACGGAAATTTGTTTATTCGATTTTCGGGTTCTACGTACCTTGAAACGTAGAACATAAAAAAATTTTTTTTTGGGGGGGGGGGGGGGGGGTAAATTTGTTTTTCTTGCTCGATTCCAAAGGCTTATTATTGAAAATAATAAACCAAAACAACGATTTTTTACCATACGATGTTATCGACATCGGAGTTTCTATAAAATATTGACATCGATATTTTCCGTTCGATGTCCCATCCCTAATTCTGCATACCTTGAGGAGTAAACCTTCTACTTTTAAGGGGGGGTACTTTTCGTGTTGCTCTAATTTCAAGAAAGGTCTGCGATATACTCACTATACTTGACTTTGTTGGCCAACAAAGTCGTACATCGAGTCTTCTTCTTCTTCTTCATGTGTGGAGTGGTGGCAACTATACGTTTTAAATCTCAGCGAGCTATTTGGAAGTCAAGGGCGGACTAACGATGATGAGTAACATAAATGAGCGCTGAGGACGTTACTTGAGGGCACTCACGACTTGAGCGTAAAAACGTGCATCTCATATCAGATCAGATGGGGAGCGAGCAGGAGGGACTGAGATTCCCGGATCGGTCCCACGAAGTTGGAATCATCAGCCACGAGGTGACACAACAGCGAGATTGTAATCCCCCTAAAACAGCTTAAATACCCAGGTAGGTATAATAAGGTCCCACGGTGGTAGTTGATAATCGAATGACTGAACTATGCAAGAACATCTGGTGCAAGGCTTCACATTAACGCTACATTCCTTACCCGAAAAAACACAAAAACAGCTGATTTCATCTTAACGTGTGTAGGATATAATTTCATAGAACACAGTCAACACTTCAGACAAATCATGATTTCTATTTGCACCTGGAGGAAGACCTGCCTTTCAGGGTTACTCAAAACACACTCTGGGAAACACCTGCCTTATAGGCAGAACCCTATGATCATGTAATAACTTTCAGGGTATAATAAATAATAATAAAATAATAATAAATATAACATAAATAATAATATAATAATAAATAAATATAATAAATAATAATAAAATAACTTTGGCATAACAATACTTTATAAATATTATATTTATTTAAAGTTCTGTTAAACGACAGACCGTGGTTTCTCCTTAAATAAAAACGCTGCAAATCATCACACAAAGGTTTATAAATTTTCTATATAGATCACTCGTCTGTAAAGAACACGGCTTTGCCATTGTTATCACCAACCAACTTGAAGAAAAACATCGATCGTATTTCGGTCAGCTATTTGAACGGAGATTCAGCCTCTTCTGCGATTCACACTCGTGTTTCTGATGTATCGTAAGTCCAACCCTTAAATTCTCGTAGGGAGCGAACGGTTTGTCCTACATGGGCGTTTTCAAAATTTCAAACCTCATTTTTCAACCCTTAGAAGTGACCTACATCAACCAAAATCTTGAGGGCACAACTACCTAGACCCCAAATAGAGCCTACATGTCAAATTTCATCAAAATCGGTCAATGCTAAGTGGGGAAAGTACCGCGGACGACGGATGGACGGTCAAATTTTCATTCGATTTTTGGATTCTACGTACCTTGAAACGTGAACCAACAAATTTTGAGGGAGGATTAAAAATTGTTTTCTTGGTCGATTCCAAAGGTTCATTGAAAATAATAAACCAAAAGTTTATTCATTAGTTTGACAAAGGGCTTCAAATAATATGTAATGTTTTGCAGTGTTATAAAAAGACTCATACCTATCTTAAAGAAAATCGGGTTTAAAGTCGTTTTCACAATTCTTCAATTTTAGAAGTGACAATAAATTAGAACGAACAAAATTGTATGAGAGTTTAGCCCTTAACAATCCTTGTCGGGTTTCAGCGCTACCTCCCGCCATTTCAGCGAACTACCATTCCTGATTACCACAACTAGTTCTAAAGATTGTTGTCTCGTATTCGTTTTCGTTTCTCTTATTGTTTTCTCTCTGAACAGTTATGGACGTGGAAAAGATGCCAAGTGTCGTTTTATGTTGCGAAATGTGCCCAGTCAGTCAATTTCAAAGCTGATCTCCAAAACCGTCATTGGTTCATGTTATAGAAAATATGAGAAACGAAAACGATTATCAGACAACAATTTTTAGAATGGTCGTTATGGTAATCAGGAATGGTAGTTCGTTGAAGTGGCGGAAGGTAGCGCTGAAACCCGACAAGGATTGTTGAAGGAGCATCTAGGGGAAGAAATTGGTGGAACGGCGTGAGCGCTGCGTAGCGGAGATAAGATGAAACTTCCGGAGCCAACAATCATGGGGCTAAACTCTCATTTTTCGGCAGTTAGGTTTCGCGTAATTCCAAATTTGTGGTGTTCTGGAGTTTTGTCAACAAGAATGTTTTTTCGACCATCAGGATAATTTTGCTTCCGAGTCTACCAAGGTAGCGGAAGCTTTGTTTTCACTTTTCAAGGATGAAAAAAAAGTTCTCCAAAATCAAAATTTCCACTCGCGTTTTACGTTTCAGACCTTCTTGAACAATTTTGGTTCCGTGCCTGTCTGTCTGTCTGTCTGTGTGTCTGTCATGAAATTCTTCTAACGGGCATAACTATACTTAGTTATTATCCGATTTCGATTAAATTTTCAGGGATTGTGCGGGTTGGTGTGTAGACGGTCCCCTATGAAAATCATTATCCCCGGACTGATAGAAGCAACTGCGCATGCGCAAACGTGAATTCCTTGTAACGGCCTTAACTTCTACATTTTCCATCCGATTTCAATGAAATTTTCAGGGATGTTACAGATTAACTTGTTTTGGTGTTTTGATATTTTGAGATTAACTACTATGCATTGGATCATCTATACAATCGGATACGAGGAAGCTATGTGCCACACCCACTTGGCGGACGTTTTTATTGATGGTACCATAGTACCTACGTTTCTAGTATTAGATATAATGTGCTGGAAGGTTAGATGGAAGAGGTAACATAACTGTACCTGAAGGTACACAACCGGGAATACGAACTAGGAAAATAGGACGATGGGATCTTTCGAAGATTGGAGTAACCTAATGGTTTGTTCCGCAAGGAAGAAGACACGATCTCGTAATCCATGATGACACTGCGGGCTGAGGATGACCCGTCTGTGAATTTGTCGAGGGTCAGGCGTTCGTCAAAATGATAGATGCCGCCAAGCGGAGCTGGACAGATCGTGGCCTCCTAGCCAGAGAAACTGCCCTACCTGTAGGTATCGGACAATATTATAGTGGTTTTTGATTTTTGTGGTGTTTTTTAGTATGCAATTTTGCTTCCTCACTATTGAAGTCAGGGAAGCTTTGTACCCGAGTATCAGGTCTAAACATATAGGTTTTACTCCACCTGTCTGTCTGCCAGAGACTTGGCAAGTTTTTCGGGTATAACTTCCAGCGCTGGAAAGTGCATTTTTGAGCTACCGATAGCCTTGATTTCTCTGAAGTTCTTTAGGACAATCCAGGGAATAGTTATAAACGGCAACACACTGCGCTTCAAAATGACATAGTTCATGTTTTTCTCCTTGCCTGTTCGTTGAATTTCGGTTTATTATTTCCAATAACAAGTTATTCTTCGATTTCGGTTAAATATTCAAGAATAGAGCGTACAACATCAGTACGGACAATTTTTAAAATTGTCTCCCTGAAAATAAGTTTGGGGATATTCTAAAACAATTTGTATAGTTCAACACTTATGATAAATTTTGATTGACCAGGATTTTTGAGGTCAACTTTTCTTAAATAGGGTAAAAAAAACGTGTTGAGGTGTTTAGTAGAAATTTTCCAAACATAGGGTAACTCAATTTTATGAGCCTTGAAATGTAATCAGAATTCTCCAACTATTGGCATGTTATACAAAAACTTCTCTCCTAACGGCGTACGGACGGACATTTTTTTTATTCGATTTTCGGATTTTACGCACCTTGAAACGTTGAAATTTTGAGGGGGGGGGGGGGGGAGTAAATTTTTAATTCTTGGTCGATTCTTAAGGTTAATTAGTGAAAATAATAAACCAAAACCAATCGTCTCATGACATTCACTGTGATGGCACTGAAGTCTTCACCATACTCATGGACCTCGTTGTCCTCATAAGCTGCAAGTTCGAAACCTGACTAAAGGTTGGTAATAATTGACCTCAAAAGAGGGTTCAATGATACATTAAAGCAGCGGTGACCTCAAAATTTATTAATCACGTTAACCCTCAATTTCCGTCTAGTTAAAGAAAAACAAAAATTCGAATTTTTTAAAATTACATTTACTTAGATGTAGTTTGACAAATATGTAGAATATCCGAGCAGTAGGTGCCTCAAAGGCCCTATTACATTCTGCCAGGTCAAAAATGATCTTTCCAAGAGCTGCACTAGCGCTATCTGTGTCAGCAGAATCTTTCTATAAACCAAATTTGGTTGGAGTTGAAGAAGGAAACTTAGAAAAATCCTTGGTGGGATGTTGGGGTCAGTTATTTCTCGTAAAGTAAAGAACCAATGAATAAGGTAGAGAAGGTTCACTTCATAGAGGGATCCGTGCTGCCTTCTTCGTTATCGCCATCTCTGACTAAGAAACCTAAGTAATACCCTACAAGGTAAGAAGTGAGGGTAGAAGGTACCTCAAAGGCTCACTAACTACAGTCTGCAAACTCGAGAATTATTTTGTTTTTTCTTTGACTTATTATGTTTTTATTGTTACGTTTTCTTACCCAATCGATAATTGGTGTACCAAGATATCCAAAGATTATCAGTTTTGGTTCAAAATTGTAAGTAAAAATTGGACTTCCAAAAAGATACCTCAGAATATTAAGGGTCAAAATAACTGACAAAGTGAATTCCTAGATGGTATACAGTTGAGATGATAGAATAAACGCTGCAAATTATTACACAATGGTTTATTATTTTTCTATATAGATCACTCGTCTGCAAAATCACCAACCATCCAATATGAAGAAAAAATAAAAAAAAATTTTAAAAAAATAAAAAATAAAAATAAAAAAATATAAAAAATCAAAATTACCAACCATTGATTGCATTTCGGTCAGCTCTAATTTGAACGGAGATTAGGCCTCTTTTGCGATTCACACTCGTGTTTTGATTTATATATATATATATATTTCAGTATAAACCCTTAAATTTTCGTAGGGAGCGAACGGTTTGTCCTACAGAGCTCCGCGTGGTCTCAAAAAATTCTAAAAATTCTATAGAATCTCAAATTGAAGGAAAAAAACCTTTATATCGAAATTTTTTGAGTTAGGGCGTTTTCAAAATTGATTTTGGAACCCTTAGAAGTGACCTACATCAACCAAAAGCTTCGGGGCACAACTAGACCCCAAATAGAGCCTACATACCAAATTTCATCAAAATCGGTCAATGCTAAGAGTGGGGAAAGTGCCGCGTACGGCGGACGGACGGCCAAATTTTTATTCGATTTTTGGATTCTACGTACCTTGAAACGTAAACCATCAAATTTTGAGGGGGTGTTAAAAAATTTTTTTTCTTGTTCGATTCCAAAGGTTCATTATTGAAAATAATAAACCAAAAAATACAAAAATGGCTAAGAAGTGATAAAACTGTTCTTTAAACTGTTTTTACTAATTAACTAATATTGCTTGAATGAAACTTTTTTTTGTTCATCTGCACTCTCACCAACCTGCATTCCGACCCAAAACGTCCATAAATTTCCCGTTTAACTAGTCAAGGAAATGATCTTTATCGACTTTCCGGTCTTTATTTCCACCGGGTTTTCACCCCAGCGTTGCGGGAATTTTTCTCAACTTCATTAATAACAGGAGCCTCCGTTTGGAAAAGACTACGGTTTCCGTTCATGCGAAGTTCCAGTAGTCTTGAAAGCGGCTTATCATTTGAATACGGTGTGAACTCGGCTGATTTTGCCCACCACGAGGCGAAAGACCCAATTAAACGGCTTTGTTTTGAGAAAGGCGAACTTCGCTAAGCCGAGAGCGTAAAGTAAAGGAATTGGAACGGTTCCATGAGACAATCTTAGAGTAGGTGAATAAACGCAGCAACTTATTACACAATGGTTTACTATTTTACTGTATAAATCCTGTATACGCCTGCGTAGAACGCAGCTTTTCCATGAATACTACCTACTTGCAATAATATAAAATAATATAAAATTTATTTTATTGCAATAATATAAAAATTCTATGTTATTTTAAATTAGCGAAAAAAACGCTGCAAATTATTACAAGATGGTTTATTATTTTTCTATAGATCACTCGTCTGCAAAGCCACCAACCATCCAACATGAAGAAAAACATCGATAGTATTTCGGTCAGCTATAATTTGAACGGAGATTAGGCCTCTTTTGCGATTCTCACTCGTGTTTCTGATTTATCGTACGTCCAAGCCTTAAATTCTCGTAGTGAGCGAACGGTTTGTCCTACAGAGCTCCGGGTGGTCTCAAAAAATTCTAAAAATTCTATAGAATCTTGAATTGAAGGAAAAACAACACCTTTATGTCAAAATTTTCCGAGTTAGGGCGTTTTCAAAATTTCAAAATTCATTTTTGAACCCTTAGAAGTGACCTACATCAACCAAAATCTTCTGAGCACAACTAGACCCCAAATGAAGCCTACATACCAAATTTTATCAAAATCGGTCCATGCTAAGGACGGCCAAATTTTTATTAGATTTTTGGATTCTACGTACCTTGAAACTTAAACCATCAAATTTTGAGGGGGTGTTAAAATTTTTTTTTTCTTGGTCGATTCCAAAGGTTCATTATTAAAAATAATAAACCAAAACAATACTTTATATTGAGAGTTTTCAAGCAAGTGCGTCTTAGAAGTTACAACCCCTATTTTTCACCCCTTAGAAGTGACTGACAATAACCAGAAGCTTCGAGGCACAACTAGACCCCAAAAAAAGTGAATGTAAAAAATCATCAACATTGTCAAGCTGTTCTAAACTTTGGTTCCATTTCTACCTGTCAGTTCTGTCTGTAGTCAATCCTTGTCGCTGGCATAACCCGAAATTAATGTCCAATTTTAAAATTTCTATGGTTTAGAGAACTCTCCAATATTATCCTTAAACGATCAATCCTCAGACAATCTTGGAGTAGGTGAAAAAACGCTGCAACTTATTACACAACGGTCCACTATTTTACTGAACGAGACTTTTTTTTTAGTACTACTTACCTACTAGCAATAACATCGCCATCTGATAGTTACGGGTGCCTCCTTTACGAAATTTGATTCTTGTATGGTAAGGACGCCCAAATAATTAAACACAAAACTCTAGTCAAAGAAACGAACAACGATCTTGTTTGGTCAGCTGAATTTTGAACGGATATTTGGCCAATTTCCGTCATTGAACAGTCTTTGGCATTTCACACTCGTGTTTGTGACTTATTTTGTGTCCAACTGTTAAGTCCTCATAGGAAGCGCACGGATTGTCCTAACAGGAGGTCTCATTCGATTCTAAAAATTCAATTTTATTTTAAATTAGCGGAAAAACGAGTTTTTTAAATTAAAATTAAATTAAATTTTTTAAATTTAATATCGAGAGTTTTCGAGCTAGTGCGTCTTAGAAGTTACAGCCCCTATTTTTCACCCCTTGGAAGTGACTGACTATCATCATCAACATTGTAAAGCTGTTCTAAACTTTGGTTCCATGTCTACCTGTCAGTTCTGTCTGTAGTCAATCCTTGTCGCTGGCATAACTCGAAATGAATGTCCAATTTTGAAATTTCTATGGTTTAGAGAACTCTCCAATATTGAGTTCGCTTGGGGCTACAGTACTGCCAACACACTAAAACAAAAATGTCAAGGTCCCATGATTAGTGTGATGTTGGTAGCCCTGATTAGTCACATGATTGGTTCACATGATGAAGTTATCTGATCACATAACTGGATTGGGATGGATCAAGTTTTAAATGTTGGTTGCTACTCTAAATGCAGGAATGGTAGGTGATTATTATTATTATTTCTTCGACTTTAAAGTAATTGAGAAGTACAAACCTCAGTAAGAAGGTATACATCCATATAACGGATTAAATTAGTACTTGATATTAAGATTTTAATCCTTCCCTCAAAAGATTGAAATTCGGTAGTAGGTACTGACAATGTACACATTTTGGGTTAAAGCTGGGTATCATGCACAATTTTGTATATTCATTATTTTATATTTATTATATTCTTATACAATACAAAACCTCCAGTAATAATATTGTTTCGAGTACGGGTTGCTTCAGCGTTCGAGCTTTGGTTGGTCCCCTGTAACAACCTGGTTTTCCAGTGAAAGGTCGCCTGACAATGCCGCAAGGTGCGACCACTTTATCCTCGACGAACTCCATTCACAGCTGCAGCGGCTTTGATCCGCTAATCGTCGAGCGATTTGAATGTTTAACCGGGACTAGAACTATCCAGTGAACTTGATCTCTCCCTGCAGACCGAATCGGTCTACTCCATTCCCCTGGGAAGCCGTTGGTTGTATTAATGACTCAGTCTGCTATTTGCAAATCCCTAGCTGTTTCCACTGCTACAACTTCGTGTTTTCGTTCAACTACCTACTGCTGAATCGAGCAGTCGTAATCCAGAAAATAATGAAGTTTGACTATTTACACCTCTCGTCCGATAGTGAAAAAATTCATAAAAGCCTATCTTGGATCATAATTCTAAAAACTGCAATCTAAATAAGAATCTAGTTTTGTGAAGTGAAGAATCCAGTATTATTTTGGAGGTTCATGCCGAAAACCTTATTGAGTATCTTCAAAGTTTTTAGAGTAATCATCAATCAAATTATTTGTGTTTAATCAAAATAAACCTGTAAGATTATTTCATTCTATATTTAATTTAAACAAAGCTTTCCAACCAATTTTTGGGTGATCATCAATTAATGAAACACTTCCGTGATAATTGATCAATAATCAAAATGATCATAATTAATAAAATTCAATGTTATACCTTAGGTTTGAATACTTGTCTTTATTTTCAAAATAATGTTTAATAAATGATACTTGGTGCAATAAAGGATATTGAAAAAAATCAAAGTTGTCAAAAAATGGGTGCAAAGCTTGAGTATATACTAATGACCAAGGATGTTAGACTACAACGTAGTCCAATGCCCTTGCTAATGACCAATGCCGATGATGAATTTCCAATATGGAAGTTGAATATAACGATCATCATTCGTAATGTGTTGTTTTTCTTCGTTTGACAAGATTTATGGTGTTTATGGTTTATGATTTATGGTATATTCTCAGTTTTCATCGTGTATGGGTGATATCCGTGAGACTCAATTTAACCTACCTAAGGTTATCAAACCTAACCTTCTCAGCTGACCCGACCAGCTGGTCGTGAAAGGGCGCCATTTTGACTCAGCTGTCAGCAAAGTCATTATGTTTACATACCAAATAGGTCCTATTTCTTGGTATGCAAACAGAATGATAGTGGTATATTCATTATTTTCTTCTTTCTATTCTTTTAAATCTAAAAAAAAACCCTAAAAAAAATCCCCCTAAATGGTAACTACTTACGTGAGCTGACTCCTATCTCTCTGTTTATTGTAGATCTGTACTACAGATTCTGTAGTTGGGTGTGTTGATATAATGGAATAATGTACAACATTCAATGAAAAACACGGAATTTATTCAGAAATTTCATTGTACATTGAAACAATATACAATTCGCACAGAATTAACAATATGTAGTACCTGCACCATGAACTTGATGTGAAGATTACAGAATTTTCGTGATGAGCAGTTGGTTTCGAGAGGTGAACAACATGATATTTCCCGGGGAAACAAACAAATACCTAACTGATGAAAAAGAAAACTTGTACAAATAATAATTATTTGTACAAGTTTTCTTTTTCATCAGTTAGGTATTTGTTTGTTTCCCCGGGAAATATCATACAATTATTGTACTTATTATATAATTATTGTACAAGATAATTTGAAGCTGGTTATAGAAGTGACAATTCAACGAAAGTCATGGTTGTCAGAAGGCTGGGAAGCAGCGACGTCAAAAGGCTGATATTCTTCTTTTTTCGGAAAGTTTCTTGTCTTTCCACACTGTTTCTAATCACTTTCGGCAAACCAAAAAATTAAATACCGCTTCCGGGACGAGAGGAGCAACTAATAACCGCACAGATTGGCATAATGAAAAACCTATGCAATATTCTATACAATCTTTGTTTACAACGGAGTCTTCTATTCTTCTTCTTCTTCTTCTTCTCCTTCTTCTTCCAACATCCATTCTGTGTGACGTCACACGGATAAAAGCAATATTCATGTCGAGCTAGCTTTCGCCATTGGCATCGTCAGGACACTGTTTATAATGAGTGCGGGTTTAGAAGACCAATTGGTTCAGGACAGGGTTAGCTAGAGTAGTTATAAGTGTTTACCTTGCATTTAGATTTGCTTTTACATTGGTCGTCGAGGTATTGTAGGTTTTCATTCCTACAATACTTCTGTTGGTCCATGAAGTAGAGGTACACTGTTCGGGTTGGTAAGTGAAATTTTTACACCTGTAATTAATGATTAGGTAGTTATAAGGTTGTTTAAATTAGCTATAGTTAGTATTACTGTGTGGTGTTAGGTACTTACATAAGTATAAGTATAAGTTACGTAAGATAAGTTAGATAATAGGTTGATGGTGTACAAATAGTAGGTAGACTTAGGAAAGTGCCATTGCTGAATTGTATAATTACTCAGGTAAGCAAGTCCTGTTACTAGGTCACATAAACAATTTATATTTGGAGAAAATATTTCACCACCACTATCGATGTTATTGTACATAAATATTTCCGTCAGAGCATTGTATCAGCACTCAGCAGTCATGTCCACTTGGCTGCTTGGTTTCAGGGTCCGAGATCATTCCTACAATACTTCTATTGGTCCATGAAGTGGAGCTACTCTGTTCGGGTTGGTAAGTAAAATTTTTACACATTTAATTAATGATTATGTGGTTATAAGTTTGTTCAAATTAGCTATAGTTAGTATTACTGTGTGGTAGGTACTTAAATTTAAGATAAGTTAGATGATAGGTTGATGGGGTACAAGTAGTAGGAAGACTCAGGAAACTTCCATTACTGAATTGCATAATTACTCAGGTAAGTAAGTCCTATCACAAGGCCACTCACTTCGTCAAAGCTTAGCATCTATAAGTGACATTTGGTCAGTTAGAAGGTAGTTGGGTATTACAATAGTTACAGGTGCTTTATGGTTATGGGTACTTACTTACATGTAAGCTAGATAGGGTGTGGAGAATTAGGGGTCAGTAGAATGCATGCTGGTGTGACATCCAGAACCTAGATTGTAGTTTCCACAATAGTCCAGAGCGTAATTTATGTTTATCCTGTAAGTTATGAACCTGCAATTACGAGTAGTAATTAAGCTGTTAGATTTGTTTAATAAGAGGGACTTATTTTTCCCCCTCTCATAGATCATCATTCGGGTATTTAGTTTTTCCTGAGCTGACAATCAGCAACACGACTGTGAAGTCACTACCTGCAGCTTCAGCCCTGGAAATTCACTACTGACAGACTCAGGTCCCAAGTTGTTCTGAGAGCTCTGAATCTCAATAAGCAAGTAGATATTTAGATTTGGCGAACCTGCTGCATGAGATGAAGCTTCCTGAGGGAGATCACTAATATTTATAGGAATTTAATTAAATAAATAGAGTCTCACCAGACCTGGGCACTGCCCAGAGGCACAGGGTGAATGCCCCTGAGAAGGAGACCCCTTATAAGGAACCGAGGGCTCGAGCGTAATTAATTAATTAAACAGTCTGATGGAAGCTCTTGCCGTAATCTTTCACACTCAAACGCTTGTTATATTTTTCAAAATCTTTTCAAACTAAATTTGGCCAGTTTTTACTCTTCTTTATCAGGCATAAGATCGATCGACTCTGATCGGGAGCACCCATTGGACAAATCGACCTTTACCTATACAGCTCGATTGTGCAGAGATACATTTCCTGGGAACACATGCTGCTCCTACCAAACTCTAAAATCAATTTTACCTCTACAGACTGTTTGACTGTGGGAGTCAAATTCTACAAATACCCACATTAATTTGAGAAAGCAAAGATAGTTAGGCGAAGTCTTTTAATCTCGTTCCTACACTTCCTTGTCTTCAACAGTGAAGAAAAAACGCTGCAAATTATTACACAAGGGCTTATTATTTTTGTGAATAGATCACTAGGACGTTTTGAACATTTCAGCCCTTATTTTTCAACTCTTAGAAGTGGCCGACATCAACCAAAAGCTTCAGGGCACAACTAGACGGTGGACGATTTGCAACATTTTTATTCGATTTTTGAATTTTATTGACCTTAACATAAACCATCAAATTTTGAGGGGAGGGAGCTTACAATTTTTTTCTTAGTCGATTCCAAAGGTTCATTGTTGAAATTAATAAACCAAAAATCAAAAACGCTACGAAATCTTCAACCGCGGCTTATAGTCAGTTAAGGAAGAAAAATGACTCATCGTCTGATTAGAATCGTAAGAAAAGATCGAGGGCGGTCTGCGGTCTTCTAACTCAGTTTAGGATGTTGGAATTGGTTTTGTTGGGGTCTCGGGGAAAGCTTTCTTTCCCATTGATTGGGTAAAAGTGGGTTCCGATGTCAAGGAGGACCCTCCGGAATCCAGATGCAGCTGTCCGGATTGATTCGAGGTAATTTCCGCCAGATCTCGTACGAGTAGCGCTGGGTAAAGCAGACACCAGTGAATAACATTTAGAAACTGACTGTCACTGAAACATCAACCCAGTAGTAGTCGTAATTCGATTTCAACATTTTTTTCTTCAAAATTCTTTTGGATTCTCTTCTAAAGAATTTGAGCTCGTCCGATGACAATAACAAGCTTATTCAATAGTTCACGTCATTTAAATCAGGTTCATTTTACTAGGGATGAGTATCGTTTGGAAACTATCGATAGTCACCATCGAATAAACTATCGAAGTTAACCATTGATTGTTGAAAACTATTGATACTTAACTATTGGTGGTTTTTGATAGTATCGATACTTCTTTGATCAAAAATAAATCTTTATGAGGTCATCAAAATATTGAATAGGTGCCTGGATTAGTTCAGTTACCTATCTTTGCAATTTGCATGGTACAAATTCCAGTGAAACCACTGGTCAATTCAAGTCAACCTAAATCTACCAAACATGAAAAATGAAATTGCGATTTTTTCATTTGAAAATACACTAAAAATTGGGATTGTATTGGTTTTCGAATCTGGAGGCAATCCTGTACCCAATCAGAGTGGACCTCCCCACTTCTTCTACCTGTCTCATTTGTCAGTCAGTCGTTTTCCATCTTGTCTATTGTGTACTGCTCGTGAAGTTTCCTTATTAAAAACTGTTTAATCAAGTGCTCCGCAAGTTTGTCTTTTAGCCACCTCAATCCGCTAAAAGGTTGTGGGCTCCAGTTACCTTATAAACGCGAAAGAGTGGAAGTTACTCGGGAAAATTCGTGTAAAATTAGGCTCGGAAGTTCCGGTGTCAGTGCGGTGGCAAAAAAATGGCGACAAGTTCGGTAGCAGTCGGTGTCGGTTTGAAGCCCTTCGACGGGCAAGGCTTTTCAAGATGGGCCTACAGAATTCGTTTAATTCTGGAAAAGAATAACTGTTTGGGAGCACTGAAAAACGAACCAATAACAGTGAAATCAACCGACGGAACCATAAAGATCGATCCCACGATGGCTGAAAATGATCTAGTAGCTCGAGAGATAATCGTAAGGTATCTTGATGATCGAGTTCTCGATGTAGTCACAGAAAAGAAGACCGCGAAACAAATGTTCGAGGCTTTAGAGCAGACTTTCGTGCCGAAAGGACTTCAAGCCCAAGTAACATTGAGAAATGAATTGGGCGGAATGAGATTTAAGAAAGGATCGCTTCGGAATTTTATCGAAGAATTTGAATCGAAACTCCATGATCTCAAATCAAGCGGAGGGGTGATAAGCGAGTACGAAACGGTTTCCATCTTACTTGGTGCAATGCCTTCCCAATATCAGGTATTAACAACAGCCATCGACATCGCGTTTCAAAATTCCGACTCTGATACCAGAAATGAAAAACTCACGCTACAATTTGTGAAGAATAAATTGCTTCAAGAGGAAAATCGGCGTTCGGGAAATAGTTCGGAAACTCGAGACAGCAATACTGTGGCGTTTTACGGGCGTGGAAGATGGCGCGGACATCGCGGTGGAGGAAGAGGGCGGCCTTTCAACAACTCCCGCGGAAATTGGAAAGGACGAGGTCACCAAAACTACGATGATACAAATGTCCAAAATTCGAGTTCTTTTCCTTTCAAATGTCATCAATGCGGCATTATTGGTCATATGCGTCGGAACTGTCCTCAAAGACTGGGATTGGCCGCAGAAAACCAACGGAAAACAACTACTTCGGATTCTGAGATAGCCTTTTTTAGCTCTCCCCAGAACAACGAAAAAGAGAAGCCGAGGAGTAGTGAAGAGGAATCGGAGGGGAGTGATAACGCTCTGTCCGCTCGTGATAGTGTTGTCGTTTCATTTTATCTGGATTCTGGAAGCAGTTCGCACCTAATTTCGAAACAATTTGGACGGTTTTTGGAAGGTTCCAAGCCTGTGAATGTAAAGATTTGTGTCGCGAAGCGAGGACAGATGATTACAGCTTCGAAAAGTGGAACTTTACCATTGATGTTTGACGGTAAAAACATGAAACTGATAGACGTTTTACAGTGCGATGATCTTACCTACAATCTCTTGTCAGTTTCAAAAATAGAGAGTGCTGGTTTCAGCGTATTATTTTCGAACAATGTAGCTGAAATAATTCGAAATGGTAGGACTGTGTTGGTCGGTGAACGAAGGGGAGATCTTTACGTGGTGAACTTTCAAATCAATTGTGAAATGGTGAATGCTACAAAAACGGTAATTCCTCAAAATTTAGCACATCGCCGAATGGGACATTCTTCAACTCATCCGACTGATGGAGTGTGTGATGTATGTCTTAAAGGAAAACAAACAAAAGCACCATTTGTATCGATCTCATCAGATAGGAAAGCCCGACGGATTGGTGAGGTTACTTCGTCGGATGTCGCAGGCCCGATAAACCCTCCTACGTTTGATGGTTATAGATGGTATGTTACTTTCATTGATCATTACTCACATTTCACCCATGTTTACTTAATGAAAGACAAAAATGAAGTATACGAAAAATTTAAGGAGTATGAAGCTCTCGTATTTGCTCGTTTCGGACAACGTTTGTCACGACTCAGAGTTGATAATGGAACAGAATACAAGAACAGAAAATTTATGGAATTTTGTCGGAAGAAGGGTACTCAAATAGAATGGACAGTCCCCAGGAATCCGAGTCAGAATGGTGTTGCAGAGCGGTATAACCGATCGATATTAAATTTAGCTCGCTGTATGATTATTGACTCGGGGCTTCCAAAAGACATGTGGGGCGAAAGTGTACGAACGGCTGTGTTCACAATCAACCGTGTTACTACCAAGGCTCTTAACCCACCGAAAATACCAGCCGAGGTCTGGTTTGGGCATTCTATTGATCTCTCAAAAATGAGAGTGTTTGGATCGGTCGCTCATGCTCATATACCACAAGAGGATCGTCGTGGAAAGTTATCTAGCCGAAGTCAACAGTTGATAATGATCGGGTACGCTCCTAATGGATGGCGCCTATTTTGTCCTCGTACTAGGCGAATAATAACGGCAAGGAGTGTAGTTTTTGATGAAACCCCGAAGAAGCAGTGTTCCTGTGGAAATGACCTGACTGAGTCAAGTCCGGGAGAAATCGTAGAAACTGTGGACTTGAAGGATGAGAATGAAAAGTCTGATGAAGAATTTGAGTCAGCTAGTGAAGACAGCGACGCAAATGATGAGCAAGCGACGGATGATGAGCAGCAACAAGCACCTGAGGAGTCGATCAGAAGGAGCACCCGTGAGAGGAAGCCTCCTCCTCGATTCTGCGATTGCAATTTTGCTGAAATGGCTGTAGCTCTCTCCGCCGGATATCTACCTGAAGAAATTCCTCAAACCTACGAGCAGGCAGTAAAGAGCGATGGCTGGGTGGACGCGATCAACGAAGAATTACGGAATATGAAGAATAATAATACTTGGGACATCGTGGATGTGCCAAAAGATGTCAAACTAATAGACACCAAGTGGGTATTTCGCCAGAAGGAATGTGATGGAAGGACTGTAAAGCGTGCGAGGTTGGTGGCTAGGGGCTTTCAACAGGACTGTCAAGATCTTGAGCTCTATGCGCCTGTTGCTCGATTGAGCACTCTTCGTCTGCTGCTGGCTGTGGCGGTAGAAAGGAAACTTAAAAGTTGCCAGATGGACGTTAAATCAGCGTTTCTGTATGCACCTCTGCAGAGTCCAATATACATCAAATCCCCCAAAGGACTTCCTATTGGTCCGAAGTGTTTGAAGCTCAAGAAATCACTATATGGGTTGAAAAATTCGCCGAGAAATTGGAATCAACATATGAACAATGAACTGGAAAATTTGGGTTTCAAAAGAAGTCAGATAGATCCTTGTTTATACACCAAGTCTGGTATGTACTTACTTTTATGGGTAGACGATTTGTACATTTTATATGAGTGCGAAATGGATGGTGAAAAGCTTAGAAAAGAATTGCAAAGAAAATTTGAAATGAACACTTTCAGTAATTCAAATTATTTTACGTTTCTGGGTCTGGAAATCTCTAAGTTGAATGATGGTTCTATTTTTATTAGCCAGACCAAACTTATAGATAAAATATTGAAACAGTTCGGTATGACCGATTGTAAACCATCATCTGTACCTATGCAACCAAAGTTGTCTTTGCCAAAAGTGGATGTTAATAATTTTATTGCTCCGTATAAGCAACTCTTGGGAAGCTTGATGTATGTTATGCTGGGATCAAGACCCGATTTATGCTTCGCAGTTTCATACTTCGGGCAATTTCAAAATTCATTTAACCAAGAACATTTCACTAATTTGAAAAATATTTTGCGCTATTTAAATGGTACTAAATCCTATGGTCTTATGTATACTGAATCGAATAATATCAGTTTTAACCTTTCGTCATACTGTGACGCAGACTTTGCATCTGACCAAAATGATAGAAAAAGTATAAGTGGCTTTGTCATTTTTCTGAACAAAAATTTAATCTCCTGGAGATCAAAGAAACAAGCTTTGGTTAGTCTATCAAGTTCAGAGTCAGAGTATATTGCACTGTCTCATTGTATATCAGAGTGCATGTTCACCAAACAATTGCTGAATATAACCATGAATTTTGGTATTGTAGAGGTTATAATTTATGAGGACAATCAGTCTTGCATACACATGGCTCAAACTAGAGAAACGAAAAGGACCAAGCACATAGATGTCAAATTTCATTTCGTGAAGGACTATGTGGAAAGAGGAGAAGTTAAAATTGTTTATGTATCAACTAATGAACAGATAGCAGATGTCATGACTAAGGCTCTGTCACCTCTCAAGTTTTCATATTTTAGAGATAAACTTATGGTCATACCTAATCCTAATGATAAAATTTAAAATGTTTAAAATTTGTTCCTGCTACAAGTACCTATTATTAAATGAATTCTAATGATCTGTTTTAAGATGATGATTTTTGTTTTAGGAATTTAAGAATTTACATGGCTATATTTTTCTCGATTCTTGAGATTCTATACATGCAATGATGATAATGATTTTGTTTTTAGTTGGTAGGATTGAAGGGGGGTATTGGTTTTATAATCTGGAGGCAATCCTGTACCCAATCAGAGTGGACCTCCCCACTTCTTCTACCTGTCTCATTTGTCAGTCAGTCGTTTTCCATCTTGTCTATTGTGTACTGCTCGTGAAGTTTCCTTATTAAAAACTGTTTAATCAAGTGCTCCGCAAGTTTGTCTTTTAGCCACCTCAATCCGCTAAAAGATTGTATTACAATATCTAATACTTTTGTCGTGCATTAGATAAATATACAAAGTTAAGAGAACAATATTTAGTAAGTTCAAGCAAAATCAACATATTACTTGAGATGAATTTATTATTGAGAAAAGAAACAACTGAAAACTGAATATTGACACTTTTTATGTCTTTACTTTGGCACACAAACGAAAAAAGCGTCAAGATAAAGGGTTACGGTTGGTTTTCTGATGATTTCCGCTCGTTGCACTCCGTCGTTTTTCATCCCACAAAATTCGTTCGAAAGCTCTCGATTTATCCAACCAAATTATGTTGAATACTACAAAGTGCATGGCCAACAAGCTGAGTTATGAGCATAGTTATTCGAATAGTTGTGTACAGTCAAGTGACTGAAGCGTGTTTATAGGAAGTGTTAAAGACACTTGAAGTCGCGTAAAGATATAAAGTGTCCCAGTGTGTTGCAGACTCGTAAGCAAGCATTTTAGGGTTTAAATAGATTTCAAGAGAGTAATAGTTCTCCAAACTCCACGCCACAATTTGCATTCTATTGCACAGGACTATACTCTATAGAGGGGTTGTACTTTTATTTGATACCGACACCGAGTGATAACGATAACGGAAAGAATCGATACTTTCAAATTGAAAAATCAATGGTGGTGAAACATCGGTTTTAAACCATCGATGGTGAAAACATCGACATCGGATGCAAAACATCGATACTCATCCCTAATTTTATCGTACCATATCTATCGATTATTTATTAAAAAGTGGGGAAATGAAGGAAATACGATCATCCCTAAATGGATCCATCTCATTTTATGATGTCTCGTAGAATGTCGCCGTAGCAGTTAGAACTGACGAACGATTTTGATCCTCCTCATCTGAATCCCTTTTTGAACTTATTCCGAGATGCTGCTTTTGAGGAAGCAACCCGCCAGATGTCCTTCTGAAACAAAAGGATCTCAAGAAGCGATTCTTCCCAACTAACAGGACCAGGGGAATTTCTAGTTCGGCCGTTCAAGGGGAACTCGATTCGCTAATAACAGCCGAGTCGCCACTGCTTGTTGAATACTGATGAGCCGAGCCGCTACGGTCAACCTCTGGCAGATGCTTCCTTCGCCCAGCGATCTGATGTTACAACTTGCTCTGTAAACGCTAAATTTCTTCGAATTCAACAATAATTAGACATAACATCTACATTGTATCATATTAACAAGTGATCAGACACTGACCGTGTTGTGATACACAATTGTTAATTAGTAGCTTTATTACAAACAATGAAATTCCGCACGCCCAGTAGAATACTGTAACAACTCCAAATCCCCACGTTGTGCGAAATCGCGGCTGTCAGAGATGTTGCAATTTTGAATTATTTCCTACTTTGACACCATTCTCGGACTATCGTCTTCCCCTCTGTTAAATATACCAGGGAAAGGTAAGGTAATGAGAGAGACACGTACTGCGAGAGAGATAACAATGAACATTCTATTAATAAAACATAAACAATACATCGATATCGGAACCTAAATTAATCGATATCCAATACTCCCCTTCAATTTGAACAAAAATTTAAGAACCTTTAAAACGTGGCCAACAAACATTACAATCTGAATTAAGAAAATATCACGTTTTTTGAAAGTTGGTTTGGTTGATTGGCTTGAGTGTACTCATAATTATTTTCGTCAAACCTGACATCTCTTTAGGATATTATTTTATTTTGAACGGGGTCTTATAATCTTGTAAGCTTGGGGGGACAAAAGCTGAGTGTAATGGGGAAGAAAGGGGTCGAGTGATCCTACCGCTGTCACCAATTTGTCAGTGTGAGTAACTAGTTCTTCCTAATGTTGTGAAGGGTAACGTGAGATACTGTGAACAAAAATATCGGAATCTTATACTTCGTTACGAAAATTGTACTTAACTGTTTGGCTGGTAGCAGACTCCCGAGCGGCTTGGAGGCGAGGCGTAGCGTTCCAGTTAGATACCTTGATTGTTTGTTGCAATATTGATTGTACCTGAAGGGTATTGTCACCTGAAGGGTGTGTATCGATGCTGAAATGTAAATAAAAGACTCTACTTGTTACTTGACTAAGGGGGAGAGCTTCAGGTGTGGCTGGCTAGGCGGTAGCGACGGGATTGATCTCTCAGGGCTAACACATGATATTATCAATGGGTTTGTGGGCCCAATGTTGCCATCCTTCTTCTACGGTTGGTACTCCTGATTTAGTTAATTTGTTCAGTTGGACAACCCTCCAGCCCTCCATGCTCTTCTTGCTACGATGGCCCTAGCTATGGTGGCCTGTTGGGTTTGCCTGGTCCCGAAGGGGTATCAGGTCTTACGGACAGGCAGTGCCTGTAAGGGGAAACAGTGAACAACTGGGATGTTGCTCACAATCTGTATCCATTGTTTTGATAACGAACCTTGTTTCTATGGTTCGTTTGTAGAATTTGTCTCCTTTGGGCAGTTTGACAGCCCATGTTTTCGATCCAATGACCGATTTAGATCCATTTTTCCACCATAAAGTTCAACAAGTATTTGATGGAACAGGTTAAGTGCTGCTGATGGAACTCTGTTCAGGGTATGAGCCGATGTACGTACAGCTTCTCCCCAGGGTTCTTTGGGTAATCCAGTTTCATTCACTAATGTACGAGCACGATTTTGTAGCGTTCTGTGCATTCTTTCAGCAGTCCCATTGCTTGTACTTGGATATGGCATAGTATATTGAAGTTCCATTTTCCTTCACATTACAATTTTAAGTTAGATCCAGAAAATTCTCCGCCGCCATCACAACGTATGTTGCAGACTTTTACTTGTTTTTCATTTTCAAGGCGATTAACAAATTTTATAATATTCTACTCATCTTCAGACTTCCTTTTCAGGAAAAAACAACGCAGAAATGAGAGTAATCGTCTACAATAACCTGATAATAACGCTCATCATCCAGCATCGGTGTACGGACTGGACCAGCGAGGTCTGTAGAAATTATTTCTCCAACGCGTGAACTTTTGGGTTTCATAGTACTTTTGAATGGAAGTCTGGTGCTTTTATCATTCATATAGGGACCACATATTTTTCCACTGTAGGGTAGACCCATTGTTGCTCTTCGATTACAGTGCCCGAGTCGACGATGCCAGATATTTTCAATGGAAAACTGGAGATTTTGTCATTGATGGTTCTCAGCATCCAAAATTCTGCATAATTCAAACGATTTAGAGTCTTCCATCTGTTCACTAAATTGAAGGAGTTGGTTGATGGAAAGCGATTTGCTGACTAACAAGAACATCCAGGAAGCTGTTCAGAAGTGTTTAAAAGGAGATCTATGAGACTGGCATTAAAAAAAAACCTGGGTTTGGCTCTGGCTCTAGCAATTTCAGAATTATAAAACGTTCTCACTCTAAGTGTCCTAGTTTTGAATCAGTTTTAATTTTCTTGTACTCTAGGTTATGGGCTTGTTTGGAAAACGTCTTTGAAATCATCAACTCACCACCAACTGCATCAACTTCATACCATTCAACTCATTTTTCACCTTATCCTTCCTAAAAACCTATCAAACTTCCCCAAAATCCTTTTCTAATTCCCTCAGTATCACAAACACAAAACTCCTTATCATTGTTCTTCTGCTTCTTCACCTTATATCATCTACCTTTGTAACTTCCATGCATTCACTTCCATACTGCTCTTCCATGTAATAAATTATTCAATCTGTCTACATCCATGTTCACATCCATTCAAGTCAATTCAATCCATCAATAATTTCTGTTCATTTCATAATTAAACCCTAATAAAAATTTCTCTTAATTTAATTTATATAATAATCAGTTTTAAAATTATAAGTGTGAGTGAAGTACATCATCAGCTGATTTCACCTTCATCACTGCTCTGGAGCCCTTCATCACCATTCGTCAGTCAGTCTTAACCAGTCAGCCATGTTGCACCTTTTGTTCCATCTTGCTCTCACCAAAGAAGAGTTTATCTAAATTCATCCAAAGTAGTACCTGAAGTGGATTCTCAACTGTATGCCAAAAATCAAGTGCAATATCTCAACATTCTGTTGGATTCCCTTGGACTACAAGGATCATCACCTACCAGTACCAGGATATCCCCCTGTATGCTGATCACCTGCAGCTCAGGGTACCATAAGTAGCTAGCTACCAAAATCAAGGTGAGATTTACCATAATCCAAATCTTCTGTGATCTTCCCATACCTGTGATCTATCTTCTGGCTGTCTTCTACCTACCTACCTGGAGTTTGGGCTTTCTTCTTCTGCACTGGAACTTTGGGGTTAGCTACCTACCAACTTTGTGATATTTAGTCTTTAGTGGCCACTTTTACGTAGTCATCCACAGTATTTATTACCATCATAATTTATATCATTGTTACCTCATTATTGTTTAATAAAAAGTCATAATTATCTAGTCACTGGTTATTTATTATAGTACAACACTCTTTGATATACAGTCCACTCATTTCTTGTTATTTATTTTTGCAAATCTAGTCAAACCAATAGTTAAAAGTCAATAAATAACAAGTTTAGCATCATCATATCAACCAGGGCTCAAAGCAAAAATTGTACCGCTCCACTGTCAAATTTGATGAAATTACAGAATTTGAGGGTGGCAGAAGTTCGTTCCATATTCTGCTTGTTTGCATTAAAGACGTTTTATTTTTCAAACAATTAATATAATTTTTCGTTTCTTTATGACATTCATTATTAATTCGTCCCCGTTATTGTGTTGCAATTAGATTCCTCATCCAAAACGAGAAGCACGAATTTGTTTTTATCAACTTATAAACGCTTCTGATGGTTCCTTCTGAACTGTGGAACGTGACCGAGGTGTTGATGACGCCCTCCGGAAGGTCATTTTTATTTATAAGTCTGACTCGGACAGACGATTTCGAGAAGGTCGGGACGACCAGACGTGGTGTTCTAGAAGCGAGGCTTCGTAGGTCCCTGCAAATAGAAATCCGCTCATCTCCCTCACGATCGAACAACACAAAAAGTCCACCGTGAAGAAGTTGAGACAGGAAGAAGAAGGATGTAATCTCCCTTCGCGAAGGGGCCTCTTGAGCCGCTCAAGGTCATTGTTAACCTCATCCATGACCCTTTGCGACTACCTACAAGAAGTGGAAGGCTGCATGTTCACAAGTCTTCAGTCGCATTGCCTCATTCGGTGGTAGGAAAGCTTCGTATTCGAACAGCAATTTGAGAAAATTTGGATCCTCCAAAATAAAAATTTCCAAAGTTTGTGTTTCAAAGCTTTCTGAACAACTTTGGTTTGATAGTAGATATGTTTATTTGGCTCCATTTTGTATACTTTTAAAATAATATAAATGCATGAAGGGATGCGATTTGCTCAGATTTCCTACGTTAGGCCCGTGTTGTAGGGTAGGATCTTTGCGAAATCGCTCCATATCGGCAAATGAATTGATATCTACTATACATTACAGTAATAAGTAAATTACTAAACAATACATGATTGGACAGGAAAAAATGACTCATTTTGATAATCTCTAACATATGCTAACTTACTTTAATGTTCTTTAACTTTAATAATCTCTAAACTTCAATAGTCTCCTCTCGCATTTAAAGCCCTTTTCTGTCTCGAGTATCATCTTGTAGACAGACGGTAGTAGGACTCAAAATTCAAACAGCTACATACTTAGTCAGGTACTTTTAAGAGCGTTGAGACAACATTTGAAAGGAAAATGCGAAATTCACACTCGTCATCGATCTAGAAACAGACGGAAACAGTAGATGAAGGTGTCGCACTGCAAAGCTCCCTTGGAAACCTCCGAGTGAGGCGTCCTCATCATTAACCTAAACCGATAAATCTCCCTTGACACCAATTTGGGGTAGAAGGTTGGAGTACAAGTTTGAAGGGATTAGGGGAAACCCTTAGAAGAGAGAAAACACCGACCCTAAATGGAAGCGATTTGTGGGAGATGTGGTGAGGAGGCCCGTTGAGTAGGTAGGACGGAGCGAGGGTCGACTGGGGGAATATAAACAAATCAATACTGCAGTGAGAAAAAAAGAAACTGGATCCCTCGTAATGGGAAGGCGTCTGAAGATGATGAATAAGGGCTCTTAGGTGGTGCACAGGAAGAGATCATGGCGAAACTTGTGGGGGTGTTCTAAATGGACTGCCGAGACTAGGGTGTTTCAAAAAAAGGTCTTCCTAGTGTATGAACAGTATAACTTCCTCTTATGGTTTTATAGAATTAGTTCATTTCTCGAGCTTTGATCTAAGGACTAATTCTACTATGGAACATGATCTTCACGAACAAGACTTTCCGATTCATGTTAATTTTGGTTTATTATTTCCAATAATAAACCTTCGGAATCGACCAAAAAAAAACATTTTTTTAACACCCCTCAAAATTTGATGGTTTACGTTTCAAGGTAAGTACGTAGAATCCAAAAATCGAATAAAAATTTGGCCGTCTGTCCGCCGTACGCGGCACTTTCCCCACTTAGCATTGACCGATTTTGATGAAATTTGGTATGTAGGCTCCATTTGGGGTCTAGTTGTGCCCCGAAGATTTTGGTTGATGCAGGTCACTTCTAAGTTTCAAAAATGAAATTTGAAATTTTGATAACGCCCTAACTCAAAAAATTGTGATATAAAGGTATCGTTTTTCCTTCAATTTAAGATTCTATAGAATTTTTAGAATTTTTTGAGACCACGCGGAGCTTTATAGGACAAACCGTTCGCTCCCTACGTTAATTTAAGGGTTTTACGTGCGATAAATCAGTAACACGATGTGAATCGCAAAAGAGGCCTAATCTTCGTTCAAATTTTAGTTGACCGAAATGCGATCGATGTTTTTCTTCATGTTGGATGGTTGGTGGCTTTGCAGACGAGTGATCAATATAGAAAAATAATAAACCATTGTGTAATAATTTGCAGCGTTTTTCAAAATATTTTTCTGTTCTCTCTAACATCTTCTATTGACTGAATTGCTATTAAATTCATCACCATCTATTCTTGAACCTACTTCTATAGTGAGAAATCGATGCTTTTGGAAAATACCAGTATTTAAAACAACCATTATATTGAAAAAAAAAAAAACAGTTTATTTATTTAGGTATATTACGACATTACATGAAACATTAACTATAAAAAAAAGTTTATTTTTGAATTCATGTGTCTGGCAAAACTACACTCACTTTTTGTACTAAAGATTTCCTGGACAACGAAAAGAGTAGTAAGTTGGTAGCTGGACGAAGCTGCAAGATCGTTTTGAATGTTGCGATCTGCCAAAAATGTTGAGACGATTGAAGACGAGCCATCTATACTTTCCCCTTTACCTGTATTGCATAGAATCCTTGTCTCATTTGAAAATTTTTCCTCATTAGGAAGGGTACACATTTGTGTGCAGAGGTCAAGTTTACTTATTACTAGAGGTCAAATTGGTGGTTTTCCGCTTTCTCCTTCCTTTTGCTGGTTAATATTTCCTTTACAAAGAGAAAGGCGTTACTATCCACCATCTTCGAGTAAACACTGATTTTACTATCGCGAGATCATGGTATGTTAACCAAGAGAAACGCGTTTCCTGGCAAATTAGATGATTGAAGTAAGAAAACTAAAATTAGTTAGATAACTCTATGAACTATAGGAACGCCTTATGTTGGCAGGCATCAAAATTACTCTTGTTTCAACACAAAGGGGTTTAAAAATATATATAAAATCTAAGTAATATGAGATAATATCTAATTTGAGTAGACAATTTTCACTTTAGCAAAATAAATAAAGATGACCTTGAGGATCATGATGACATCGCTTTTATTACCGAATTTTGGTTCATTATTTTCAATAATGAACCTTTGAAATCGACCAAGAAAAATTTTTTTTTAACACCTCAAAATTTGTTGGTTTACTTTTCTAGGTACGTAGAATCCAAAAATCGAATACAAATTTGGCCGTCCGTCCGCCATACGCGGTACTTTCCCCACTTAGCATTGACCGATTTTGATGAAATTTGGTATGTAGACTCCGAGTGTGAATCACTAAAGAGGCCTAATCTCCGTTCAAATTTTAGCGGACCAAAATGCGATCGTAGTTCGTTACTTTGAGTTGTACTTAGTTTTGCGTCCTTAGCAACCAGTAATCACATTTCCTAATAATAATAATATAATAAATATATTATTATTTAATAAATATATTAATAATAAATAAATTGTATATATTAAATTAAATTTATTTATTTTTATATATTATATTTAATATATTAGTATTTAATTCATATATTATTAATAAATAAATTTTATTTATTGGCAGGAATAAGAATACAGTTTATGTATGAAGAATAACATTCAGAAGTTCACTCCTGTCCACCAACATAATAAGTTCTTACGAACTTGTGGGTGCTGGTGGAGTCACTCTCAACCAAAAGCAGAACCCCATACTTAATATTTAAGAAAGCGGAACTGGGCTTGATAAAACTCAGACCTACCATTCAAAACCATTGAACATACTTTGTAACTACAACTCAAATTTTTCTAAAAGTGAATTCTCTTATATTAAACAAAATATCCTGTTTAAAAGTATTAAAACTCTCATAGACATCAGGGTTAATTGTATATGCATAAAAAAAGTAACACCTTGTAATAAGCGGTTTTTCTCATACTCTCTGTGTTCAACTTAGGTAGATCAATGTTAGAAGACAGTGCAGTGTGTATGAAGTACAACGTCTATGTTCTGGGCAAGTTTTGAACACAAAAATGCTTCTTTGCAACAAAAACAATTCTCGTACATCAAGTAGGTACATTAAACTCCCGGTAAAGCAAAAATCTTAGGTATAGGGAACTTTTCCTGAGGGCAATTCAAATAATAATATTCTGAACGACCTGCAAGGACGACAGCAGCAACTTGCAACACTACTCTACAAAATAATGCATATTTTAACGAAGAAAACACCAAACCAAAGTAAATAGACTGCAGCATGGGAAGTCGTAGAAAGCCTGGACGGTGCGGATGGGCACAAGTTGTACGGTTTTCTTAGGGAAGCTTTGAGTTACCGTGCGTTTTTGGTTCGGAATTTCAATTGTGTTGAGCCAGGTGGAAGTTGTGGTCTGTTTTATATTTTGTCGTTAATGTTATGTTATGTTATGTCCTCTAGCTTGTTCTGGTTTCTATAGATTGTTGAATAATGTTCTGTCGTTTTTGTTATGTTATGTCCTCTAGCTTTGTCTTGTCTCTATTGATTGTTGAGAATAACTAAAATAATAAAGTAGGTGAATAATTATTAAGTAAATAAAATAAAATGAATAGGCAAGTGGGAAATGATTGGAAATTATTGCAGTAAAATAAAAATAAAATGATAATAATTGATAAAAATAAATTGTAAAATTAAGGAGTTTTGTAACATTAATCGAGATGATTGTGTACGGCGTTTTTGGTTTTAAGGGTGTTGAACTCTCCGGGCAGATGACCTGTGGTCCGTGCCCTAAATGTTTTCTGCGATATACATTATTATTGAATATTTTATGCCAAATAAACAAATTTTCTATCTATCTATCTATCTATCTAGATTGCAGCTGATTGAAAATTAAATCCATGGCCTGCTAGTGAACTATGTACCTGACAAACAGTCTCGATAATATCGTGTGGCTAGATCGTGAATAGACTTATATTTTGGCAAGTATTATGCATTTCATATCAAAATTGTAATAATAATTTCCAAATAACTGTTGTTTCCTGGTTTTCAAGCTTATCAGTTAATCACACAGTTCTATTCCATTCAGACGACAATTTATGCACAATGCAAATTCCCTTGTTATCTACCCAGCAGGTAGGATAAAGTAGCATGAGCAGCTACTCATAATTGCGATAAATTGTCAATTATCGGGACTGGGGACATTCAGAAAAACGCCTTTATCTCCTAGCATTCCTCATGAATGACTGCCTTTGAGCCCTGATGAAGGAAATATATTTTCCGGTAGCTAGGCGATAACGGCGTTTTTCTGAATGACCCCAGTACCGATTATTCATGCCGTCGATACAAACATCTTATAATTGCGATACCTATTATAGGTATAATACCTGTAATCGCGAATCAGATGAAAAATTAAGACGAATCCGACTAAGCAAACCATAAAGTTGGTACCCACTTTGATTTTTTCCGTCATTAATTTCCTTCTTCTAAATACCGTTAGTGAGGAGACATCAAGTAACTCAGGACTCTGTTGTGTAAGTTATTTCCATCACTCTGCTCGGGGCTATGAAAAAAAAAACCTGGATGCAGAAGTTGATGAGAGCGCTTGTAGATTTTAGCTGCTGAGTCCTTTGAAGATGAAAGGAAAAAATAATAAACGTTAGGTAGGTACGAATTTACCAACAAACTGGTTTCTCTCAGTCTGTTTCCCTTCGTAACTCAGTGCTTTGACTGTATTAAGTTTGAGCTTGTGATCCCTAATTAGAACGCGTTTCCTGCCTCACGAAATGAGAAGTGCGACGCGGGTTTCCGTTAATCACTCGAAGGAATGTTGAAAAAGTGAAGTAGTTTATAGTTTCTAAGTGATACTTAGAATATCAATTTTTGGATATGAAACAGTATCGACACTTTTGTAACGATGCCCATTCCTAGTCTATTCCCGAACAAATGTCTGATTTAGTTCAATTTTCCCCTAGAGTTTTACCTCACTTTAGTCCATCAAAAAATGAGGAAATCGATGTATACGAAACAACCACTTTGTGATCACTTTTAAGTGATATTCTTTCAATACAAATTGTTTTAAAAATTCATTCAAAATCGTGCGTAAACCCCGTATAATTTTGTTTAGTATAATATTAGGTTGTCTCTGAAGTCTTCAGCCCCCTTTAAAGAAAAAAATTACGAAATTCAATATTTTTTTGTATTTACAAATAATTGGTTTTATGGGGTGAATTCACTTAAGAGTTATTTTGAAAAATATCATCATGGTAAGTCACACAAAAGCTTGAGAAAATTATAGGTAATCTTGATCAGACTCGATTTAATGCGTAGGATGGAAAATATATTCTCTGCTTGTTGCAATACTTCCCTTCTGCCTATCCAAATGGGTTGAGAAAAGTAAAATGTCTTTCTTCTCTCAATTTCAAAGTTATGTTACACACGAAGACCCGGAGTTCGGTATCTCCTCCGATCCTACCCCTTACAAATATTTGCTCAAAAAGTTTTGACAGCACCCCGCAGGCAGAATGACAAACCCAGGTAAACAATCCCAAGTTGCCGCCTCTCGACGGACGAACAAGAAAAAAATACTGAAAAAAGGCGATAGGCTTGTCTGAGTGGGATGAGGAGTAGGATACTTCAAATATTTTTGTTTTCTTCGATTTCGCCCTTTAAAAAAATTGAAGGGCGCTTTTTTGTAATTGATTGTTTTCAGGGTGGTTTTCCAGATATGGAAGGGAAGGGGCCGCTGACAGCCGCTGTCACGACAACTAGCCTCTAATGACAGGGCAGATAGGGCGGGGCCCGGGGGCCCTTGGAGGGCTATGGTTTGTTAGGGAGAAAGTAGACTCAATCCGAGTTTCAGGTTCATAACTACCTACAACGAAGACCCTTCTGGTTTACCATCGTAATCTGGCGTTAGGCTGAAAAAGTGGGGTGGAAGAAAAAAATTATAGCTCCGAACGTCTCTGTATGTTTTTCTTGGTCCCTTCCGTTGTCTTCCTTGGAGGTAGGGAATGTAATGTAATGAGTTTTAAAGGGCTGGAGAATAACAAACACGACATACTCCGGATGCTAGAAAGTTGAGAGCTAGCTGTACATTCGCCCTTTGTAATGTTATGACGGAGAAATTTTGTCCATCAATCCTATATTTAAGTAGGAGCCAACGTTTGCAGGCCCTCTATGCTAACAATTAGAACAGGTAGCTTTTTTTAGTACCTGGGTCACTGGGTATCAGATGAATGGTCCGTGAATGCTGAGCAGAAGGTCTCGTCCTGAGTTGGCCAGTGGTGCCTTCAATAGAATGAAAAGTTATTTGAACTCATGTAACTGGAATTTTGTTCTTGCATTGGAGAATGCTCTAGTTTATATCCCCCAACTATTTGTTTATCCTTTACCTTAATTTATAAGTATAATCCACCAGTCGAGATCTCTCATGTTCTAGATAGCTTCATACGCCCTATTTAACGTTAACCTGAGGGAGAAATATTGAAGTGTCAATCAATCAAAAAGTCAAAATTAAGGGGGTAAGGAAAATTTTTTGGGTCAAAAAGTCAGTTTTGAGATGAACACATTTTACAATAATAGGCATCAAAAATATTAGAATTTTTTATCAACACTTACGCATTCAAAAGTGGAAGTGGAAAGTCAAGAGTGGAAGTTTACAACTCAAAGTTTTAGAAACGGCTCGGCGCGTACGAGGTTGGTTCCAAAATTATATTGAAAATAATAAACCAAAATTCGCGCACGACTCAAAGCAGAAACAACAAACGGTTGATATCAGTGAAAACTCAAGATCTAAACAATATCAGATGACAGAAATATTCATCTTCCACTTCTTTTTAAAGAGCAAGTAACACTGTCTACATGGAAGAAGCTTTTTGAGACATCCAAACTGAAGAAAAAGAAGATGTAAGATCGATTCGGGGATAAATCAATCGATTCCTAGGTCGATACATGTCAGTGTTGAAAAAACCGCTCTCCTGAAAAATCGCCATTTTTGACGTATAAGGAAAATCTTTTCCTAACCCACTCGAGCTATCATGATGAGATTTTTATGGCGTCTTACTAACATCATAATGAGAATCTGGTGCACAGGAAATTACAAAATAATTTATGAGAAGTCTCCTGGAAATTTTTCAAAGTTGCTAAAAAAGATTTTGTCAAAATTTTCACTAATTGATTACCGAGCTTCTGAAAACGCTGTCACACAATGATATCCATGGTTGATTCTGCACAGTTTTATGATGCAGTGTGCGAAGTCGTGTCAAAATCGGACGAATAGTTCCGGAGATAGCGTTCCGCAAAGTTGAGTTAACATACACTCAAAATAAGATTTTCCTTACCCTCTTAAAGAAGTAGCCAAGTTTTGCTGCAAAGTTTTGGCGAGGTGCCTGTGTGCTGCTTGACGGTGGCTGATGCTGGCTGCTTGACAGAGTAGACCATACTGTCAGCAATACAGGCAAGACAAAGCCCAAAAAAAAAAAAAAAAAAATCCAAATCCAAATCCTCAAAGGAGCTCAAGGAGCTCATTGAATATAATCGGCCAACAATTAGAACAGGTAGCTCGTACCTGGGTCACTGGTTATCAGATGAATGGTCCGTTAATGGTCTCCTCAGATCAGCAGTACAACATCGTTCTCGTTGTCAAAACCAGATCCCTTTATAGCAATTGGCTGAGTCAACATCCTTCTTTGGCAACATTTGCTATATTTTGGTTTATTATTCTCAATAATAAACCTTTGGAATCGACCAAAAAATAAATGATCCCATATTTACAATTCTCAGCCTCATTACATGTAATGCTCAGCTGTACTGTAGTGGGATTGTACATGTGTAAACTTGGATACTTATGTAATTTTGCTCTCAGCAACACAGTGAGTCTATTTTATCTATTGGTCGCGTGAGCAAGATTTGCTTAGTTTTCGTGACGATTTTTCTGTTCATGTGCCAAAGCCGTCATGAAAATGTCAAAAATTACAACCCCCCTCAAAATGTGATGGTTTACGGTAGAATCCGAAAATCGAATAAAAATTTTGCCGTCCGTCCGCCGTAAGCCGTGCGCGGCACTTTCCTTAGTTCCCATGGACCGATTTTGATGAAATTTGGTATATGAGCTCCATTTAGGGTCTAGTTGTGCCCCGAAGTTTTAGGTGGGTTCAGTCACTTCGAAGGGGTCAAAATTAAGGGCTGAAATTTTGAAAACGCCCTTGCTAAAGAAAATTACGATACAAAGGTATCGTTTTTCCATCAATTTAATATAGTATTGAATTTTTAGAATCGAATGAGACCACCCGGGGCTCCTTAAGACAAACCGTGCGCTTCCTACGAGAATTTAAGGGTTGGACGTACTATTAATCAGAAACACGAGTGTGAATCGCAAAAGAGGCCTAATCTCCGTTCAAATTTTAGCTGACCAAAATGCGATCGCTGTTGGTACGTGGTAGTTAGTTGGTAACAAGTCTAAAGCCGAGGTCTTTGCAGACGAGCGATCTATATGGACAAATAATAAACCTTTGTGTAATAATTTGCAGTATTTTTTAGTGTGCGATAAATCGGTCCTTTCATTAATCAATAATCCATCCATTATTCGTAGGTCGTTTCAAAGAGCTCAATTTTTTAATCCTGATTATCAAAATCGTCAACAATCTAGTCTTTGTTGTTGTGAAGAATAGATTCTTCCCCGAGCAATATCAGAACTCATGATAGGTCCATATTTTGTTAGCAGCCTGGTTAATAATTCCTGTGTAAGGTTGGCCCGCTTTTCTGGTATGCATGGGGTATCTGTAGTCCTGATCCGTACATAAGTGCTATGATAGGTAGGCAGTCAGTTGAAGGTTTCAGAGCCTGTGTTTTCTGAACAAAACAGTTCGATTTGGTATGATGAAAACGTGGAGGGTTTGTGATGAATAATTCATATGGAGTGCAGTTAGAGGGTGGATGGATATGAGCAGCATAATGTTATTTTGGAGTTGCGAATCAGGTAATACTTATCTCCCCACTTAAGCGGAATCCATCAATCGAGGCCAGGTCTCCCATACCAGGTCAGTAGTCCCATCCCAGCGGTGATCATCATCCTATTGGAAACACCACGTGCTCCTCCTATGCCGCTTACAAAGTAAGATTACGCACATTAACTCCCGAACGACGACGAGGATTCGTGTCCCCCCTAAAAGGTTCTATTACCTGATTGACCCATCCTACCCAGGTTTTTACTTTAACGATGTACTTGGAGATAACTAGGTAATGAATAGGCACCTCCCTTGTTCCCGAAGACGGGTACTCTTTTCTAGGGGTTCATTCGCGATCCCGTTTCTGACGAGACCTAGGAGAAGATCTCAAACCTAAACTGCATTTTGATTTATCATTTTCAATAATGAACCGTTGGAATCGACCAAGAAAACGAAATTTTAACCCCCCTCAAAATTTGTTGGTTCACGTTTCAAGGTATGTAGAATCCAAAACGCTGCAAATTATTACACAAAGGTTTTTCTATATAGATCAATCGTCTGCAAAGAACTCAGCTTTGCCTTTGTCACCACCTACCTGCCATAGATACTACCCACCTACCACGTACCTACAGCGGTCGCATTTTAGTCAGCTAAAATTTGAACGGAGATTAGGCCTCTATTGCTATTCACACTCGTGTTTCTGATTTATCGTATGTCCTACTCTTAAGTTTTTGTCTCATTCGATTCTAAAAATTCAATACCATCTTAAATTGATGGAAAAACAATACCTTTATATCGAAATTTTTCGAGCTAGGGTGCTTTTGAAAATTACAACCCCCATTTTTCATCTCTTAGAAGTGACTGACATCAATCAAAAGCTTCAGGGCACACCTAGACCCCAAAACCAAATTTCATCAAAATCTATCCATGGGAACTAAGGATAGTACGTCGGATTCTACTTAACAAATTTTGAGGGAGATTAATTTTTTGTTCTTGGTCGATTCCAAAGGTTTGATATGCATTTATTTATTCATTTGGCCATCAAAAATACATCATAGATACAAAGAATTGGATATATTGAAAATAGTAAACCGAAAAAGAAGGCCATCACGTCTCCATCGTCACCTGCTTTCAGACAGCTCACAATTGATGGGAGAATAATCCTAGAGAAGATATCTAGCGGGATCTCGTGTCCCAGACCTACAAGTCTCAGGATAGCGCCAATAGAGTAAATTTGAAAAACCATGTGGTGGTAAATGTTATTAATTCTGAATAATTAAATTTTTTTTTTTTTTTTCACTCCTCCTCAACATTTGTTGGTTTACGTTTCAACGTTCTACTCAACTCTGTTTTGGTTTATTATTTTCAATAATGAACCTTTGGAATCGACAAAGAAAAAAAAATTTTAACACCCCCTCAAAATTTGATGGTTTACGTTTCAAGGTACGTAGAATCCAAAAATCGAATAAAAATTTGGCCGTCCGTCCGCCGTACGCGGCACTTTCCCCCCTTAGCATTGACCGATTTTGATGAAATTTGGTATGTAGGCTCCATTTGGGGTCTAGTTGTGCCCCGAAGATTTTGGTTGATGTAGGTCACTTCTAAGGGTTCCAAAATCAATTTTGAAAACGCCCTAACTCAAAAAATTTTGATATAAGGGTATTTTTTTTCCTTCAATTTAAGATTCTATAGAATTTTTAGAATTTTTTGAGACCACGTGGAGCTCTGTAGGACAAACCGTTCGCTCCCTACGAGAATTTAAGGGTTTTACGTACAATAAATCAGAAACACGAGTGTGAATCGCAAAAGAGGCCTAATCTCCGTTGAAATTTTAGCTGACCGAAATGCGATCGATGTTTTTCTTCATGTTGGATGGATGGTGGATTTGCAGACGAGTGATCTATATAGAAAAATAAAAAATAATAAACCATTGTGTAATAATTTGCAGCGTTTTTAACTGCATACCAATCATAGCCTTAGTTATTACACTATCCTCTTTTGAATATTGGTCGAGCCATTGAAACGAAGCCATTCTTTGGGTGTTTATTCAGCTCCCCAAATAATTTAAAAGAATGTTTGGACTTCAAAACACTGTAATATAATAGGCGTTTTTAATTTACTGCATAAGGACCGTTCAACCCACCTTCATCACTGCCTTCATTGATTCACTCAATTGGCAACCTAGTTATCTCGATATTTTCATATCATTATCCATTCATAGTTTAATAATCCATATGGAATTAATTAATTATTGTTGAGTGTCTCTAATTTTACGCCTCACAAATCTTTAGGAGTGGCGCCAGAGGAAATTTACCAGAAACATAGCGTGGGGCGTCGAGGATGCGCGGAGCAGATAAACGATATGCGGATTTCGGTTTTATTTCATAAATAAATGAATGAATTGCGTGCAAATAAACGAGAGATGTGAACAGGATGTAGTGTGTACTTTGTAGTTATTTACTCAGAGAGCGCGAGGCGGATGTTTTGAATTTCAAAAGGTACACACGAGGCGAGGTAATGGTTTTGCGGAAAAAAGTCTAGAGGAGAAACGAGGAGTATGAAGCGAGTGTTCTGTAGGACGAGAGACCAACTCAAGAGGAGAAAAGATGGAAGAATCCCATGCGGACTTCTCGATCGATCGACTAAGGGAACATACGGAAAGGTACACATAACAGGTATGTCGAACTCCTGGATACGGTTCTACAACTAATTTCTGATCGAAGTTGACCTATAATTTTCTTTCATCCCGCTTGAAATGCCCCTTTTGATTTATTATTTTCAATAATAAACCTTTGGAATAGACCAAGAATATATATAATATATCGAGGGTTGCCAGGCAGAAGTGACTAAGTCCATTTTTCCCGAAATTGAGGTTTTAACGATTCATATAACTCGTAAGCCTGCTCTACACGCTAGTATTGTTAACTCTATGATAAAGGAACTATAAAGGGCTCAAATTCCCTTTCCAGTACCCTATCCACCCCTTTTGTATGCGATTTGCATTTTCCTGGCAGAAATGACCAAGTGCTACCTACGCAGCACTTGGTCATTTCTGCTAGTAAAGTGCGAGTAATGGAAAAACGCTGCAAATTATTACACAACGGTTTATTATTTTTATATAGATCACTCGTCTACAAAATCACCAACCATCCAATATGAAGAAAAACAAAAAAAAAAAATCAAAAATTTTTTTTTTCCAAAATCAAAAAAAAAAAATCAAAAACAACCATCGATCGCATTTTGGTCAGCTAAAATTTGAACGGAGATTAGGCCTCTTTTGCGACTCACACTCGTGTTTTGATTTATATATATATTTCAATATAAACCCTTACATTTTCGTAGGGAGCGAACGGTTTGTCCTACAGAGCTCCGCGTGGTCTCAAAAAATTCTAAAAATTCCATAGAATCTTAAATTGAAGGAAAAACAATACCTTTATATCGAAATTTTTTGAGTTAGGGCGTTTTCAAAATTGATTTTGGAACCCTTAGGAGTGACCTACATCAACCAAAAGCTTCGGGGCACAACTAGACCCCAAATGGAGCCTACATACCAAATTTCATCAAAATCGGTCAATGCTAAGTGGCAAAAGTGCTGCGTACGGCGGACGGCGTACGGCGGACGGACGGCCAAATTTTTATTCGATTTTTGGATTCTACGTACCTTGAAACGTAAACCATCAAATTTTGAGGGGGTGTTGAAATTTTTTTTTTCTTGGTCGATTCCAAAGGTTCATTATTGAAAATAATAAACCAAAATGATCAAGTGCCAAATAGTCACTTCTGCCAGCCGGGATATTGTGAATCCGCTGGTTGAATTGAAGGCCCAAATGACAAATTCTTATTATTTTTGATACTTTACAGGTAGGTACCTACCCAAAAGAGGAACAGGGTCAGTGTAACCGCGCCAGTAACTGGCGTTAGCTGGAACTAACTGTTAGCTGGAACTAACTGTTAGTTATGGCCCTCACACAGTCGCACGACCCAGACGACTAGAACATGAATATGGACTCCTAAGATGTACAAAGCATACCCAGTGCATACAGTATGTTGGTATAGTATACTGAAAATCGAAAGAAACCAACAATAGCCGTGTGGGTACTCTGTGAGTTTGTGGAGACGAGTAGAACATGAATATGGACTCCTAAGGTCTTCAAAGGATACCAAGTGCATACAGTATGTTGGTATGGTATACTGAAAATCAAAAAAAAAAAACAACAACAATGGCCATGTGGGTACTCTATGAGTTTGTAGAGACGAGTAGAACGTGAATATGGACTCGTAAGATCTTCAAAGCATACCCGGTGCATCCAGTATGTTGGTATGCTATACTAAAAATCGAAAAAAACCAAGAATCTGTTTAAAAAACTTTCTAAATGAAATTGCAACACCATGGTTCCTTTTCTTAACCATACCTTCAACTGAAAGATTTCTTTGAAAATTCGCTCATTAATTCATGCTGCATGAATGGACTTTCTAAATTGTGTATGATGTTTGTGTTTTTACTGGAAAAAGAGGGTAGGGAAAAGTACCTGAGGTACCTATGTACAAGTGCTAGCACTTGGGACCAGTTCCTAGAGACCCTACCCCTAGTGCACTGGACTATTCCAATGCCGACGGATGCAACGTGGGCTTCTCGTCTGAGCAAACACAGACAATAACGCCCACCCAAATCATTATCATTCTGTCCTTACGAGGTGAAATGAAGGGGGATCAAACTCATAAACGAGATCAAAACCGTGAATTTCAGGCTCGCAATGCACTTGGTCACTTCTGCCAGCCAACTCGGAAAAGAGAGGTTCAAAATCTTTAAAACGCTCTGCTGAAAAATTTGTTTCCAGTCACTTGGTCACTTCTGCCAGGCAAGCCTCGATATATATTCTTGGTCTATTCCAAAGGTTTATTTTTATTTATATATTTATATATAGAAAATATACAGTGGCGTCGCGTGATAATATTCGTCAGGCAAACAGCTAGGCTGCAAATTATTACACAAAGGTTCATTTTTTCTGTATTGATCACGTGCCAGCAAAGAACTCAGCTTTGTCATTGTCACCACCTACCAACCATGTCTTACCTTCACAATCAAGTTTATTTGGAAGAATTAAACGCTCCACACTCCACTGGAAGAAATAAAGAATTCCTTCGTTTAGAAATTTGATCACTGGTTGCTAAGGAAGCAAAACCGAGTACATCCCAATGAAACGACCGGCGAAAGCATTTTGGTTAACTAAAATTTGAAGGGCGATCACGCCTCTTTTGCGATTCATACTCGTTTTTCTAACTTCTCGTAGGGAGCGAACAGTTTGTACTACAAAGCTATGGGTAGTCTCATTCGATTCCGAAAATTCAATGGTACAATCTTAAATTTCTGATAAAACAATACCTTTATATCGAGAGTTTTCGAGAGAGGGTGCCTTTGGAAGTTTCAGCCCTTCCGTTTCACCGCTTAGAAGTGACTTACATCAACCAAAAGCTTTGCGGCACAACTAGACCCCAAATGAAGCCCATATACCAAATTTCATCATAATCGGTCCATGAAAATTAAGGAAAGATCCGCGGACGGACGGATTTTTTTTTATATCCGATTTTCAAAATCTACACGTTAGAGGTGTGTCGGTACAGCTGTACCGGGACTGTGGAACCGAGTATCAGGTTGGAACGGTTCCACGCAGTGACAAAAACTCGACCCTTACCGGTCCAGTTCCACGGACTGATAAGATATCTTAAGATGGCTCTGGACCGGGAAGAGAATCTTTTCTATCGGTCCAGTTCCATCCTCACCAATCAGAATGATCTGATCAATCATCTCATCAATCTGATCATTCTGATTGGTGAGGATGGAACTGGACCGGTAAGGATGTAACCGGACCGATAAGATATCACAGAGAATGGTTCAATGGCTCTGGACCGGTAAGCATGGATCTTGTTCTCAGTTCTGTTCCATGTTGTACCTGGAAGCGCCCTTACTACTTCCATGGACTGAGAATGGTTCATGGAATGGCTTTTGAGCGGGAAGTTATCTTCTGGACAGGTTAGCATGGAAGTTGTCTCCAGTTTTATTAATTTATTATTGTCATGTTAAGTTCTTAAACTACAACGTCATAATTCTTTCCTTGAATTGTTTGGTAACTATTATTTATAATAAATTGCCTCTTTTGTAACACTTGTTCAAATTCCTTCCTTTTAGCGAATTGTCAAGGAAAATGATGCTATTGTATTGCAAGTTGAGATCATAAGCATGGAAGAAGGACGATAGGGATTTGACTGCCTGCTTCATCCATGCCATGTGAGTGGGATTTGATCGCCTGTATCGGTAATGGAACTGTACCGGTAATTTGGAACGGTTACATCTTTGTCACCGTAACCGTTGGAACCGTTCCTGGGAAATACCTGGACCGACACACCTCTACCACAAACGTAAACCATCAAATTTGAGGGTGGTCAAACTTTTTTCTTGAAAATAATTAACCAAAAAGGGAGACTCTGAATTTAGACCCAATAAGATGTGAAACCTTCATTCTACAATGTTTTGCAATTATTTCCTAGTGTCTATCAACAAGAAAAACGATTAGGTACATTGAAATACAGTACAATCGGGAACGGTACACCAGTCAACGTCATACAGCTGATATTTGCGGCGGCGAAAAAACGAACTGCTTTCCTTCTTTGAGATAGGTAATGTGGGTGGATGGATATGTTATGTCTTCATGCGTGAGCTAATTAGTATCCATGGCTCATCTTCCAAGTATTCAAGGTCACGAAACAGTTTTCCTACTGTTTGCAACAGCTGACAGCGAGGTAGTGGGGGTATGGCAATACTGGACCCCGCGCTGACCCCCCGCCACCCCGCCGATCGTCGCCTCTCACTCTAAACTGTCCCGAAAAATTCATTTTTTTGAACTGCTTGCCTTGCATCCAGCGATGCAAGGAGGACCAGCCCCCGCGCTAGTTCGCTTATCATCCGCAATCATCTACATTACCGACCTCTCCAAGTCTCTGGTGTGTTGCGGGCTAGTATCCAAGGCAAAAAACGTACTTTCTTATTCCATTCTCTTATTTAATCTAAATTCCTTGATAGTAATGAAATAGTCCCTAAATATTATAAAAGTTTTCCAAAATCAGCTAAATATTACTTACAAAAAATGGAAATATAGGAGAATCTCAACAAAAATTTATTTATTCATTTTGCATATTTGTAGTAAGGCAAACAGTGTTTGCTATGTTTGCCTGGAGGAGACGCCACTGAAAATATAAATATAACATAAATAATATATAATTTAATAAATTTTCAGGGGTTATGCGGGTTGAAATATGGATGGCCAAGAGCAAACCTGAAATTATTGTCACAAGCTAAACCTCCACAGTTTCATCCGATTTCAATGGAATTTTCAGGCATTTTGCTGTCCTCAGATCTTTCTATGGCTCTAAAGAGGTGAATTCTCCTCCTGATCGTACTATACAGCGCCTCAGTTCTTCAGTCTCTCATTCCCAACTTCCTAAGGTCCTTCCCTATGTCATCCATCCACCTTATCTTCGGGTCCTGGTCTCTGGGGTCCATCCAGTTTTGCCAAGAGTATTCTTTTAGTTGGCGTATCGTCGTCTTTGTAGTCCCAAGATAGTCCCCTACAAATTTCATATCATCATCACCTGAAGTCTCCCCGCATGTGCCATTTTCTCACTTCTAGTCTACCTACGGTCAAATTCGGAGCGTACCTACTTGGAGATTTCGGTTTTTATCATCTCCAATGTATCGGATCTTTACAATCGCGTTGTGAGAAAGCTGCGCTTTACCCATATGGTCTTTTTACCATTTTCCTCAGATTTTTGCTTTCTTTTTTCACATTAATAGTTAGTGTCACTTTCAACAGGATACTCATTTTTCCAAATACCTCTTTGGGATGGGTTTGGTTAAGGTCTAATCAGCTTTCTTGAAATCGTAAAAATACTCGGGAACGTTGGTTTAATCAAATCGTTGAGTTTTCTCTCTACAGCAACTTCAAATTATTTAATGGAATTTACAATGGAATTTACCTTTTACTTGTGACTGTAATGCTCAATAGCTCTCGCCTTTGGATGTATATTATACGATCCTTGGGAAGAGTTGAATAAGTAACGTTCTCACATCAGAATCACGTGGATTTGTAGAATTAGTTTATTTTCCTTGCGCAACACGACTAAATTCTATGGAACATGAATTTCACGATTAAATCGTTGGTTTCCTACATTCTGGAACAACAAAATTAAGAATCCTTTCCGATTCTTGTTGATTTTCGGAATTTCCTGCTGATTGGACTGATATAGAATGCACAACCATTGATTTTGATTATAGAGGACACATTTCATGACTTTCTATCGTAACGGTGGAATATGTTATTTTGGAATCGTTTCCGCCGTCCTGGATTCTGATTTTGGTTTATTATTTTCAATACCTAATGAACCTTTGGAATCGACCAAGAGAACAATTTTAGCCCCCTCCCCCCCTCCTCAAAGTTTGTTGGTTTACGTTTCAAGGTACGTAGAATCCAAAAATCGAAAACAAATTTTCAATTTAAAATAATATTGAATTTTTAGAATCGAATGAGACCACCCAGAGCTCTGTAGGAGCTACCGATTGCTCCCTTTGAGAATTTGAGGGTTGGACTTATGATAAATCAGAAACACGAGTGTGACGAGCTGACAGATACGACCATTGTTCGTTTCTTCCAGTTACTTCAGTTTTGCGTCCTTAGCAAACAGTAAACAAATTTCCTATTGAAGGCACCCACAACTCTTCATTTCTTCGAATCGAGTGTGAAGCGTTTATTTCTTGCAAATTAACTTGATTGTGAAGCGAAAATATGGTTGTTAGGTACCTAGTGACAATGGCAAAGCCGTGTTCTTTGCAGACGAGGTATCTATATAGAAATAATAATATGGGGGTCAGCTGTGGCTGAGCGAGTTGCGGCATGTGTCTCTGGAGACGAGACTCGGACTGGTTGCGGGGCTGTGAGTTCGGGGCTCGGCTCTGGAGCATATTTTCGGGTAAGCGGGTCGCAGTTCCCCCTCGTCCCAACGGTGAGGCCTATGAGCGAAATAGTCAGAAATTCTGATCTTCCCTTTGGAAGACAGCTGATGACGTCCGCGACTGAAATGGTTGTTTACTTTACTATAGAAATAATAAACCTTTGTGTAATAATTTGCAGCGTTACGAGCAGTTACTTCGACAGTGGAATAATTTTCGTGGTCCTCAAGTGCTAATCTTGACACATATTCAGCCATACTTAACGCAATGTTAGGTACTAAAATTGAGAAACAAATAAATTTATTCACAAGTGATACTAGGTAACTACTTTATACTTTACTTTATTGATGTCATACTTTATTACTTACTAGTTTACTCTATAAATTACTTCACTATATTATTTATCGTCTGTTTTAAAAGCATTGAATGAAACAAACAAAATAATAGAATTGTGGGGTTTTACGGGTAGTGTGAAGGTAGGTTTATTGACTCCCCAGGAAGGATATGAAATACTTGGTGCTCATCGATACCTATTGAACAACCCTCAAAGTTTTGTTGTGGGGCGAGGAAAGTATAAGAATAACAGTAGCAACTACAGTGGCTACTCTTCCTTCGTCTACAGAAGGAAGAGTAGCCCGACCTGCCGAAGTTGGATCCCACCAGGATCATAGAGGGATAATCTACCTTGAAAGTGGATCGACTCCTAGATCGTTCGTCGTTTCTAGAAGAACGTGACTCTCATTAGCTGCACATGAATGAGAAAGTCACATCCATGGAAAGTGTAGGGATGAATCGCTCTTTCACTTTCGACTCGCCGTATCAAACTGAAGACGTAGTATACCTTCCCGGCTAAGTAGATAATTATCGAAAACAATGACAAAAGCTGATTAAGAAAGTCGTCCGCGAGAATTCCACGTGGGCTAATTGACGTCAGATTAGGTTCACGTGGCAGTCGTCACAAAGCGGTCCCTCTCAAACTTTCATACCCCTGAAAAATAGGTGTGGACTATCAGTGCTCCTGTAGCATATCTGTAGCATCTTCATCCCCGTATCATCCCAGTATCATAACTGATCCTCAGTACACACGTATCTCTGAACTCATGTTCCATACCTTTTATGCTTCTGTATCATATCTGTACCTCAGCGTTCTAGTTACATTTATGTGTGTCTGCATCATATATGTGCCCCGGTAACATACCTATCTCTCTGTAACACTGTACCCCTATGCAGGGTTTGAAGGAACTTCTTAGCACTTTTTTTACTCTGCTTAAAATGCTACTTTCTTGCTTGACTTGGATTTTTCTCGACCTTGCGGCACTAAAATGGTCATAACTCTGTAATTTTCCATACCAATTTAAAACTAGTCACTCAGTAAAAAATAGCGTCAAATTTCCCGTATGATGATATCTTGACCAGTTCAGAAAATCTATTGACTGGTAAGTAGATTCTTCCTTCCTCAAACTTACAAACTTGTCAATTTCTGTTTTTTTTCCGAACATTTTTGTGATATTTTCAAGCGAAAACACGATCTTCTTCAGAGGCCCTCGAAAGCTTAAAGAATGCTCCATTTCATCAGTTTTTCAAAGCCAACACCTTATCGAATTTAAAGACGAAATGGTGTTTGAATACGAAAAAACGTTATTTCAGGAAACTTGAGTGTTTATTACGATTTTCATGGTAGTGGAAAAAGTAGCTTTTTAAGCGGAGTAAAAAAAAGTCTGCCAAGTGGGTGTGGCACATAGCTTCCTCGTATCCATAACCCGATTGTATAGATGATCCAATGCATAGTAGTTAATCTCAAAACATCAAAACAAGTTAATTTGTAACATCCCTGAAAATTTCATTGAAATCGGATGGAAAATGTAGAAGTTATGGCCGTTACAAGGAATTCACGTTTGCGCATGCGCAGTGGCTACTATCAGTCCGAAGGTGGTGATTTTCATAGGGGACCATCTAAATACTAATCTGTAACATTCCTGAAAATTTCATTGAAATCGGATGGAAAATGTAGAAGTTATGGCCGTTACAAGGAATTCACGTTTGCGCATGCGCAGTGGCTACTATCAGTCCGAAGGTGGTGATTTTCATAGGGGACCATCTAAATACTAATCTGTAACATCCCTGAAAATTTCATTGAAATCGGATGAAAATGTAGAAATTATGGACGTTACAAGGAAATTCACGTTTGCGCATGCGCAGTGGCTACTATCAGTCCGAAGGTGGTGATCTTCATTGGGGACCATCTAAAACCTAATCCGCATAATCCCTGAAAATTTCATCGAAATCGGGTAGAAAAAGTGGAAGTTATGGCCGTTAAAAGGAAATTCACGTTTGCGCATGCGCAGTGGCTACTATCAGTCCGAAGGTGATGATTTTCATAGGGGACCGTCTACACACCAACCCGCACAATCCCTGAAAATTTCATTGAAATTAGATGGAAAATGTAGAAGTTATGGCCGTTGCAAGGAATTCACGTTTGCGCATGCGCAGTCGCTTCTATCAGTCCGGGTATGATGATTTTCATAGGGGACCGTCTACACACCAACCCGCACAATTCCTGAAAATTTCATTGAAATCGGACAATAACTTCGTATAGTTATGTGCGTTACAAGGAATTCATGACAGACAGACAGACACACAGACAGACAGACACGGAACCAAAATTGTTTAGAAAGGTCTAAAACGCAAAACGCGAGTGAAAATTTTGATTTTGGAGAACTTTTTTTTCTCGACCTTGAAAAGTGAAAACAAAGCTTCCGCTACCTTGGTAGACTCGGAAGCAAAAGTGCAAATAAGGAAAAGTTGGTCCAGATTCGACACCAAAAGTAATGTTAACTGCTTTGGGAACAGCCTGTTCCACCACTTTCTTTCCTTAGATGCTCCTGTATTCCTATATATCATTACAAGATTACGTGGAAACGTTGCCTAGCACCTCAAGTCGTTGTAAGGACATTAAGCCGATTAGCACCTCCTTTCCATCCTGAAACACACTTTTTCATTTTAATTACACTCTCTTTTATTAGTGAAGTAAACTTGAAATAACTAGCGTTGGTGAGCTGAGACCTCAAGGAAGTTTATCCCGTAGCAGGTGCGTTAATTCACCCTTAATTTTAAATTGCTTGAGCCAATTATTGGAAAAAGACTTTTCAATAAATTAATCTTTGGAATCCTAGTCCCAAAAACGCTGCAAATCATAGTCCCAAGGTTTATTATTTTCTGTATAGATCACCCTTCTGCATAGATCCCTCCCTACCAACCATAGGTACCTACTACCTACTAGGGCATTTTTGAAAATTTCAACCCCAACCAAATGAAAATCAAGGGTTAAATAAGGTTTTTTTTCTACTATCCAACTTTTTTTTACCTATTTTTTCCTACCAACCACCAATTGCACAAATAGGTGAGATGGTAAAAAAAACCACGTGTGTACAAAATGAGCGATTAGCTTTACATAATCAATCCGTCCATAAAATCCGAAGAATTTTCGGAAATTCTGACCTCGTGACCTCTGATCTGATTGGTTGTATCTGATTAGATGTCTTTCTCACCTCTGAATAAAATCCGACGAATTCTCGGAAATTATGACCTCTTGACCTTTGGTCCAGAACCAGCCAAAACTACCTACTTCCTATGTTTAACTTTTGTTTACTTATGTTTTGAAACACTCCCGAAAAAAATACATTCCGACGAAAATATTTTGAACCGATTTTCAAGTTGGAGCCTGAGAGACGTGTCCCAGAATGGCCAAGGATGAAAACACAAGCAAAAAGAAGATTTTAGCGCCTCGGAGTTTTTCTGGGTCCTAATTTGCACTGACTGATGCTTTGGACGACTGGTGTCTGCTCGAAACCTTTTGTCCTTGAAGGAGCATGCGCGGCCTTGGTTCTTCGACAGCACGAAGTCGATATTCGTAGTATTTTTACTGGCGAGGACCCTACAGAACTTCGTAAGTAATAAATGCCTTCAATAACAGAGGTTTCTATTGGATTGTTTTCTTTTTTCTTAAAGAACCAAGGTTTCGATGAAGATGATGCGTAATAACGCAATCATTTGTTTTTATCTGATCCTGTAGTGAATAGGGTGTGTGCCTGGGTAGGAAAAACTGTTTAAGTATTGTTATTTTTAATCTAAGGTAGACCTCATTCTGAGAATTTCGGTACCAACCGCGACCTTCTAGCGTGTGTAAATCTTTTCCTATGAATTTTTAAAGTTTCGACCGTTTATGACGTCATAACTCGGTCGAAACTTTGAAAAAACAGAGACACAGATCTACTCACGCTAGAAGGTCGCGGTTGGTGCCAAAATTCTTAGGATGTAGTCTACTTTCAATTAAAAATCTAAAAAAAAAATCAAGGCGCACCCCCCATTGTGGTAACGTCTAGCAGACTGCTCAAAAATGGAGAAGCCAGTGAAGGAATAACAAAAGAGGGAAATAATTATTAACAACATCTTCCAAGTATGGTGGATGATAAGCTTCCTCCGAAAGGGTAACATGGACTAACGAGTAATATAGATTCTGTTGGTTCAAAATTATTGAATATTATGTCCACATGCATATCAATGATGAAAATTCAGGATGAACTACCCTTGGTAGTTTTAACAACATAATATATTAAAAACGCTGCAAATCATTGCTCAAAGGTTTATTATTTTCTGTATAGATCACCCTTCTGTATAGATCACTGGTTCTCCATCAATAGCACCTACCACCATCTGTATTCTCCCTTGACCTTCCCTCTCAAATTTCATCTTCCTGCGTTCAATGGGATTGAAAATGGCTTCGGAGCCCACTCAGCTGATCTGTGATCTGAGGAGTGAAGAAGATCTCCTCGAATGCTGGAGACGCCTGGAAGAGCACTTCCATTCAATAGGATTGAAAATGGCTTTGGAGCTCACTCAGCTGATCAGATATCTGAGGAGTGAAGAAGATCTCGAATGCTGGAGACGCCTGGAAGAGCACTTCCATTCAATAGGATTGAAAATGGTCTCGGGGCTCACTCAGCTGATCAGTGATCTGAAGAGTGAAGAAGCCTTTGAGCAATGATTTGCAGCGTTTTTTACCCACCAACATTTTTTTTACCTACCAACCTTTTTTTACCTACCAGCTAGGTACTACCTACCACACCATACTGGCTTCACACCTTCACAATCAAGTTTATTAGAAAGAACTAAACGCTTCACACTCGATTCGAAAAATAGAAAGCTTCATATGGAAATTTGATTACTGGTTACGCAGAAGGCAAAACTGTATACAAATCAAAGAAATGAACAGCGATCGCATTTTAGTCCGATAAAATTTGAATGGAGATTAGACCTCTTTTGCGATTCACACTCATGATTCTGTTTTATCGAAGGAAAACCTTCAAGCACTCGTAGGGACCGAACGGTTTGTCCTACAGAGCTCCGGGTGGTCTCAAAAATTTTTTAAAATTCAATACTGTTTAAAATTGGTGAAAAAACGATACCTTTATTTCGAGAGTTTTCGAGCTAGGGCACTCTTGAAAATTTCAACCCTTAATTTTCACCCCTTAGAAGTGACTGACATCAACCAAAAGCTTTGCGGCACAACTAGACCCCAAATGGAGCCCATATACCAAATTTGAACCAAATCGGTCCAGTGTTGCTAAGAAAAGTGCCGCGGACGGCGGACGGACGGAAATTTTTTTATTCGATTTTCGTATTCTACGTACCTTGAAACGTAAAACATCAAAATTTGAGGGGGGGTTAAAATTTTTGGTTTATTATTTCCAATAATAAGCCTATGTGATCGTATCGCAAAAAAATTTTATAACCCCCCCTCAAACTTTGTCACTTTACGTTTCAAGGTGCGTAGAATCCAAATAGACGATTTGCGCGCCTGCGCAGTAACCCCATATAGCCTGGTTGCAACCTTCCGCGAAGAGCAGGTTTCGGTACTCGGATCGAGTTGTTTACTAGTTTTGAATGAAGTTTAGTGCGTTTTATCTTCTTTTCTAATGTGTAGTTGTCGAGTTTTGTAGTTTTCAATTCGTGCAATTTCGATAAAAGACGTTGTTTTTCATTAGAAGGGCGGCCCGGGTCCGTTTAAAGTGATTTGTCTAATCGAAAATGATGTACCTAGCTGGAACCGTCCTATCGATCAAAACAACATTTCAGGTAAGTGAACCTTTCAATTGTATCTTTTATTATTTGCTAAGTAACTTTTCATAAACCTCGGCTCTCCTACTATGAACTACAATACAGAACGATGCGTTCTCAAATACAATACGATGCGCAAATACAATACGATGCGTCTCATTCAACGCGGAATAGCCTGCTGTAAACGCTGGGGTGCCGGCTTTTATTTACTGGCTTTAGCTCGAACCTAGGGGGAAACAACTATTTTTCAAAAACAGAAGAATGTCAAATTCTCGCGTTTTTGTTTGCAAAAAGTACTTACGGGTTCGGCAAGATTTCAGACCCCAACTCAGACCTCAGCATCACATTTATCGAAAGGAATGCATGTTTTTTTTAGAAGTGTGGACTCCGTGGGGGATTGGTCAAAATGTTCAATCTCAAAATGAAACAAAAACCCTTGAAATTGACCATTTCCCTTAAAAAGGGCTCCCGGAAAGAAAGGATTCAGGACCTCAAAATACGAAAAACTCTGTGTAAGTTTCACCCTAACTTGTCATAAATTTCAATGACCATCTTGATGGGAAAATGAAACAGTGAAAATCTGAAGAAAAGAGGAGGGATTAAACTTTTTCTGACTCGATTCCAAAAATCCATTATTGAAGATAATAAACCAAAATAATGGCAAAAAGTATACTAATAATAAATAAAATGAATTTATGTATTTATTTATGTGTGAATCTTGTTTCAGCTACGTGCACACTGAATGGGGAAAAAATTGAAAAAAAAAAGAAGAGAAAAATGAAGAGAACTCCCGCAAGGCACGACACGGCCCATAGGATTTGACTTGAAATTCCTCGATCTAAAATTGAGTCGAATTCCCCGTTGTGCTAGTTTTACATATTGCTATGGGTTGAATGTTTGTGGATGATCCATTCCAGTTTCGTTTTATATTGTTACCAATTTCTTTGCTCTCATTGGTGTACCTGTGTAAACTTTTAGAGCCTAGTCATATGTATGAACAGAACTGAGTTTTTAAGAGTAAACTGAAAGTAAAAACAAAAAGGAAACTGTAGTAGCTAAGTAAGTACTTAATTTTACAAAAAAATTTTCCAAATGTTTTTAAATTTTGGTTTGCCTAATACTAACAAAATGTGTTTCTTGAGTTCCTACTTTTTTCATAATAAAAGTATTTCGTAAAAATTACTCATGATTTTTTTTTTTTTGTGAACCTGAAATTGAAAGACAAACTAAGGACAGTAAGTTGTGGTAGGTACCTACACTTTTTTTTGTTTATAGTAGGTACCTACAGGCCAGAAGCACTGAATTTCGATCCTTGGAATTCCGTAAAACGTATTGTCACTGCACTAGTAACTCAAACACTTGACATACCTACATAAAAAAATACAATGCAGTGGCTTAGTCTCTACAGTACCTAGGCAAAATAGTGAGCGACTGTTTTCTCACTGAAGAGTTCCTATCTGCTTCCTCACTTTAGTCGGTACTAATTTAAAATAAACAAATAATCTGATATAGGGTTGTTTAAACTCCACCGAATAAGAGTTATTTCATTTTTATACCAATAATTCATTTTTATACCAATTCGTCTTTCCCAACCTCACATTATACTGTTGTAGTCCGCTACCGAAATAGAATGTAGTACCTACGCCTGTCAGACATATCTTTTTTCATTTTCTAATGCAATGAGGAAGAAAAACGTATCTTGGATATATCTGCAAATGAACTTCACTGGAAATTGACGGATCCGCGTTTATTTTGGTTTTAGATTTTTTATTCGATACCTATACAACAAAAACATATTAACGTAATTCACCAAAAGGTACTTATTTAATCCCAATAAAAGTCACACGCATGTTAAAAGATAGATGGGTTTATCCTAATAATAAAATAGAGAGGTGCAACCTAAAATTATTAATTCATCGTAAAATTTACGATCATTTAATGATTAAAATATGATGCGTCAGAAATGTCCGTGATTTCAAAAATATTACACATCGGATATATGGTACGGCCAGACAATGAAAACTAGTATTGAAATTTAAATTATTTAAATAAGAACAAAGCCCAAGGAGTATACTTACCCAGTGGAGTTGGATTGAAAGGGATCATTGCAAAGAAAGTAAACAAACAAGAAAGTAAACGGAAAGGTTCAAACAATTTATTCATGAAAATAAGGGATGATTTTAATTGTAGGTACAATAATACATGCAGTTGCAACGTAACTGTACAATTTCAACTATTTAACTAAAGATTCCCGAAAATTGAGGCGTTGTTGGCGAAAACTAGAGGCGTTTCACTGAGCGAATCATAGTAGGTATCCTAGTAGATTTGACGAACTTTTTGAAACTTGGAGTCATTTTGCTGCAACGAATCATCATTGTCCGAAAAATGTTACATTTGAAACAGCCTTTGACGTGAGATTTCCCTTGTTGGTCATTCCAGTTTAGAACATCACGTAGAAATAAACACGACTGGGGAAATCTGCAGAACTTCGCGGAAGGATCGTAACCTGGCCTTCCTGACTTGGAATCACTATTGCATAATATGCCGTAGCACTAATGGTAAACCATTTTTACTGTCTGGAGTACTTTAGGATCGCAAAATTGATATAAAAATAATTGTAACTTTCGAAAACGGAACAAGCCAGCCATAAACAAACACAGAAACAACGAGAACCGGGGAAACCGTGTACCGAAACCTGCGAGATTGTAACCTCCCGGACACGCATGCGCACTGCCACTTTCATTAATAGAAATCGTCTATTTGCAATGTCCGTCCGCCGTCCGCCGTCCGCCGTTCGCCGTCCGGGCCATAAAAGGCCTTAGAATCGGTCTAAAAAAACCGTTCTTTCGCACATAGACTCCATTTGGGGTCTAGTTGGTCCTAACGTCGAACTATTCCGATCGCTCAATTCGTATAGAAGTTACGGGCAAATAACCAGCCAAAAAAGAGGTTTTTGCTTAAAAATGCGTGGGGTGACATTTTCAAAGTATTTTTCTTCATGTTGGATGGTTGGTGGCTTTATAGACGATTATATAGAAAAATAATAAACCATTAAAATAATAAACCATAAAAATAATAAACGTACGACAAATCAGAAACACGAGTGTGAATCGCAAAAGAGGCCTAATCTCCGTTCAATTAAAGCTGACCGAAATGCCATCGATGTTTTTCTTCATGGTGGATGGTTGGTGGCTTTATAGACGATTATATAGAAAAATAATAAACCATTGTGTAATAATTTGCAGCGTTTTTTTTCTTGCTCGATTCCAAAGGCTTATTATTGAAAATAATAAACCAAAATCGTAGATGTCTCAAGGTTGCAATGTTCGATTATGAATTGACTTGGCTTGCAAGAAAAAATACAGGGTGTCTACACTTAAAATGGGCATAACTTCAGGGTTGGATTCTACAAGGTATTTCCAACAAAAAAATGTCTCTTAGCAATTTTCTTTTAACCCACTCAAAATTCCTTTTTTTTCCACTTTCACTTTCAAGTTTTTCTTCGCGTTTTCGACCTTACGGCACTGATATGGTCATAATTCCCTTATTTCTCCTGAAAATTCGATTCTGACTACACCGTTAAGCTGGCCCCACACGATCAAACATGCTTGACAAGCATGGTTTGCCAACCTCGCTTGTCAAGCAGATTTGATCGTGTGGGGGGTCATGTTTGAAGGTTTGAAGGTTTGACAGCACGCTTGACGGTTTTCAGTCACTGTCAGAAAATTTGCTGTCAAACATGAGGTTTGACAACCAAGTTTGATCGTGTGGGTGAGCGTCAAACCATCAAACCTTCAAACCATCAAGAAAAAAGGGTGGTAGGGGGTAATTTTACTGTGAATCACAGAGTTAGTTTCCGTGAATCACCGAGTTGGCGTCTGTGAATCACAGTCTCCATTAGGGATGCAAAACGATTATCGATAATATCGATATTCTGCCTCCGATTACACTAGATTACAAAATTTAGGGGTGGTCTGGCTGCCTCGTTCTTTCATCACTTTTCTTATGGTATTTGGTGCGCTAAATCCGAATCTGACGTCAGTTTTTTTTGTTTACGTCGGATTTTCAAGATATAGCTAGTTTTAAGATTTTTCTAGTTCTCACTTTTCTTCATTTTTTAGTGAAAACTCATCTTGCTCAAATCTTCTCAAAAAGTACTCAGACTTATATGAAATTTCATGCAGAATCCGAATATGTACTTAGTTTTTAAGTAAAACTGTGTTAAACCCCCTATTTTCCACAAAACGTATAAAAAAACACCGGTTCTCAACGTTTTTTCTTCGGGTTTTCCCTTACATTTTGCCACTTGAAAAAAAAATTAAGGCTAAAAAAAATGTTCTCGGGCTCTTACTTTGTAGGGGGGACACCCCAGAGGAGAATGAGACCAATCGCAGCCTCCTAAACCCACTAATATCGAAGGAATGAGCTTTTTCATGGCACTGAGATGAAAATTCACAAAAACCGTTAGTTAATTTTTCGAGATAAGTATGTGCCTTCCTAAATCTGTTTTCCTCATATGGATTTTCCTTTCTTGCACATTTTTTATGCTTTTCATCTATTAAGAGTAAGATCGAAAATAGGTACTCAAAGGGGGAGTAAATCATAATTGGTAAACTCTTGTTTTGTTAAGTGATTTTAATTCAGTTTTACAAACGAAACACAATAAACTGCAGAAAAGTTAACGGTGTAAACCTGTTTCATGAAGGCTCAGATGAATCAAAAGTTGGTAAAATGTTTGGTTATTTCTCCACCTCAGAGGTCCCACCAAGATATGAAAACCATGGAAGAACGGTACAAAGGGTATTGGGAAGTTCACATGATGGCGGACTATTGTTGTACCTTAAAAAGAGATTTACCTCAGGCGGCGAAGTTTTCTCTACATGGATGCCGGCGATGAAACCTCTCAGGTGGAGGAATAACCAAACATTGTACCAACTATTGATTCATCTGAGCCTTCATTAAACAGGTTTACACCGTTAACTTTTCTGCAGTTTATTGTGTTTCGTTTGTAAAACTGGATTAAAATCACTTAACAAAACAAGAGTTTACCAATTATGATTTACTCCCCCTTTGAGTACCTATTTTCGATCTTACTCTTAATAGATGAAAAGCATAAAAAATGTGCAAGAAAGGAAAATCCATATGAGGAAAACAGATTTAGGAACGCACATACTTATCTCGAAAAATTAACTAACGGTTTTTGTGAATTTTCATCTCAGTGCCATGAAAAAGCTCATTCCTTCGATATTAGTGGGTTTAGGAGGCTGCGATTGGTCTCATTCTCCTCTGGGGTGTCCCCCCTACAAAGTAAGAGCCCGAGAACATTTTTTTTAGCCTTAATTTTTTTTCAAGTGGCAAAATGTAAGGGAAAACCCGAAGAAAAAACGTTGAGAACCGGTGTTTTTTGATACGTTTTGTGGAAAATAGGGGGTTTAACACAGTTTTACTTAAAAACTAAGTACATATTCGGATTTTACATGAAATTTCATATAAGTCTGAGTACTTTTTGAGAAGATTTGAGCAAGATGAGTTTTCACTAAAAAATGAAGAGAAGTGAGAACTAGAAAAATCTTAAAACTAGCTATATCTTGAAAATCCGACGTAAACAAAAAAAACTGACGTCAGATTCGGATTCAGCGCACCAAATACCATAAGAAAAGTGATGAAAGAACGAGGCAGCCAGACCACCCCTAAATTTTGTAATCTAGTGTTATCGATGCTTTTTTATCGATATGGACTACTCCGATATTTATACTCATATTTATACTCCGTTATTAACCAAATTATCGTTCTCATCTCTGAAGATCCCCTTATTGGGGTAAAATCTCTGATTTTGATTATTTTTTACTAGAAAAGCTGTTCTAAAAAATTGTAATCTAAATCGATTATCGATATTATGTCGAACGCAACATGAACACTGAACACTACTGAAGCTTGGTGGATGCGGTTGAAACAGTTGGTTTGAACGTGTGGGTGCGGCGTCAAACGTCAAACATGCTTGACAAGCGCGGCTTGTCAAACCATGCTTGTCAAGCATGTTTGATCGTGTGGGGCCCGCTTTAGAAAGAGCGTTAAATTCCTAAGCTACTTAGTGCAAAATCAAAATATTTCAGCAATACTTCAATCAGCTAGAAATTCGGTGTTTTATTGAGTAGAAAGGTGTTACTTCATGCTGACTACCATATCTACGAATAATGCGTATTTTATGAAAATTTAAAACGAAGGTTTTCCTCGAAAAATCCACTTTCTAGCCGTCAGAATCATTTGGAAGTATCACTATTGGATTCAGCGTAAAAAATTCCATAGAAAATGATACCAAACTCGCCAAGAGAGAGGGAGACCATAAACCGCTTGAAACACTGGATTTGCATGTAAAACAAGTTTTTTGACATTAAAACTTCATTTACTCTTCCAATTTGAATGTTAAAGAGAAAAATTGAAAGATCGTTGAAAAGCTGACAATTTGAGCATGTTTTCTCCGAAGAGCGCCCATCGAAAAGGGCAGGGATTTAGAGGGAAAACTTTGGTCGAAGAAAGTCAAGTTTAGAAAAATTTGTAAAGTTGGCTTTTTGACTTGATTTTTTGGAACTATTTTCGCTGAAATATTTTGATTTTGCTCTAGGTAGCTTAGGAATTTAACGCTCTTTCTAACGGTGTAGTCAGAATCGAATTTTCAGGAGAAATAAGGGCCATATCAGTGCCGTATCAGTGCCGTATCAGTGCCGTAAGGTCGAAAACGCGAAGAAAAACTTTAAAGTGAAAAAAAAGGAATTTTGAGTGGGTTAAAAGAAAATGGCTAAGAGACATCTTTTGTTGGAAATACCTTGTAGAATCGAACCCTGAAGTTATGCCCATCCAAAGTGTAGACACCCTGTATATTGCTTCTTTGCTTCGGACAGTCGTAGTCTATTTTGCTTAGCACTGCGAGACTCCAGGGCTTAAGTTGAAAACACTTTTTTGAACCCTCAACCCTCGAACTCAGTTCTCCTCGTCCCGTCGCAAACAGACGCCCTCCTAAAAAGAGGCTTTAACGACCCACCGTGATGGAAAGTGTCATCTGCAGCACCCGGATGTGCCTTGTAAGGGATTGATACGCTACGTGCTCTAGGCCTCCAAGAAATCCTGATCTATCAAAAAACCTAGGAAAAGATCGCCCTAGACCGCCTTTCCTCAGCTGATACACGCCGGAGAGAGCCGTCAACCATTAGCGTAATTCCGACCCATTACCCAAACCTGTACGACTCGAGATCATTTTCAAAAACCTCGGATGGAACTTCAAAAATTGCTCTCGATTTTTTTTTCGTTCTTTCTTTTTCATTCCAAAAATAGCCTATCGAACGGGTCCTTCCGTAAAGTACCGTTTTCTCCTTCGAAGGAGTCGTTAGGGTTCACTCTCGGTTATTCCGATGTTCGGGACGAAATGAGAGTAAATACGAGGCTTCCGGTCAAGGTTACTACCACGACTGCAAGGCTGCCTTCATTACTCGCTTATTTGGGAGTGAGAGTTGCACGGATTTCCTACAATCTTCCGATCAGAATCTGCCTCGAACCGCAGGTGTATTCAATATAATGTCTATATAGAGGGATTCAATTCCCTTTCGGTGGGCATTCGGAATATAAGATATCATTTTCGTACCGAGTGTTGTTTTCGGAAGCCTATCTCTAGATCACAGGGAATCACATGGCAGGATTGATTCGATAGTGAAAGTACTATTGATGCTGGACAGGGGTCATTCGCCCATTTTGGACGTTTCCGGGAGATTGCGGCTTCTGCGCTGTTTTCTGTATGGTTTCGGCCACCCGTGACTATTAAATACTCTCACCTCTCAGTTGTTCCAAACTGATTAGGACGTCCCACAGTAAGACTTGGGCGTCCTTATGCGATCGATCTGGGGTGAAGGAGGACAACACTCAACAGAAAAAAAAATAACCACACAGTAATCCGTTTTAGACCATTCTGAATCCAAATCCGCGAAAAAAAAACCATAGGTGTATGTCTGTGTGTGTATGTGTGTGGGTGTGTGTGTGTGTGTGTGTGTGTGTGTGTGTGTATGTGAGTGTGTAACAAAATCTTGTGTACTCTGCCCAGGCCTTAGTTCTCAACCGATTTTCGTGGTTATTTTTTTCTTCGACGCGGAAAACTATCTAGTTGTGCACTACGGCGCCGGAATTTCGAATTTCGCCTTTTAAGGGGGGGAAAGGGGGGGTTAATGCTTAAAAAACGTACGTTTGCGGGCGTAATCTTATAAACTGCCCAGGCCTCAATTTCCAACCGATTTGTGTGTTTCTTTTTTTGTTTGACTAAAATAACTTCCGAGTTGTACACGATTTCACCAGAGTACCAAAATTTGCAAGAGGAGGGGATGGGTGGGGAGATATTATTCACAAAATATCCGATTTTTCAATATTTCGGTTCCTTTACTGCTTAGGTACTAATTGTATCCAAGCTTTGGAATTGAGGAAAAATTACTACTAAAATGCCTACTAAAACTAACAGATGAAAGTTCAATGTTACGACGTATTTCCGCTTTGGTGCAAGACTGGCACCATTGGTGGTGGTGGGTATAACGGTACCAAAACGATTGTTGGCGTTTGCAGTTGATTATGTATGTTCATGGCCAAATCATTGCCTACGATAGGCAGAACGGTACCTACTCAAAGCTACATTACGGCAAGCGACTACACCTCCACTGCGTTACAAAAACAAACAAAATCAAACAGCTGGGAAGGAAGGAGGAAAGGAGAAGAAGAAAAAACGGATTTATTCAGATTTGAGTTTTGGAAAAGTAAAAAGTTAGAAGTATAGAAAGAAGAAAAGTCAAAGAAGGAGAAAGGATATTATCATCGCATCAGCCGAAGAAAGAAAATCAACATACCGACCAACCTACCGACCAACCTACTGACAGCGGAGTTACTACCTACTACCAGCGAAGTACTACCTACTCCCAGATCACCAGACCATCACAGCAGAGATGAGTAACGATTAAAGATAAAGAACTTATAAGGAGAACTTTAATAAAGTAGTTTCAAATATGAATTAAGTTGTACCTGATTCGTAGAATCGTAGGTAAATCTTAGGATTTGCGCATACAAATCATTTAGCAATAACAATACCGTTACATTGGCGCCCAACGAAAAATAGAGAGGAACCCTCTAACCTAAATTATCTTACAGATTGTTTCATCTTGACCGACCCTGATACCCGAAATGCATCCAGTGACTCGAAGCAGATCGAGAGCGCAGGCGCTGGAGAATGGGGCAATTCACTCCGATTCATCTCAGCATGGTATGTCGTTGTATAGTCCTAATCACTCTCGGGATGAATCACATGATAGGCATACCGAATTCCATTCAATGCAAAGAGATAGAAAATTAGGTTCCAATTCGGACGTAATCCAATCAACCCATAACTCAAAATTTGTATCTTTCGATGTATTCAATAACGCAATTTCTACGATTACTTATACTTTAGAAAGAATAGAAAATAGAGTTGAGTCACAAATCGAAAAAATGATGGAACAAATAAAACATATTAACCTAGATAGAGATAGTTTGAGGGAAAACTCATTGCAGGAGGAGTACCGAAATTCTGAAACGAAAAATGATTTCCGCTTCAACAACTTAGCTCAAAATCAAGAATATTTCAACAATACCATCGAACGAATTACCCGAGAGATCAAGGTTCTTCAGGAGAAGATAGAAACGAAGTTCGAACAAGTAGACGAAATTATTAAAGCCAGTAATAGTAACAAGTTTAAGGGAGATTATTCTACAGCCGATAAAAAAGACGACAAAGATATTTTAAATTACGTGAAAGAAAACATAGTATTTGGAAACAGCACTTTTGACATAGCACCGCAATTCTTACAAAATTTGGAGTCCAACATCACGAATATCAACGAGCGCAGTGATTTTTGCCGCATAATCGGAAACAGTTTGAAGGGTGAAGTTTTCGACTGGTGGGAGGTAATGAAAACCCAATGTGCCAGCTACAATGAATTTGCTAAAAAATTCTTGGAACGATTTTGGGGAGAACCTCGCAGACAACGATTAGACATAAACTTGAAAACGGGATTTTATGATAGAAGCTACGGATCTAAAGAGAAATATTTCTCTTATTATTACTTACTGGGGAAACACCTAAAGTCCTACAGTAATGAACATAGTCTACTTTTGGCTATTAGTAAACACTTCGGTGACAAGATGGTAGAGGCAGTATCAGTTCGACATATTGAATCGACGAACGAATTTTTGGAACAATTGATCGAAGGTGACCTATTCAAATCCAATTACATATACCGAGCCAACAGCAATAATTTCCATCGAAAGTTTGAAGGCCAACATACATTCGATACACCCCAAAAATCAGATCATCACCAACAATATCACAATTACCCCAAACAGTCTACATATAATCAAAAGTGGAACACACACAAATCAAATCAAAACGATAATAACCCAACAAACGTCAACTGGAGGTCGCAAACATATTCAAAACCGAATCCTAATGACATGAATAAAAACGAGAGGGAAATTTCATTCAAAACCCATTGCATGACTACGTCAGAAAGTAACCTAGAAGAAGGTGCTTCAGGATATGGACCAGAATACATACCCCCGGAACAGAATAGATATGCAGACAACGAGAACCAAAAAAACTACTAGAGGGGGTCATCGTAGGAATAGAAGGTACCACAAAGAACATTGAATCCTACGTTGTTAACACGATTGAAGAACATAAGCTTGATGATCCCCAAACAGAACAAAAAAATACTAGTTGCCCAAATATAACCATTGAAGTCAACAAATGGAAGACTACAGCCTTGTTAGATAGTGGTAGTGAAGTTTCATGCATAAATGACCAATTTATCGAAAACAACAACCTTTATTTCAATAGATGTGCATACCTTCCAGTACGAAATATAATTGTTAAAACTGCAGTGGGAAAGACAACAGGCCAGATAAAACAGCAGATACTTCTGACTTTTATACTTGGATCAACAGAATACGATTTTCCATTTCTGATCATCCCAAACCTAACTAAAGATATAATAATCGGATCTGATTTTCTCAATTTCTCTGGAATAACCATCGACTTTGCAGAAAAACAAGTATACACGCAAAACGACAAGAATTCTACAAAACTAACATTTCAGCAACAAGAGACATCAGCCAACATTAGGGAAATGACTAAATGTAGAATGACATCTGTAGCGAACTCTATCGTCGATGGACCAGTCAGTTTGGATTTGAAAGAAACAACTATCGATTCACATCAAACTCATACATTTAAAATATTTTTGCACAAATTTCGTGACATTTTCAGGGACGAACCAGGACTAATGAAACATTATGTTCACCCTCTCAACATTACGAATTGTGAACCATTTTTCAAAAGAAGTTACCCAATACCAGTACATATAGAGAATGCGGTGACAGAAGAAATAAATCGGATGCTAAAATTGGGAGTCATTGAAAGAAACAACTCAAAGTATGTCAGTCCACTTGTAGTGGTGAGAAAGAAAGATGGGAAAGTCAGATTATGTCTAGACGCGAGGACTATCAACGAAAGGCTAGAACCGGACTATGAAAAGCCTATAGCAATGGATGATCTTCTTCGTAAATGCACGAACGTTAGATACCTCTCTAGCATCGATCTCACCTCAGCATTTTGGCAAGTTCCGCTAGTAAAACACCATAGAAAATATACAGGATTCAATTTCAAAGGGTTAACATACCATTTCAAGGTCGTTCCATTTGGATTAAAGACATCGTTAGCTGGTCTAGTAAGAGCACTGAGTAGGGTAATACCCGATGAAATTGACAACAATGTATTGTGGTATGTGGATGATCTTTTGATTGTAACTGAAACCTTTGAACAACATTTAGATGTTTTGGACAAACTTTTTAAGGCTCTCAAGAACGCAAATGTTACAATAAATTCAGCAAAATCACAATTCTTCAGAAAGAAAGTCGAGTTTTTAGGATTCACAATTTCCAGCGCGGGGATCGAAACAACTGAAGACAAAATAGAAGCAATCCAGAAATTTCCTGTTCCGCGGACTGTAAAAGAACTCCAACGATTTTTAGGATTTATCAATTTTTATGCCAGATTCACCAAAGATTTTTCTCAATTTTCCGCAACCTTAAACAGATTAGTAAGAAAAGGCGTAAAATTCAAATGGACACAAAACGAACAATCAGCGTTTGAAGGAGTTAAAAGCTTATTTAAAGAAAAAGTGCTTCTAAAGTTTCCAGATTTTAACCAACCTTTTTACCTTCAATGTGATGCATCGAACTATGCCATTGGATCTCAGTTGTTCCAGATAATAAAGGGCGAAATGAGAGTAATAGCGTTTGCTAGTAGAGTGTTGAAATGCACTGAAATTTCATTTTCAACTACAGAACGTGAACTGCTCTCAATTATATGGAGTATAAAGAAATTTTTCACCTACTTGGCGGCATCAAAATTCCGTGTAATTACTGATCATAAAGGGCTGACATTTTTACAAAGATGTAAACCATCAAACCCACGAATCATCAGATGGCAGTTATATTTACAAAATTTTGATTTCGAGATAATTTACTGCAAAGGATCAGAGAATATTATAGCTGACGCACTGAGCAGAATTGTGCCAGGTAACATGAACACACCTCCGAATACGCACATATTCCACGTCCTTGGTATAGATATCATAGATATGTCTAAGAAATTTGAATTTCTAAAAAACATTGCAACTTTACAACGTCAAGATCCTAGTTTGCTACACCTTATTGATTCAATTGAAACAGGGAATTCAAAAACAGCTCGTCATTTAATTATAAACGACATTCTATATACAACAGAGAACACCCTATTGAAATAAACTAAGGATTGAAAGGATAATTCAATGATAATAATGGATAATTAAGGAGAACGAAATAGAGGGTAGCCATTAAAGATCGGAACTGGTTTATTGGATAAAATGACAGTGTTGCCAATGTAACTAAATTAATAAATAATATAATAATATTAAATAAATAAATAATAATATATAACATTTCCCTCCCTAAGAAAAATTTTACAAAAAATAAATCATCATCCATGGCACAGTTCCATGTAAAAAAAAAATTGTGTCTGTCGCTGCGGACAAGACAGAATGTAGGAAGTCGAACAACAACAACCTTTATAGTATCCATTATTCGAGGAAACCGTATGCAAGGTTATAAACATTAGTTCATCTGAAATTAGTAAAATTAATATTGGTTTTCCGACTAAATTTACATTGAATATAAAAAAAAATGCAGTAGGTAAATTGCAGTGGATTTGCTTGAAAAGTGCCGAAACACCAGTGACGGGAGTGTTCTACAAACATAATTTACGACGAGTACAAATATCTGTACGAAAATGAAATACAATCTTCATAATTATGTGTGTATTCCAACAGGTTGGTTGTTACAAATTAAATCAATTATCTTATCATTTATATTAATAAATTTATGTTAACCCAATTCTCACTTGTAGGTTAATCTTTCGGGTGGTTTGACATCTCTCCTTGGCCTATCAGTAGCAATACTTCGGGGTTTTTCGGGGCTTTGATGTGCCGTAGTTTCCTGATCATTTTCGGAACTATTGTTTCCGACATTATTGCTCTTTTGTGGAGAAACTGGGGTAGGTTCACTGGGCTGAAAGCTGAATGTGGGAGCCCGAGAAGCGTTCTGATTGGTGGAGCTCCAGGACGTAGTTATAGCGGAAAGAACCAGATCGCGTTCACGGCCGGTTCACGATCGTTTGTTCCCAACCTCATCACAACAAGTCACCTTGTTTATCACATATTTTTCTCATTGGTGCGTAACCGGCCGCATCCAAGTAATTAATTTGATAACATTTGGTTATATTCGCGATATGTACGAAAAAATCGGGCGATATTCAATAATACACTGGGTTTCAAACGTTTCTAAGGGTGGCAGTTGTCGATTCAACATTCGAACTACTGGCGATAGGGACGACAACAATTGCATGAGGAACTCTGAAAATATCTTTCGCCTCGATTGGTTATTCCAAGTAATTTTGCAAATTGAAATGATGATGGAACGAAAAGTTATCAATTTCTGGTCATTCGAAAGGATTTGAAAAGAAGCGGTATGAAGAGTGTGGCCTCTCCTCCCCGCCTCTTCAGTAGTAGTTCCTCAATCCTAGCTGAAAGTAGATAGCGCCACTGAGGCAGCCTCAAAAATACTTGCTCACCATTTTAACGTTGGCTTTCTTCTCTGTTAACTTGTCTCCATTACTCTGTGGGTAGGTTTAATGGAAGACCTACGAGATTTGCGGGGGGTTTTCTGGGTATTTGGGTCGGGTTCAGGCACAGAGTAATGGAGACAAGTTAACAGAGAAGAAAGCCAACGT